>VCAZ01000079.1:650000-985000 GCA_005784505.1 Bagarius yarrelli
AATCCCTTGACCTTCTTTTGGCCTTCAGATAGCAGACATAAATTTCCCGTATGGGAAGATTGTTTTTTTTTCCTTGCTTTTTTTTTTTTTTTTTTGTTATAGTATACAAATTAAAATTGTTTATATTCTACATAATAAAAGCCACCCGATATTATATTAATATATATTAATGCACTCTGATCGTGTTTGTTTTCTATAGCGACACATTACTCAACAGCTCTACACAATAAGCTAACTTTACTAACAAACAGGTTTTTTATAAACAACAATAATTTTTTTTTATAAAACAATTTTTGTTTCCAGGCCAGGAAATTACTGTATTTAAAAATTCCATAACTTTTCCAGGTTTTTAATACCTGAACAAACGCTGTGAAACCTTTTTCTTTTGTATTTTTTTTTTACTGTGTTATTTTGTTTATTTTTTTTTTTTTTTTTTTTTTGTGATTATTCTTTTTATTTTTTACTTAGTGTTAATTTTTTTGTCTTAACTTAAAAAACAGGAGCAAAAAAAACAAGAGTCCGATGAGGGAACCTCTGTAACATAATCCATAACCGGTGTTTAGTTAATGTGGCATAAAAAAAAGAAAGAAAATAAAAGCGTCGTTGTTTAAATAAAAACACATTTTTGGCAGAAAAGAAATAAAAATAAAAGACTTTTTTTAAAAATGCTGTAGAAAAAATAAGCATAACTTTGCTTCATGGTGCAAAAACAAGCGCTGATTTTTCTCCTTTAATGAAATAATTAAATAGAAAATAAATTACATTCTTACATTCTGTGCTTTTTTTTTGCCATGTTGAACACATCGTAAAGCTACGGGTTAAACTGACACTTCAGAAATATTAAAGTTTACATTGTTTTCGCTGGACATTCCCAAAATACTGGATGGTTTTTTTCCACAGTGGACAAAAAGGAATTTCGTGTGTCCCTGTTTATAACTGGTGGTCAGTTATGAAGCTTGTATGAAATTAGACACGAGGGGATTCAGGAATAAGGAAAAATATTTCTAATTTTATCTTTATTTTTTATTTTACTTTTTAGTTTTTAGTTTTATCTATAGTATATATATATATATATAAAATAATATTATTAGAAGCGAAGATTGTATAGAAATTTAACAAAAAATAAAACTATTAATTTGTTTCCGCACAAATGTCTCTCTCCTTAAAGTAAATGTTGATGTCAAACCCAGGCGTTAATCGCAAACGGCAAAATTCCGTGTATGATTATCAAAAGTCACGTCTCACACTGAAGGTCCACCGCCGTCCTGACTCTGTTAGATGTGGACATCAGTTGTTCTGGATTTCCATGTAGGTGTAACGGTTTAGGGTAAGTGGTAGCTCAGTGGTTAAGGTGTTGAACTAATTGGAAGATCGGGGTTCGATTCCCAGCACCACCAAGTGTCCGCCGTTGGGCCAGAAGGTAAATGTAAGTTGCTCTGGACGTCCGAACGTCTGTCAAATGCCGTAAATGTAAATCTTCAGTTCTACACAGATTTTAGTTTGAGGTCCTGGTCCAAAACCTGCATTTGCACCCTTGTCCCCCTCATTTGACTGTCTCGCTGAGGAATGCGGGTGTTTAGGGTGTCCCAATTCGCTGGTGACCCACCTACTTGTAGACTTAATGCACACTTTTTGTAAGTGCTTAAGAAAATTTTGTGTCTGAGGAGTGTCGCGACGATGACATAGCAACGACGTTTGACGTAAATGGGTGACGTTCCTTAAACAGTCACCGACAACAGCACACTTGTTCCCTTGCACACTTATCAACTTAAGTGTGCACTTTCAAAATCGCACACTTTATTAAGCCCCTTAGGGTGTACTGTGGGTATTGGGACAGGGTTTGACTTACAAAACCCCGAACAGGACTGCACCTGGACAGGAAATGAATTGTACTCAGACACACACATTTGCTCTTCTACACACACACACACACACACACACACACTCTTTTACACACTGTTTATGCTTCTCCAGTTGTTCCAGTGGAAGCAGTTGGAGAATCTGTACTTCAGAGAGAAGAAGTTTGCAGTGGAGGTGAACGATCCTCACAGGTAAGAATGGAACTGTATTGGATGAAGTATGTGTGCGTGAGTGAGTGAGTGAGTGTGTGTAAGTAAACCGATGGCTGATGCAGATAGAACGTTCCTGTATATATTAGTCAGCTGGTCATGACCTCTGCATTGTAATATCCTGTCTGATATCAGAAGCGTAACGGAACAGAAACACGAAACTAGTTGAAACATGAATTTTGAGCGAAACTCAAAAATGCTAATCGTCATAAAACAAACATGTGCTTGTAAAGTCATAGAACCGGATGTATTTCGGAGTACTGCTAATGCTACGGTACATCACATGACACCGCGATCCATCTGCTGTTTTTCCACATCCACAAACTCATTGATGTCCACGACCGGACAGGGGCAGTGACGCCATAATCAACAAAGCTGAGAGACTTACAACAAGACATTGTTGTAAGACATTTCCACTCTGTTGGACTCTCCCACCATATCCATTAGGTAAAACTTAGTATGTGATGCGAGTACTAGATCCGAATTGTTAGTATGCCAAATACAGTACGCGAAAAAATACCTGGATGATCTACTTCCACTTGGATTCTGTACGCAAACTATGGACACTTTACTATCTACCTGCGATAGAGACGACCCGTCATTTTGAAACTCGGACCTTTGAATCTCGTTCAACAAAATGAACGAATCTTTTTTCCACCCAAGTCATTTTATTTATTTAAACAGAATATAATTAAAAGGTTACGTGTTGCTTCGTTAACACATCTACAACTTACACCATCGTTGATTACACCACAAAAAGACATTTATCACACCGCCAAATTATAAGAAACAGATTAATGAATTGTTTATCTGGGTCTTTTGTCTATAAATAACTCACTTTACCTCTTTCCTGCCAACTCTTCGGGTTTCATCACATGACAGCCTCATATGATTAATATATGCAGTCTAACTCCGAGAAGAGTTTTTCAAAAAAATGTGTATTGCACAGGTTGATAATTAAATGATACATTTTGAATATATTAAACATATTAGATGTATTATATTAGTATTATTGACTGTAGGATACAGAGTCAGGAAGTGGTCATGTGATGAACGAACAAACGACTCGTCCCGAAGGCTCGGCAGATTAATTAATCGTTTCTGTTTCCAGGTTTTACTGCATTGGTTTAGTTTTAAATGAACCGAGTCTCTGCTAAGACTTCTTGTTCCCGAGTCATATTAGTGACTCGTTCAAAAGAAACGAATCATTTATGAACGACACATCACTACCTGTCATATCCAAACATGGCGGAAAGCGTCAATGCGGCACTTTTCAGTCACTTTAAGTAGGTTTAAATACCTAAGCAAGAAAGAAACATTGTTCCTTGTAGTTAAATTGCACTCGTTTAACATCATTATTAACTTTCAGACTTTAAATTCACAATTCGATGTGACGTCGTACAGAATGTTATGTGATGATATCAACATGGCGGCTGTAGTAGAATATATTTCGGAAAGTACCTACTAACTTAGTAGGGGCGCCGCCAGCAATGAAAGAATGCGAGGTTGAGCCCCCTCCAACACCCATTCCATCACTTTACTACAAATCTATGGGGGCCCCCAAAGTGCCCTTAGAATCATTCTAACTTTCCGCCTCTTAGCAGCGCCCCAGGGTGTCAGTGGGACTCTAACTAATATTTGGAAAATTTAAACAATACGTCAGTTTTACATTTACATTTACAGCATTTTGGCAAATTTCAAGGCAAGTTTTCAAAGTGGTTTACATTTTATCCAACTGAGCAGTTAAGAGTTAAGGGCCTTACTCAGGGGCCCCCAGTGGCAGCCTGGTGGTGCTGCGTTTTAAATCCACAAATCCTCCAATCAGCGGTCTAACTCCTTAATCACTGTGTTACCACTTCCCTTGTTTTTTTTTTCTCTTTTACACAGAAACCTAATGCATGTTTAGGACATTAATCAATAATTAATCAGTAATTAACGTTAATGAAAAAGGTTTATACAATCGGTTAACAAACCAGTCCACCGATCCAGCAGTGCAGCAAATAGGACACCAGAATCAATGTACTGCATATCGTATACAGATAGTAGGACTTCATTATCCATGTGGTTACCATAGAAACAGCCATAAAAAAATCCGCTGTCCCTGGAAAATAGGCTTGAATAAGACTAAATATTTCTGGCATTTTCATCAGACTGGAAGTTTCCAACCGAATCTTTATAAATGTCAGCTTGACTTTTTATTAGTGGTCGAAAGGTTTCTGTCCACGTGGGTTCGTCCTAGACTTTGGTCTTATAGGAACATGTGAATTAATCAGATGCGGCATGGACAAGCCTGTGTCCGCCGTGTGACATTCAGAAGCACAGAAACAGACATTTCATTTCACTTGAAGAAAATGAATGTCTATATTTATCACCTTGTATTTACCTGCGAAAGATTTCTTACTAAAAAGGGAGAATACATCAGTTCGCTGCTGGAAAGAAATCCAGACACGTATGAAGGGCAAAGTTATTGTTTAAATGCACATGCTGAGCGCAGGCTGAGTCATCGGGAGGTTTTTTTCATGGCTTCCAGGAAATGATAAATGTTTTCTGTCCGAATGCATTTGTAAAAACTAAAAACATTTTTATTTGTAAGGAGAAAAGAAGGAAGTAAAAATGAAAAAAAAAAATGTTAAAAAAAGTTTTTTTAATGTTTCATCTGGTGGCTTAACTGCGTAATTAATCAATTAATTGATTTAAGTTGGACTGAAATTGTGGTGTGCGTGTTTGTGTGTTCACAGACGAGCAGTGACTAAGCGTACGTTCGGACAAACAGGCTTAGTCATCTATACCTGGTATGCTCATCATTCTCTGATCAAAACTATCTGGGTAATGGCCATCAGTCAGCATCAGTTCTACCTCGATCGAAAACAGAGCAAGGTCAGTTACACACACACACACACACACACACACACACTGTTGGCAGAAATCAGGCAGATCAGATATCCGGATTCCGTCCCGGCTTGCTCCGCATATCGTTTCTTTAAAAGCCGGAACAGTCTTAAGCGACATCTACTTTATTTAACAGTTCAAGTGGAAATGTTAAACTTCCTAAAACGCATCCATCTTCCTTTAAAACAAGATTTTCACCAGTCACATGCATGGAAATGCTTTTATTCATCCATCTATCCATTGTCTATACCCGTTTATTCCTAATCAGGGTCACAGGGATCTGCTGAAGTCTATCCCAGATGCCGATCCTCCACAGGGCAACATATAGTTAAACAATCACACACACACACACACACACACACACACACACACACACTCACTCCTATGGGCAATTTAAAATCAACAATCAACCTAACATACATTTTGGACTGTGGAAGGAAACCGGAGAACCCGGAGTAAACCCACACAAGCACTGGGAGAACATGCAAACTCCACACAGAAAGGCCTTTACTTTTACTTTACGTACACATCAGCACGCTTAATGACGTCAAGACGCATGAGACGCAACGCAACCAATCAGAGAAACAGGTTTATTGTCAGTAAAAAATGTTTAGGAGGGCACAGCAACCTTTTTGGATGGGCATGGCCCACGAGTGCCACCTCTTGACCCCGGACAGGCCAAATGCCTAGGGTGGTCTATATCCACCTGTTAGCTCATTGCTGGGCCCCTGAGCAAGGCCCTTAAGTCTAAATTGCTCAGTTGTATAAAAGGTGTTAAAGGTGTCCACAAACTTTTGACCGTACAGTATATCATAAGTTATACAGAACTCGGTGAAGCAGTAACATACAGCAGACGATAATTGAGGAGAATTACAGGCACCACTTTGTCTTTATTGTTTTCTTGTCCATCTTATCTTTTGTCCCCAGGCGAAAATGACAGCAGCCAGAAGTTTAGGAGACATCGCTGTGGACCTGACGGAAAACGGCGCTGCAAAAACCACCAAACTGAACGTGGGGATAAAAAACCAGCTCATCATGGCCAGCAACGGGAGCCTGGTGTCCACTGGTGAGACTACTTTCATTTCAGTTTATGTTTCTTTTCTGTTTTGTACACAACTAAATTATTCTCACATGGGACATGATGTGACTAACATTAATGTTAAATATACAAGGACACGCTAATATTTACGAATATATTATTAGTATGTGATGTATGTGTATTATATTATACAAATACCATATACAAATGTATGTATTATAAAAAAAAGATGTTATACCGGTGGTTAGCCTAGCGTCTGTACGATCGTGTGATTTATTGTTCAGGTTCCGCCGATTCTGAGATGAACGACGAGCAGAAAAAAGAGAAGTTGGCGGAATTGAGGGTGAAGGAGAAAGAAATCCAAGATATACTAAGTCAGAAAATGGCTGAGCTGAAAGAGATCTGCCTGAGGGAAGCGGTAAGATTACATCATCCGTTTATATAGGGTTTTTTTTTAAGTTATACACACACAATAGTGAGTGAGAGTAAAAGTACTCTTAAAAGGACATTTTAAAGAAAAATCCACCTCTGCGCCCACCTGTGTGTGGAGTTTGCATGTTCTCATTGGGCTTTGGGGAGTTTCTCTCCATACTGTGGGATTGTTTAAGATTGTGTGCCCTGTAAACGGTTGGCACCTTGTCCAGGGTATTCCTCACCTTTTACCCCAAGTACTTATGAGCCTGTGTATACAATATTCACAGTGGGGCAATAAAATTAGGGTCAGTGAAAACTCTGGAGCAGATCAATCATCTCAAACGGTAAAGCCTTTGGGCTGCTGATTGAAGGATCAGGAGTTCAAGCCCCACCAAGTTGCCACTGTTGAGCCCTTAAGCAAAGCCCTAAACCCTCCCTGCTCCAAGGGGCACCGTATAACGCTCTGACCCTGGGGTATGTAAAGAAAAAATTCCACTGATCAGTAGTGTATGTGTGATTAATGAAGACTTACCAAGTTAAAACTTTTTCATTTGCTCAAATTAATTACTGATTTAATAATTAAATTTACATTTTTTTTAATATTTAATTTTACGATATGTATTAATGCAGGGTTTATTTTACAGTGTATTACTTTATTGTGTGTGTTTTATTAAGGAGCTGACCGGGAAACTTCCGAAAGAGTACCCGATGACTGCGGGGGAAAAACCTCCCGGTATCAGGAGGAGAATCGGGACTTCTTTTAAACTGGATGAACTTTTCCCGTATAACGAGGTTGGTGTCAATCTGTATGTATAGAAACTTTTTCAAATCACTGCTCAGTATTTTATCGTGTCCCCCTCGAATTTATAGTATTTATGAGAAAATGAGTTTCGATTTTAATGTTATAACCAGTGGTGGACTGGCCATCTGGGAATTTTCCAGCCAACATACATCTTCTAGGGTTCTTGTCTGATTGGCCCTTAGCCTAGTCTTTTTTTCTGCCTAACTAGTTGGGGATTTTGTGGTGGTGCAATGTATTTACAAAAAACAGATCATCCCATGAGGCATTTAATCAGCAGCCCATTTTTCCCCCAATCACATCTTTAAACAATTCTCCCGTTAGACTGTGTGCGAGAGGTCATAAACTGATTGGTCGCTCTTCCAGAATCTGATGCAATCATTTTAATTCTACGCGTCTCTGTTGTGCACAGGATCCGTACCTGAGAAACCTGGAGAGTCGTTTTGCTCTACAGCGAAAGATTGTAGAAGCGGCGAAAAAGCTGGCATCTGAACCCGAAATCGGCAAAACGATAAAGAAGAAGCGCAGGAGGAACTGCCTGGATGCCATGCAGAAACTTCAAGAGATCGAGGATGAGATGAACCGCTACCGTGTGAAGAAGGGCAAGAAACCCACGCAGAGAGCCTCGCGGATCATCGCTGGTATGTTTGGAATGTTAGAATGGGTCAAATGAGAAAAGCAGCATGGATGCTTTAAGACAGCTTTCTTTGTTTGGGCTCACTGATCCCTAGGATTTTAAAGAGAAAGTTAAGATTTAGATTATATTTTAGCACAAACGGAAAACAAAAATGCAACTTTTTTGACGCAACTGTTGATTATACAGTTTTTGTATATATTTTACATTTACGGCATTTTGGCAGACGTCCTTATGCAGAGCGACTTACATTAATCTCATTTATACAACTGAGCAATTAGGGGTTAAGGGCCTCGGTCAGGGGCCAAGCAGTGATTGCTTGGTGGAGCTGGGAAACGAACAATCTTTGGGTTGGTAGTCCAACACCTTAACCATGAGCCACCACTTTCCCGTATATATAAATATATTACTTATATATTGTTACAGTAAAGTATTATTATATTAGTTAATTCAGCCGTCTCTGAAAGGGCAAAAAGCAAGAGGGGGACACCCTGGACAGGTCGCCAGTCCATTATAGGGCCACACACACTTACTCACTCCTATAGGGGCAATTTGAAATCATCAATCAACCTAACATACATGTTTTTGGACTGTGGGAGGAAACCGGAGAACCCAGAGTAAACGAACCCGGGCCCTTCTTGATGTTCTAGTGGACTAAAACGAGTCTCTAAGTTGACTTACAGTAAAGTTTCCAGTTTAGTTTCAGTACAAAAATAGTCGATTTTAAATTTTACTTTTATAAACTGAAAAGTGGACAATTTAGTCTAAAAAAGTGTTAAAATTGTCCACTTAGTAGAACATTGATTTTATTCACTCATTACAGAGAGTCAGTTCATGATTTATACTCTAACCTTAAGTCATCACTTTATACAATTAAGTAGACTTTTTTTTTTGTAAAGGACCCCTTGCTAAATATTCAACACCAATTTTTCTCTCTTTTACAGAAGAACTCGGTCAGTCAGACTGCAACTCTCTTTCCAACAGCCTTTCACTAGATGACAGTAAGTGGGGAAAATATAACCATTTATTTAGTTCCAATATTTTTTGCCCTGGACATTAAAGAAACTATTGCCTACCTTGTATCACGACTCAGAAAAACAGAACCTTTGTGCCATAAATGATGTGTTTCGATTGGTTCTGCCATGTGTGTATGTGTAGATGATGTTAGTCAGCGACGGCGATCCCGCTCCCTGCAGTGCTCTCCGTTACTCAATGCTGCCCCTCTGGTCAGCCAGGACTACGATACGCAGAGACGATCCTCTGAGAGTGACACACACCATGACACTGCGCTGAGCAGGTGTGTATCTTCAGTCTAAGTTTTCCTCTTTTTATTTTTTCAAAAGTTTTCATTGTATTGTCTTGTCTTTGTACTTGTAGACTGGAGTGTGATGTTCAGTCTGGTTTGTACTACAGCTCTCATGATGCCTCGTCATCCAGCAGCAGCCCGTATAAAACGGTCCCCCGCAGACAGGCGGAGCTCCACAATGTTGCACAGACCCTCGCAATGTCCCGTAATGCCTACAGCAGCAGCCAGCTCGGGTACCGACGTTTATTTTACTCACAGAAAAATGTGTTTGAGCTTTTAGAAACAAATTTCATGTAGACTTTCTTGGCAGGTCTGATGGTCCAGTGCAGGCCTTCCGGCATCGCAGTGGAAGCCTGGAGTCACAGTCTCACTTCCTCTGTTATTCTGGTTCGGAGAGATCAGTTTTTCCAGGTCGGCGCAGCAACAGCACTGAAGTCCTGGACGATTGTTCTTCTTGCACGAGTGTGTCCAGCGCAGATTTCGGTCCTCCATGTCCCTCAACTCCTTCGTACCTCATGCCTTCATCTCTTCATCATCAACACAGCACAGGCAGCATGCCAAACCTGGTGCCTCACCACACACATACTCAAGCTCACACACATGCTCACTGTCGCACACCGTACAGTCCTGCTGCTTATTATGTTCCTGGCTATGCCGCTGCTGACTATGAGCCCTACACTAACGCTAGTGCTAATGGTGCTTATGTATACGAGAATGAACTCGAAGGACACTACAATGTTAACCCCTCATACAATGTGCACGGATACCATGGAAATGAGCGCAGCAAGAATTATGGTATGGTGCACAATCCCTATGCAACCGTAAGACCTCCAAGAAGCAAGAAGGAACTTTTGGCTAAAAACATGCAGAAAGCATTGGTGGTTGAGCATTTAAGAGGTTGGTACAACCGAAACACAGCAGGACGGAGGCCAGTCTACGGCTTCGAATATGACCGAGGCTTTCATCTGGGCTATCAAACGCTACCAGCTCCTTTTAGCAAATCTAGTAGGACCAGCTCTTATTCATCAGGTAATGCAACATTCACTAAATTGTTGTTAAACTGTGTATTCAATGTAAATGCTTAGACTGTTTGTCACTAAATAGCTGGGGTAAGAATTAAGAAAGTGTGTACCAACTTTAAATATATTTGATTAAATTAGGAAGCTAGCACCAGGTAGCCTAGAATGTAGTCTGGTTTGGAATTGGTGCAAGTACAGACAGTTGTACTTTCTGAAGAAATACTTTCATCAGTCATAACATTTAGGCTACAGGAGAAGTGAATAAGATTGTCTCAATGCATTGGCACTTGTTAAAGGGCAGGAGTTCAAGTTTCTTTCTCTTGCTTGTTTTTTAAATATATCTGCCGTACCCACTGTCAGAAGCTGGGAGATACCAATTCACTTGGTATCTTCCACATTCCCCACTCTAATCTGAGATGGTATCACCCAGTTTCTTGGTGACTAGAAATCAGCAGTGGGTAGAGAAAGGATAGTTTGAAAACAAGTAAGAAGTTGATGTTTTGGAAGCAGGGAATATGAACAACTTTGACAAGGGCCAACTTCAAGCATCTCAGCAGGTTTTTCTGAAGTGTTTTTGGTATGCAGTGGTTAGAACCCACCGAAATTGGATCATGGGGCAACAGAAGAAGGTAGCCAAGTCTAATGAAATATAATATATATAACATCATGTGAAAGGCTGGGTGTAATTGTGTTGCTTACCTGGGGGAATGGCATCAGGATGCTCCATCAGGAGATTGGCAACCAGTAAAGGTAATGTGATGCTCTGGGAGAGGGGTCACCGGACTTATTCTTGGAGGGTCCCGCACAGTTTAGCTTCAATTTATCTTAACACACCTGCCTGTAAGTTTCAGGTATACCTAGTTCATGTGTTTAATTAGCGTTGACACTAATCTACAGGACACCGCCTCCCCAGGACTGAGTTTGGTGACCCCTGCTCTGGGAAAACATTGGATCCTGGTTTCATATAGATATTTTGTCCATTAATGCACCATCCTTCCTACCTTTGTCTTGTTGCAGTGTCCTCTACAGCTAGCGGAGGAACAAACTGGCACACTAATGCAGATTTGGGGCGGAGTGAGAGTGAAACAGACGGAGACGTGACACCAACGTCCCAAAAGTCCTTCGCTGGAGCCTACAGTCCCACTCGCAGCAGGTGACGGCTAATGCTAATTCTAATATAATTTTGATTAGCATGCTCCTTCATGCATACGGCTTGGTGAAATTTAGAAAAAGTTAAACATAACACAGCAAAGCAGTTCACAAGGGATACGGGTTTAAGATCAGTGGATTGGATTTCAGACAGTTATGGGTTGCTGCATAATGTTTAAGTATCAGGTGTGTTTGGGTTCAGCAAGAGTTTTGGGTCGAAGGGCGGTGGTTGTAGGTCAAGGGTTAGAAGTAAGGGGTACAGGTTGGTCAATAATGGTACAGACGGTATGGTTTGTTAAGGTTTTGGGGTTAGGTGTTCTGGTTGCAGCATGGTGTACGTGCTGGACGCTCAGGTTTTAGTGATGGTTTTCGTGTTGGGTGTTTTGCTTTTATCTATTTATGGGTTAGTCCATACTGGTACTAATTGGGTTATCCGGTTTTTAACTAGCGGTAAGGGTTTGTGTGTAATGGTACTGGTCCTGGTTTCAGTGAAAGCTTAGGGTTGTGCAGGGTGGTACTAAGTGGGTGATGATGGATGAATAATTGATGGATTTGTGGAAAGTGATATTGGTCAGGAATTTGGTCTCATTGAGAGTTAAGTATTTTGGGTCAAGTGAGGGGTAGGGGTTTGGTAAATGTAGGGAAAATCAGGGTTCGATTCCCAGCCACTGCCGGGCCCTTGAGAAAAGCCCTTAACCACCAATTCTGCATGTGTCAGGTTTCCTGGCGAATGCAGTCCTTCCAGGCTTACTGAATCTCTACCACACACTTCAGAATGTAGTGAGGTCTTCAGCAACAATGCAGACCATTAGAAGAAGCACAGAAGGACAGGTATGGTTCAAACTGAATATTTCTTTCTTCCTAATGTTTTTATTTTTAATCCAATTTTGGTTTAAGTTTATATTATTACTGTACTTTATATTGCATTTTTTTACTTTATAGGGAGGACCAAATGTCTACAACAACAGCACAGCACACAAAAGAGGTGGATGTTTCTTCACCAAGCTCTTGGAAAAAGGCAGAAAAGGGATTTTTTTTCACTGTGCCTTGGAATGAAGAGATCAGTAAAGGGGGTTTTAATCAATCAGAGGGTGAGAATATAAATGCTAATGAACAAAATATTACAGGACAAAACATTGAAAGGGGTTCGTTTTAAAAACTCAGATCTAATTTACAATGTTTTAGAGGTTTTAGTCACTATTTCACTGATGCTTGTGCTATGACTGATGTTTAGCCCTCCCCTTTTTTTGTCTCATTACAATAGTTTTTGAAACCCAGGCTGCTGGCAGCCAGACAAAGCAATGTGAGTGTTTAATATGTAGATGATGTACTAGAACTGGCAGAAAAAGACATATGCAGGAAAGGACGCTATATTGCAAAAGACAGATGAAGAAGATTATTGTGACAAATGTGGCAAAGTAGCGGGAAAGATTCTTGGCCAGCCATTTTAGGGCTTTTCTGTTTTGTTTTCTCTGTAGGCTGAATAACCTATTTGCATTTAGCTCGATTACTTAGCATCGAACACTTTCTTTGTTACAGTGTCAGGACAGACTATAGAGTGAGGGTTTTTTTTTTTTTTTGCTCAAACAAAGGAGAATTAATGTTCTAATTGTTAAATCTTGTTTAAAAAAAAAAGAGATAAATACAACACAATAGCAACGTCTAGACAGTGATTCATGATTTGCTTTCATACTAATCTGAAGTGTGTACAAGTCAAAAAATAAACACAGATCACTTTTATGGGTTATGGGATTGTCTAGTGAAGCTCCTCAGGAGACAAGGTCCTCCCTGGGGATAATATAATCATTAACAGTGGAGAGATTTAGTGTTTTTTAGTAAAAAGAATGAAATCTAGCCATATGAAATCAAGCTGCCTTTTTACACTGTGTATGTGTGTGTGTGTGTGTGTGTGTGTGTGTGTGTGTGTGTTAGTTCTATAGCACTGTTGTTTTTTTTTAAATCAATGAATGTTACCATGTCAGCCACTAGTAATGTCTTCTGACGATCAAGAAAAAAAAAAGTTTTTTTAAAAGAAAAAGGAAAAAAAAAAAAAATTACAACCGTGAAAACACAGAGTGCACAACCGATTAATAACAGTTATTTAACACAATGTAATAGAATGTTATAGAATGTAATATAGTTCTTCTTAGTACTCCAGCTAGGAAAGTTTTAAATCGAATAAATGAATGCAGCACTTTTGGTTGTGCGCTCAGATTTTTAGATCCTTAACGAGCCTAAATGAAAGAAAGAACAAAGACGGAGCACAATAAGAAAAAAAGGAAAGAAAGAAAGAAGGAACAACAAATGAATCGTTGATGTTTGACAAAAAAATGAACTATTTGACAATGTTCTTTACTGCATTACCAAAACAAAAAACTAAAATAACAACGCTAGAATTATAAATTAAACTAATTTGTCGCTATTAAGGAAAGCTAATATGTTCTGGGTGGATTTATTTAATCAAACGCTTAAGCTGATGAAAAATTTAACTTATGCTCATTATTAATATTCGTTTTTATATTGGCCTATAAGTCAAAATACCTTCATTTTTTTAGCTTTACATCCTTTTGTTTGTTTTATACTCTCGTTATTGGGGAAGTTATGTGAGCATCAATAAATGCATACGAGCCGTGTTTGATAAACGCCTTTTAGAAATGATGTGGGAATTTTAATTATTAGTTAAAATTACTCCAGGATTCACAAACAAGGTTAAATGTTTATTAGAATGCATGAATTATCCTACAATTAATATCTTTAATAAAGAATCAAAGTTGCACTAATTATATGGTGCAGAAAAAGAATCAGAATTAATCAACTGCTTTGGACCAAATTTAGATTAGAGAATTTAATGGCACTGCAGTGAAATAGACCAGATTAGGAAACAAATAATAATAATAATAATAATAAGTATAGTTCTAATTTTCGATTATACACCACATTTTGTGATTTTTTTTCCCCCCAAAAGAAACTTCAAACTATTCCTTCAATATCTAAAATAATACTACCGGCAGAAAAGATGTGAAGCTGTTGAATAGAAATAACGAAGCCTCTGATTTATACAAAAATAAAATCTTTAACATGGTCAATTTAGTTTTGCACCAAAGCTACAAGGCTAATGTTGCTAAAAAAGTCAGGCAAAAGAATAGCCGCCAGTTTAGCATCGTACAAAAGTTGCAGACAAAAACAAACCAGACATGGAACGGCAACTTTTGTAAAATATGACATTACTATTTAATACTGTAGTCCGGGGGATTATTTGTCCTGTATTTTACTTTACAAGCACAATTTTTAGATTTTTTATTATTTTATTAAATTTTGTTTGTTTTTTAAGTCACAGTGGAATGTTCCAGTAATGCTAACTCTTGCTAAATCGCTCCATGCGGGAAAACATGGACCCTTTTTTTTTTTTTTTGCAGTCTGAATGTATCGTCATGGCTTTGTGTTTTTGTGATTCGTCGTCGTGTGTCGTGTCCAAACGCATGTGCTGTACAAAACGCAGATTCATGACTTTTTATGGCAAAATTCTGAATGTTTGTTCCATCCACTTTACGTCGTCGTTGCTGTTTGCGCGGTGATCATGTTGATTTTTAAACGGAAATGAATAAAAGAAACAGCCCAATTCTGTGATAGATTTTTTTTGTGTGTGTGTGTGTGTGTGTGTGTGTGTGTGTATACATTCTCTAGCCCCAACATATTTAGCCATCATATATAATGTCAAATTAGCTTGATGACACCATCGTGTAGCATTAATGCTAGCAAAAACATCATCATGTGAGAAAAGGTAAGGAATGAAATATTAATTTAATATAAAATGTCCAATGCTTTTTATTATATGTAATGTTTAACATTTATAAACAATTAACAGGACAGGAGTTACGGAACGCTGATATTACCTTTCTGTTGGAAACCCTTTCTTATAAAACCGTTTATTAAGACACATACAGACTTACAAAAAGACATTTATTTCCTAGAAAGAAAAGGTTTCACGTATCAGTGTTTTTCTTCCTGTTTTTAACCAGACACACACTTGTTTCCTACGATATGTACTGTACTTTTTTTTTATTTATTTATTAGAATTTATGATCCATTTACTCACTCTATCGAGCTCGCTGTACTATTTGCCCTCATCATTTTTCCACAGTTTGTCATTTTGCTAAAAACAAACAAACAAAAATCGATCTACGTTTGTTTACGTTTGTTGAGGTAAACGGGTCGCAGAACGAAGCTAAAAACAAAAATTCAGACAGTTTTGAGAAGAAATTAAAAAAAAACGTAGACAAATCATTTGCGCGCATTATCGAGGTGTAACGACACACAAACGCAGTCTGGCACAGCAGTTCATTAACAGCACAGAGATTTGACATTTCGAAACTGAAATAGTGTTTTTCGATTACATTCGCAGGTATTATCACATTTGGTAAAAATATTGCTACGATTTTTTTTTTTTTTTTTTAATGAAAAAGGCATTTTTTTAAATCCTAAATAATTCTTAGATTTTTTTTTCTTAATAAAAAAATAATAATGAATAAATCCTTGTGAGACAATTATTGTTTTCGCTTTTAAAACTTGCACTAATAATGGTTTTTTTACACGCTACACAAGTCCATCACAGGAGTTTAATTTATGAGAAGTACATTTTCTGTTAGGAAAAAAAAAAAAGAAAAAAAAAAAAAAAAAAAAAAAAAAAAAAAAAAAAAAAAAAAAAAAAAAAAAAAAAAAAAAAAAAAAAAAAAAAAAAAATCAAAAAAAAAACTTGTTGTCGACATTCTCCCCCAAAAAAATTGGAATATTTTTAATGACACCACAACGTGTTAGAGAAGTTTTTTTGGTTTTCTAACACGCACGATATTTTCCTCAGTGGGTTCTGATTACGGAATAATAGAGAGAGATGCGGCGTTTGTGTGCGATGATTGATGATAAAAAATAAAAGTGATCTGAATTTACTCTAAACACTCAGTGTTAATTATGGCTCTGTTTGACATAAGATTGACACCGTAAGTTCACTCTGTGTGTGTGTGTGTGTGTGTGTGTGTGTATGGGGTCACATTGGGCTGTATTTCCTTTTTTTGGCATCTGGAGTGTCGCTCCTGTATTTCATCTACAGAAAATATATATAAAAAAAATAAAAATTACACATTTTATCGATTTACAGTAAAGCAAAAAATTTTTGCTCCCCTGTTAATTTTGTTTGTTTGCCCACTGACAAAGAAATGATCAATCTATAATTTTATTGGTATTTTTATTCTAACAGGAAAAGAATAATAAACATATTGAAAGAATTATAAATTAATTCGGATTTTAATGAGTAAAATACGTATTTGATCCCAGCAAGATTTCGGGCTCCCAGGTGTTTTTTATACAGGTAACGAATTAGTAGGAGATCAAATAATTTTCCTCTCATTATATAAAATGTAAACGATTGTCGTATATATTTTTTGTTCTTCAAAATATTCCAAGCGTTAAGCTAACTGGAAGAGTTTATCATAAGTACCCAGTATCATAAGTCAAATCCAATTGTAACTGATGTGTTTCGTTACACACCTTTAGTGCACGTACATGTAAGAGTATGTAAAATTTAAAGAAAGGTTAAGGGTTAGCTTACCTGGCTCTCCATACTGTCCTGTAGGGCCTGTCGAGCTCTTCTCTGCTCAAGATTTTGCTATTAAAACAAATGAAAAAAATGTGTTAAAAACATTTACATGGCGACTCGGGATTTGTTCCTTTCTATGCTAATCTAATCTGATGGTGAGAACAAACATCTGGTGTGTGTCATGTTGCTAATACCGTCGTTATAACATTTAAGGGTAAACTGGCAGTGTGACGTTTCAAGAGGGATTTGTTTCAAAAATGCACGTGCGTTACATCCGCTCAGACAAAAATTTCATTCTGTGCAATGTCACGACTCAGACAAGTAAATAGTAGAAACTGGTTTATTTATTTTTATTTTTTTTCGTTAAGTCTAAATTTTACTTTACCAGATGTGACCTGATCTCATGCAAGCCTTAGTAAATTATAAAGACAGGTAAAAAAAATATTTAAAATAATTATTGAGTGCGTTTCCCCCAGCCCAGTGTTGCCAGATTGGGTGCATTTTCCCCTAGCCCAGTGTTGCCAGATTGGGTGCATTTTCCCCCAGCCCAGTGTTGCCAGATTGGGTGCATTTTCCCCGCCCAGTGTTGCCAGATTGGGTGCATTTTCCCCACCCAGTGTTGCCAGATTGGGCGGGTTCCTGCCCAGTGTTGCCAGATTGGGCGGGTTTTCCCCGCGCAGGGTTGCCAGATTGGGCAGGTTCCTCTTTCAGTCGGGCTTCATTTCATCGAGCCGAAAAATAAACGCATTGGGCTGGTTGATAATATTTGGGCTGCTTCTTGATACACCTGGCAGGTAGTTTTAACTACAAACATGTGATTTTATTAACTTTAACTAAAAATGTAATCAAAATTTACAATAAATTATTTCTGGTGTCTTACACAAAAATGAAAACGTTTGAAGAGTCAGGACTGATTTTGGACTGACGTTTGCTATTATAGTTTAACCAGATCTACTAAAATATCAGGTTCATCAGTATGTCCTAGATTTTTTTATTCCTCCGAGTGCACAAACTGCAGATTATATGATATTATAATTAAAAAAAAATTGAACTTATGTTTATCGGAATCGACTGTGAGAAGAACCTAATTATCGGTTAAGATTTTTCATATTGTGCATCCCATCTAAGTGCTTATAGGTGGAAGTGATGACGTGTGAAACGGCAGTAAAATGTTCACCTTATGGAGCTCTGAAAGCTGCTGATGTCTGATTAAAGCCTCTTTACTGGGAAACTGTCTCCTGCAGAGTAAACACGCCAGTTTAGTCCAGTCTGTCATCCTCTCATCCCTCTCTCCTTCTCCCTGATCCTCTCCCATCGACTCTCCTCTGTACACACTTGCTGAACTCTGAAGAGGAGGAGAACTCTGAAATGCAACACACAAATAAAATTAACCAAAAAAAAAAAGACAGACTTTAAATCAAATGAATAAACACGTCAGTCACGTGGGTAAAAAAAAAAAAAAAAGCTGGCGTTTGGGCTGGGTGCCTTTAGACAGGCAGCTGCAGCAGCAGACTGGTGCGTTGCATGACTAGATGGCGCTGCCTCTCATGTTTAAAATACCAACTGTACATTTGGCATGTCTCTGGTCCTGATCTTCCTCAATTCACCCCTTATACTTATTCATCATTTTCCAGGCATTGAGTGACTTAGCACATAAGTGCAACTGCGAGTGGTTGTTACCCCATGCAGAGACCGTCATATGAAGGATCACACACACACACACATGTTAACTATTACTATTGTAATTTAACCAATACTATGAATTAAAATAAATTGAAGTTTAAATTGGAGATTTGTTAAACACATTTCCAGGACTTTTCCAAAACTTACATTTTCAGGGTTAAAAAGAAACCCACAATGCTTACCTCTCGCTCATCAGGATGTTGCATGTGCTCCGTCAGAATCTGCATCCGGTCTGACAGAGCACCCTGTGGCAAAAATAAATCAATAAATCCATAGATTAATCATTAAAATCAACACACACACACACACACACAACAGCAATTTAAAACGAATAGAACTCTGATCTTGGTTATTTTGTCTAGTTACTGCACAGTAATAATGAATTTCTGATTGGTCAGAATGCCTTGCTTAATTATCTCCAACTGCAGCTCGGACAGTAGAGCAGATACAAATCAAGTCCTTTTTCAAAATTGTTATCGTTTCCATAGCAACAAGTTATTAGCCATGTTTCTATCCACCTGTTTTTATGCGCTTTTTGGAAAGGAAAAAAAAAAAAGAACAGTCATGTGATTATGTAAGGATTAAAATGGTAGAAAGCACCCGGTATGTTTGGGTGGAGGGTAAGGTACCAACCTTTTAAAATGTTATACATAAATAAAAGAAGAAGAGGAAGAAGTGATGGCGATTCTTGATAAGAAAACATAGATAGTTTTGCCGCCAGTTTTTCAGGAATTGATGATTTTGTTTCTATTTTTGTTGGATGGAACCTGTTATTTATTTACAAATGTTTTATGCAATGTTCCAGTTTTGTGCCCAAGTTTAATTCACATCTTTAAATGGAAACACAGCTATTCATAGGAACTTTCTACAGACGCACCACATCAAAAAAAGTGAAAGTCTCTTGTGTCAGAGGTCAAGCCTAAAATAGTTTATGTAGTTGGACAGGTTTTGGGAAATAATCGTTTTAAAGCTGCATTTTTTGTTTCAACTTCAAAAATATGAACAGAATAAAATAGCAGGAAGGAAATAAGCGATTATATTTGCTACAGTCTGTGTGTAATAATGAGCTTATCAGTCAATAACAATGACTATTAGGCAGATCACCTTTTTTTCCAGAATGGCGTATCCGGCGTCCGCGCTGGCCGATTCTCGGCGCTCGTCTGCGAGTCGAGCCTGTGTAAGAGCGGAGGAGGCAGAGCGAACACTCTCCTTTTGTCTGTTCATACTTTTAGCCCAGCGCTCCATATCTTTGGCGATCTGAAACAGAACCAGACGAAACCACACAGTGAGTGATAATGCCGTCATTTATAGATCAGTACGTGATGAATGGTGTTTGGTTCAGCTGACCTGCTGTGCTGTCTTAGTTTTGGGCTTGTCCTTCTTGTCCTTCGTCGAACCCGAAAGGTCTGAGGACGCAGCTGTGGCAGCAGGGTCAGCGCCATTATTAGGAGCAGGAACGTAGGTGTGTTTATCTCCATCCCAGTACATGTACTGCTGAGTGTGAGGGTTATAGTAATACTAAGGGAGAAAGAAAAGAAAAAAATATATAATAATTTTCACTATAAAATAAGTTAACATCATATTAATGTTAAATTATACAGACAGCGCAAAATGTAATAAGGAAAGTGTGTGTGTTGGTTCCAAACCTGTGATATAAATATATTCTCTTAGAGGACGCTAAAACCTGCCTGATAATTAGGGTCGAACGTGAGGAGAATGTTCTACCTGAGAGTTGGCATCGTAGTAAAGTCCAGTCAGAGGGTCATAGTAATAACCTGAACTTTCATCATACTGATATGTGGACACATCAGGATCAGCTGAAAGTAATTAATAAATCAAAAGAATTTGTTAAGCCTTAAAAAAACAGCATACAGAACAGTATTTTTGTAAAAAAGTGATTATGCCTCTAATTAATGTTTTTTAGAATTTCTAGTAAATTCCTCCGTGTTGGACAGGCAGAGATAAAACAGGAACTCACGATACTGCTGACGCTCAAGTGATGTTCCTGGGGTGGCGGGCTGAGGCTTTCCTACAATCTCGACCTACACACACACACACACACACACAGAGTTAAAAGTTTATTAAAATTATTAAATGTTTCACTTACTCATTTGTAAAAGTTTGGTTGTTTAAAAAAAAGTTAAACTGTTAGAGAATCATTTTGCAAATGATTCACATGTTTACAGAATAAAATGAGCTTAATTGAACAATTAGATGGTTAAGTGAATCATTTAGAAAATGACTTGTTGACAAAAAAAATTATTTGCTTGAACGAACAAGTTAATAATTATGTGAATCGTTCAGCAAATTGAAGTGAATCATTTAGTAAATTGCTCGTTTACATAAATCTAGGGCCTGGTTTATACTTTTTATATACAACAGATACTTTTATCAAACATGATTAACAATGTAGGTAAATAAGTTACGTATGAGTATATAGGTCCATAGTGGTGATGTGATTAATAATTAATCTTCATCCAAAATGCATTTGTGGTAATGTTATGCTAAAACCACTAATTAAATGGTCCCAACCTTCTTTACAATTGATTAACGCACACCGATGACTCTCGTTGTACTGATAGGATGGGAAAAGTTACAACAAAAATATTAGCTTAAGCTTGGGTAAAAAGGGGTGTGTGTGTCAAATTGTACCTGATTTGGCCACGTGCTGATAGCTGGAGATTGTGCATGTATGTGCGCAGAACTGACAGCTGCACTTTCGGTAACCGTGGGAACCAGAGACGCTGAGAGAAAACACATAATATAAACATTTAAACTATGTCTCAACAAGGTACATCATTTCCTCCACTTTATCTCACCTGTTGTCATGCTTCCCGCATCATAGACACCCATTAACCCTGGAGTAGAGCTAGTCACGGGGACAGTCCCGATAACAGCCCCGGTTCCTTGATAGCTGACGGCCTCTACAGCGACTCCTTCGGGTCTCTGCTGAATAAATGCAGGTACTGCTGCCCCCTGCTGGTACACATTCACATCTCCTCCTGAAGAAAGCTGATGTGCGAGACAGGGAACAGATTTTATTTATAGACACCGATTAAACTGTAAATATTTTGAAAATAAAAGAAAAATAGCTTGATGTGGAACGTTTGCGTGTGTATTTGTTTTTTGACCTGAGAAACGGCCCACTGTGCCGCAGCGATGGCTGTACTCGCTACTGATGCTGCACTCACACGACTGCTGTCAGTCACGCACGCCTCTCTGGAAAAGACACAGAATATAAGACAAGGACAGAGACAAAGCAAGCAAGATGTTATCAATGCATCCCGGTAATAACACAAGTCATGAAAAATCTGTCTATGCAACCCTTATTGGACTTTTTAGAGACTAAGTGATTATAACATGTTTATTATTACATGGCTGGGTTATTGATTTATTAGGTAATAATTTATAGTTTCGTAGCGAAAATGTTCAGCAGACTGGCAGTCATTTCCTTAACAATACACTTTTTGATGCAGTTATTATTGTATGTGCTCGATGGATTTAACACAACCCCCTCAGAATTTCCTAGGGCAAAAATGATTTTTTTTCTCTCTTTCTGCCATTCCAGGATTTTGCCAATTTAGGTAAAAAAAAAGTGCTTTGTACCGTTTTGAGCCTTTAGCAAACTCCACAGTCACGTTCTTCCCGTCGATGGACAGCGGAGGCTGAAGAGCCTGAAGGATCTGCAGCAGTTGAGACGCCTCCTGTGAGACAAACATACGTTGGAAAATTAAACAAATCATCGGACGCCATCACTGGGATAAAAAAAAACGTTTTCATTAATATAAAATTAACAGCAGTGGGTAATTGTGTTTTATAAAATCTCTGTCTCACTTTAGCATGATCTGCTATTTGGTGTAAAACAATTTTTACAGGTGAAGGTGTATCTTTTTGGATCAGAATACATTATTGTGAGTGTATTTTTTTTTTCAGTTTGTAAGTATCTAGTACATAAGTAGTATGTGATAATATGCAACAATCTAATCGATAATAGTGTATTAATTACATTAAAGATCAGGTACAAAGCTTCATAATTAAGTTGGTAAAAAAGTGTGACACTGAAAGCTTTGTAAAAATGCAGAATTTTGTATGATGTAGATGAAGACACTTTACCACGATGGTGGTGAGTTGTACGAAGGCGAATCCACGATTCAGCTGCGTCTGTTTGTCTTTAATAAGGCGAACGTTGGAGGCAGAGAGAGTAGCGAACGGCGCCAGAGACGACAAAATGACCTCCAGCGTGGTGTGAGGACCGAGGTTCCTGAGGATTAGGGCTAGTGTCAAACACACACAAGTTAGAAGTACAATTAATAATAATAAGCCTTTTAAAGATTATAAAAATAACAGCAACAACAAGGCATCTATAAATATATATAAAATAAAAAATATAAAATCAACTTTATGCTAAATGAAAGCGAGATGTGTAAGCAGGACACAGGAACATACTGTCGTTTGCTGCCTCTGTGGGCTGAGATGAAGCGGAGATGTTGAGCAGAGGGGTGGCTGACTGATAGATAGTTGGAAGAGGCAGTAAACCCTGTGCCGAATCCTTTAACTGCCTAGGGGGTAAATCTTTTTGTGGCATGGACAGTTTGTGCTCAGCGTCTAAAAAGAGAAAAAGGAATCTCATGTATGGAATCTACAGAATAATTTAGCATTACAGACACATTTAAACCAAACCAATTTCCCAAATTGATGTAAAAGTTGGTACAAGGAAGCTTGTAAAATCAGATAAATAATACAAACAAACTTCAAAGAAACCTCACAACCTCTTCAAACCGTCAGCACTCTCCACACATTAAGACCTGGAGACTGACTAGACCACTCCAGGACCCTAATGAGCTGCTTTTTGAGACACTCCTTTGCTGCCTTGGCCGTGTATTTTGGCTGGAATACCACGACCAACAACCCATTGCAATGCCCAGGCTGAGGAAAGAAGGTTCACACCAAACATTTGACGGTACATGGCTCTGTTCATCGTCCTTTAATGCGGTGAAGTTGTCCTGTCCCCCTTTGTAGCAAAGCATAATGTTTCCGCCTCCATGTTTGATGGTGGGGTTGGTGTTCTTGGGGTCATAGCCAGCATTTCTTCTTGTCCAAACACGGCGAGTTGAGTTGACGACAAAGAGTTCAATTTTGGCCTTATCTGACCAGAAAACTTTGATCGGGTTCTCTTTTGAATCATTTAGATGTTCAACCTCAGATAGCCCTGTACATGTGCTTTCTGGAGCAGGGGAAACTTGTGGGAGCTGCAGGATTTTAATCCTTCATGGTGATTCCCCATTCTTCTCATAATTATAGAAATTCCACGAGGTGAGATCTTGCATGGAGCCCCAGACTACGGGGGAAAAGGGTATTTTGTGTTTCTTTTATTTGTGAATAATGACACCAGCTGTTGTCACCTTCTGACCAAGCCGCTTATTAATGGTCTCGGAGCCTATTCTAGCCTGGTGTAGGTCTACAATCTCGTCCCTGACATCACACAAATCTGATTACTTCTGTGGACAGGTGTCTTTATACAGGTAACTAGTTGAGATTAGAGTGTGCTTTGAATTATGGCTTATTACCTGTATAAAGGACACCTGGGAGGCAGAAATCTTGCCGATTGATAGTGGAACAAAAACCTATTTAACTCAAATCAACGCAAATCAGATGTTTTTGTTGCAGATGTTTTTTCTGTCTTTGTTGGAATAAACCTACCATTAAAATTATAGACTGATCATTTCTTTCACAGTAGACAAACGTATGTGTACGTGTGCATATTCATCATTACCTGATTTTGGAACTCCACATTTGAAGCATTTCTCTCTCCGTTTGAAGTTTTGCACTCCACACTGAAAAACACCGGAGAAAATGTTATGAAAAGGTGTTAAATGAAACACTACGGCATTCAACACTACAAATGCTGTTCGTTATATTTTGGTTATGAAATTGAACCTCCAATCTTCCGATCACTTTACCCACCGAGCTACCGCATCCCTACAGTAAAGGCACTCACTTCACAGATTCTTTTAATCCATTAGGGCATTTTATACCCTAGGTCACAATACAATATACCACGATATATTGCAATACAATACATATTGCAATCCCTAAAAAACATTTTTTTAAAAATTATGTTTAAACAAATAGCTAAAATTACAAAGCCGGAGGCGCCCTAATTTTTTACACCATGCTTGCTTCTAAAACAATGGACGTATGTGTCTGCGTTAGGAATTGAGGAGGAAGTTTCTGACACACGCTGAGCATTAAAAGTAAATATTAATGTAAAAATAAATCAGTTTAAAACTTGGTTATCGTTACTAATGGTTAGAATATCGATATATTATCGTGAAAAAAAAAATAAATTGCAATAGTTAGCTGTATCGATATTTTTACACAGCCCTAAAGGCATGCATCTCAGCAGAGTTAAGGGCCTTATAGTGGCCTTCTGATAAGCATTGCAACACCTCAACCACCGAGCTACCACTGCACCTTGCTAATGTTCGTGAACATAATGAGAAGAATTAACTTTTGGATGGCAATAATGACTCACATCCTAACATACTGCTGCTTTTTTTTTTTATGTTCCTATAACAGTGTGTTTTATGCTACACATAATGATCAGTCATGCAAAAAAAAAACTATCAATAAAAGGCAGCGAAAGAAACTGTAGATGTGTGTGTACCTTGTTACAGAGCCAGTCCTCGTTAGCGCGTGGCTTTGGGTCACTATAGTGCATAGACACTCTCTGTCCCAGGACAGTGAGCACTCTCTGATAGATGGAAAAAGAATAAGAGAAGAAGGGGTGGGGAAAACATATGACAGTCAGCGTTAAAACATGAAATAAAGACTAGAGATCAGAGAGAGCTAGAGAGAGAAAGAGAGAGACAGCTAGAGATCTCCTTCAGCCAGAGAAAAAAATGGGACGGACGTTCCAGCCTCTCTCGGCCATTACCACTTCACCACCCCTCGACTTCAGGGGTAAAACACAAAATAAACCTGAGTTTCTTTATAACTTCCGTCTACAAACGGTCTTTCTGAACAGGCCGAGTGGACACGCATTCATGTCCTGATTGGTCGGGTGTTGGTGATTCACAAAAATACTCAAGTTTTGGTAAATTATCATAATTTCACAGCTTTTTAATTAACAGTAAAGCAAAAATCTTTAATATTACCACAGCTTGAGAAAGAAAATCACTCCAGTGAATATGTGCACGCAGTGTGCATATATATGTGTGTGTGTGTGTGTGTGTGTCTGTGTAAAGTGACCTGGTTGGTCTCCATCCAGCGGCTGGCCTCCTGCAAGTGATTAAACTCGACGAAGGCGAATCCTCGGCTTTGACCTGCACACACAGCGCCGAGCCACAACACAACAACACAACATCGCAGTAAGGGGTTAATGCACTTACTCCGACAGAGAGAGAAAGAGAGTGAAAGAGAGAGAGAGAGAGAAGTAGGGGCAGATAGATTGTGTAAGGGAGAAGGAAGGGGTGAGAAAGCAAAAAAGAAATATAGATTTTGTGTAATAGAAAGGCAGAGAGATTGCGAGAAAAGAGAAAAGAAAAAGAGAGGGAGAGAGACAATAAGAGGGAGAGAGAGAGACGAAGGGAGAGAGAGAGAGAGAACGAAGGACAGAGAGCAAGAAAGAAATATAGATTTCTAATAGAGAGGTGGAGAGAGTGCGAAAAAAGAAAGAGAGTTTCGAAAAAAGGAGGAGAGTTTTTTTGAGAAGGTAGAGAAAGATGAGAGGGAGAGAGAGAGAGAGAGAGAGAGAGAGAGAGAGAGAGAGAGAGGAGAGAGAGAGAGAGAGAGAGAGAGAGAGAGATTGATTGTGTGCAAGTGTGTGCACATAACATAGTTTAATAGAGACCCACTAGTTTATATTCCTTAATCTGTTTTTAACACAAACACACACATACAAACAAAAACTTCAACTTGGTCAGATGGATTTCCTTAAATCTCTAATTTTTAGACTAAACTTAGGCTTAAATGCGCCTCCTCCACATTCTGCAGCATTTACAGATTCACAAAATGAACAATTAATACAACACTGAACACTGCTTTCAGTTCTAAATTATTGTTGCCTCCTTATTACAGCTTTTCCACTGAACGGCTCGGTTCAGCTCGGCCACGAATCCAGACCCGAGGATGGGGTGTATCCTGACTTACCTTGGAGGTACCAAGAAAGAACTGTCATTTTCCGTTTGTCCAAGCAAAAAAGGTGGGCAGAAAAAACAGAGTTCTCCATGTTCTGGTCTTATTAACAAGTTAAAGTGTTGGACGGTTGATCAAAAGACCACCAACGTCTTCAACATGCAACTACTTGTTGGATAAAAAAAAACCTGGATAAAAAATATAAATAAGTAATGTATATTTTCCTTGTGTGTGTGTTTGGTGATGAAGCTAGAAAAAGCGATGTATATCTGTATGTTATTACCAAAAAAAAATTTAAATCTTAGTCAGGGGACGTTACGAGTTACGAAACTAAACCCCTGTGCAGTACTTATGGTTTGATATTTGAGCTGAAAGCGACATCATCAGCTTCACCTCCTGATTGGAAACGACTCGGAAACAAAAGATGCAGGAGCATTAGACACTCGTTGGAGAAAATGGGGAGAAAAAAAAATAAACACCCATACAAGCTGTCTGCTAGAAAGATTCGAAAGATTTTGGAGGACAAAAAAAAAAAAAAAAAAAAAAAAAAAAAAAAAAAAAAAAAAAAACATGAAAAAATTGAAAAAAGGTTCTCTCACCTGAGGATTTGTTCCTCATCAGTCGAACATCTCGAGGCTGAAACCCCTGAACCTGAAGCAAGGCTCGGATCTGACACACAAACAAATATGTAAACATTCTGTGCATACAATAAGACAGTAATAAGACTTATTTTATTTATTTATTTATATAGCACATTTCTTAGTGTTAATTCAAAGTGAAGGAATTAAAATTGCTATTACAAATAATCACAACAGTAAAAACTAAATGTAAAAAAGATTGATTAAAAATGAATAAAACGATGCAATCAGTTTGGACGTACACAGTGCTCATACAGTAAATACACTGAACGCACATTTGAAATATATATTATATATCCTATTAAATAATATAATTATTTTAACCAACAAATAAACAACAACCGCACAATATATTTAACTGTAATATACATGTTGTGCGCGTGTGTGTGTACCTCGTTAGCAGTGGCATCAGGTGGCAGCATCCTCAGCATGATGATGTTGCTTGGTTTCTGGTCTTCAGCTCTGTAATCCTGATCCCGCAGCTCAGCGTCCTCCACGCTCGACTCGGTCCTGTAACTCATCTCGCCATCCTCATCCCTCCACCTGCCCTGCTGCTGCTGCTGCTGCTGCTGCTGCTGGAGAGACGGAGGGTAAAAATACACAAGGTTATTTACAAACTAAATGACGCACAGATTTCCGATTTTATAATGAAGCTCCAAATTTGCTCAATTTATTAGGTAAAAAAAAAAGTTTTCAGCTCAGAAACCAACTTTAATTGTCTGGGAAGTGGCATGACTAAAATTCTATTTAATAGTAACAATGCACTTTATGATACAGGCATTGAAACATTAACTAAAAGGGCTTTACATAATAAACTTCAATAATTTATAATCAAAAATTATTGCACTATTTTGTCCTTTTGTTTGGGTCTTGATAAATAAAATCTCACTATAAGAACAAATTCAAATTTCACAGTCGTGTGGATGAACATTATTATTGTAATAAACTTTTATCAAGGTATTAAAATAGGGGAGAAAAAAAAAAAAAAAATCACGTGTCCACATTTAATTTTTGATTTTAGCGATAGCGCTTGCCGTGATCCCCACCCTTCCTAATCCGACACTTCTGGAATATTTCTCGTCCTCTGCTTGTCCTCCGTCTCTCCTCCACTCGTCTGATCTGCGCCTGTAGCGCTCGTAGTCTCGCGTGTGGACGTCATGCTCGTCCTCGAACCGAAAATCTCTTTCCTCTTGCTCGACGTGCGCGCGGGAATTCGAGAAGCCGCTGCCCCGTTGATGACCGTCGGCGCTTTCTCGGTTTCCTCGGGCACGAAACCGCCTGTCGTCGAAATCGCCGCGGCTGTGCTGTCTGTCAGTTTTATTTAAACCCTCGCCTTCGTCGTATCTGCCGTCGTCCGAGTATCCGCGGTAGTCCACGTCTCTATAATCGTGATCGTTGATTTCTGTGGGTCCCATTCGATCACAGTATCCGCTTCTAAAACCAGAAACAGAGAAACAGTTTAATAATAAAATTGATATTGCCACATGACGTACGACTAGGGCTGCCACGATTATCATATTTGGGTGACGATTAATTGACCAAGAAATAACTGCCATTATGACAATTTATAGCCTGTTTTGGGGCTTTAACGATTAATTTTATGCTCGACTGTAAATATTTTATTAAAGACAATAGTAGCGTATTTTCATGTGTGTCCTGTCAGTGGTGTTTACCTGTTTAGCAACATATGAATTAATTCATTTTCTATGCAGTTGCATTATGGGTTGTTAACATGAGTTGAGCTGGTGATGGAACGTTATTTAAGCCCGCTTGGAAAGTCAGAAAACCCAGACGCTCTGACTTTCAAATCACGCCACTCCACTCACTCTGGTTGAAAGTAGGGTGCTGCAAATACTACAGCAACCCTTGTGGCTAATAAAAGTGTGCAATAATTGGACACGGATGGGTCAAATACTAGTGATCATACGATTCACAGTGGTGTAAAATTAAAGTTAGACGTTTCACTTGAAACGAGTGCAATTTAACTAGCCACCATTTTCAATATAACAAGTCATCTCTCCCGCAGCCTTGTGGGAGAACATGTCCATGGTATGCGTACTTCACAAGTAATAGTGAGTAATCCTGAGATATTTTGCACACTGTAATTCGCATACTAATAATTCAGACATACTACTTGCTTTGCATACTCTGTTTCGCACACTATATAGTATGGAAGTATTTTAATACGTCAGTATTTTTCTGAACAGTAACGTTTTTAAAAGATTCTACTCACCTGTGTACAATTTGCAAAAGGTTTTATAAAAGTGTCTTGATACAGAAGGACATGTGACTCACCGTCTGCCATAATCCATGATCAGGAACCAGATCAGACGAGCGTTTCCTTCCCCTGACACCGTATAACACACAAAAACACATCAGGTATTATAAGAATTTCTATACAAGTCAAGTCCAACTTTTGATTTGGTTGCGTATGTGTATGTGTATATATATATATATATATATATACACACCACACACACACACACACACACAGTTATATACTTATTTTTATTTCAATCATATTTATTTTCCATATTACTTTTTTAATCAATTTTATTAATTTTTCAATTCAATGATTTCTAGACTGGAGGGGGAACCTGTCCTCATCTGAGTGACACCGGTGTGTATCATTATAACTGATGTTCTGTCTATACACAATTAAATGGACTACAGTTTTATACTTATTTTTATTATTATTTATCTTCTATAACCCGCTTATTCTCTAATTTGGGGTCACTGGAAACATTTATTTATATTAAATTTTATTAATTTTTTAAGTCAACGATTTGTAGACTGGAGGGGGAACCTGTCCTCATTCTGAGTGACACGGTGTGTATTATTTATTATTGATGTTCTGTGTATATGTGTGTGTGTGTGTAATATATACACACACATATACACACACAGTTATGTGGACTACAGTTTTATACTTATTTTTATTCATTCATTCATCTTCTATACCCGCTTATTCCCTAATTCGGAGTCACAGGAATATTAATTATCATTTTACACACTTTTACCTTCATGTTTAGATGTTGGACAGTTGTAGAAACTATTTCGATGCATAAATACATTTCTATATTTTGTCCAACCTTTAAATCAGACACGGGTCATATTTGTTAATAGGTTTAACACTAATTTACGCCATATCACTTTCCGAACTTTAATAAGACATTTTATCCAGTTATAGTTTTATTTTATGTTGTGAAGTGGCCAGTAAACAGATTTTTTTCTCTTGGTTTAAGTTCTTTTTTTTTTTAACCCAGTCACGTTACCTGATTTTAAGTATTTCTTTAATAAAGAAACTTTCATTAAAATAATATATTTAAGTTGATAACTATTTAATGTAAGACTCACCAAGCTAACGTTATCTATAAATAGGTAAATATAACGCAGTTAATTATTGGTTAAAGTATTAAATTAAAGCTAGTTTGTGTGTCTTGCTAATTGAGTTAGCTGGGTACGTGTGGCAGAATGCTAAGCTAGCTAATATAAGGAATTGTAGCCTACTTGCCCAAACAATTAGCAGTGTAGCTAGTACTATTTTGCTAACTACCCAACTACCCAACTAACTAACTAACTAACTAACTCCGACGTAACAAAGCGAATAGCAGTTTAGTTAATATTATTAGTATAGTAATATTAATCATTTTTATTCAACCTGAAAGCGGCTTGCTGGCTAACCTAACAGATATTAGCATTAAGCTAACGTAACAGACATTAGCATTAGCCTGCCTAGCAACGCATATGTTTGTTAGCTTGACTAGCCAGACAATTAATTAAGCACATAAAAAGGTTAAATATAACAAATATATTTTAGACTTTGTGGTTAAAGTTCTTACCGTTTTTAAATAATAATTAAGCCGTTTTGATTTGCCGCTTAAGGGGATTCCGCGTTCATGTGCGCGGTTCAGTTAGCCGTTAAACAGGGTTGCCAAATCTCCACGAAATCACCGCTATCGCCGACGTCACCAGGCGGAGTTACACAGAATATAATAGACAGAAGAGACTTAAACATTTGTCTATTTTATTTTGTTGCTTTATCTGGACTGAGTTCTTATATATTTGTATTATTTTTGCCAGTTATTTGCATTACTTTACTTTAAAAGACATTATTTGTTGTTATTATAATTAGATTAGAAATAAATTCCTCTCTGGGATCTACTACACTTTTTAATTTATATGGGAATTGTATATATATCATATAATTAATTTATATGTTTCATTTACAAACAAAAGTTTGAATGAAACTTAATTTTTACATTATAAACAAATTCCAAAAATCTTCTAAAGAAGTATGTATGAAAAATCTATACATTTATTTACTTTTCTTGGCTGTAATTGTTTGAAATGCCCATTTTACTGTCTATATCATTGTATTTTTTTTTATTGTTTTTTAAACCATTCCAAAATTATTTTATAATATTTCTGATGGTATATTGTTATTGTAAATGTGTTTAATAAACTCGTATGTATGTAACTTCATGTAATTCCTATGCAAAGTTCTGTTCTTTTTTTGAGACAAAGATCAAAAAGAAAACAGAAACAGTAATGGAAGACATCTGTCCATTTTTGGTACACAGGGTCCAAGAGAACCTGACCGGAAAATATTGGGAAGACAAATTCTCTGTCTAATAGGAGGAACAGAAAAAGCGCCATATTTCTACGTAGGATGTGAACTGCAGGACTCTTTTTTTATTTAATTAGGTTGTAAAAAGGTTTCCTCCATCTCTCTCTACCCGACTGATGTTTTAATTAAATTACTATTCTGCTCAAGTTGTTTACATGGCATATTTTCATTCTGATTGGATATTTAAACTAATTGTAATCAACGCTCCATTCTCCGTTCCACAACCAAAATTAATAAATCATAGCCTTTAATGAATTAATGCTTAAAGTTTAGCTTTGTCACCAAAGATATAAAAATAATTAGACAACAAAACAATACAAGTTTGGCTTTTCCCTTAAAATTTTATTTTCTAAATGCGACGTTTAAAAAACTGTATGTTTTTAAATAACATGAAACCAAAAGCCAAATGTTTTAGGTTACTAATGTACAGCCCAGAATCCTGAAATATGCCAGGTATAGGTGGGGGGGGTGGGGGGGGGGGGGGGGGTGCGAGGAGAAAAAGATACACTCATTTACAAAGAAAGATGTGCATGCATTCATATACACACATATACAAACATACATACATACAGTCAGGTCAACACAGTCACTGGAGACAACAGAGAGATCAGGATAAAAACCAGCTAGAAAAAGAAAAGACCATGAAAAGCCCTAATGATAGATTCCTTTTAAAAACCGACCCTCAATCGCTCAGAGGAAAACCAAACCCTGAAAATGTGTTCCAAATCTGGGTTACTCACACCCATGTTAACTTTTTCTTTACATAAAAAGTTTACTGGCTTGTTGGTAATAGACCAGCCTAGTGAAATAACGATTGTGTAGATGTCAAGATAAAATCGCCCCCCAGAAGAATATTCAACGTTATAAAATGTCGCATTATCCGCCATGTTGATAATGCAGTGGTGCCGTAAAAATGACCTAGTCAACTTAATCAAAAAGTGATCAATGGTGCACTTAAACCATTGATGGAACTTCTGGGCTTTATAATGAAAAATAATGCCGTTCTCCAAATTCCTAAACCTCTCCAGAAGTCCTCATCATGGATTGTGGTTTCTAAATCCCCATCTCTGATTGGCGGTATCAGTATCGTGGGAATGAAACCCCGCCCTCCCTCCCTGTTTCACGACAGCAGAGTTTAATCCTCTACGCCTTCAGTTTGGTCTATAATAACAAGCAGCCGGTCTTCTTGCCGCGCTTCTTGGTCTGCAGCGCCGCCCTGGTGGCCATCTCAAACACTTCCCTTACACCGTCTTTCGTCTTCGCAGAGCATTCCAAATACCCGAAAGCGTTGATTCGATTGGCCATGTCGCGACCCTCTTCTGGTTTTACTGGCTCCTGTAACAGAGAATAAATTCCGTCTGGTACCAGAGGTGGATCTTGGTTTGCATGATAATCACATTTTGCCATTTTTTGTGAGCTATTCCAGACTAAACTGAAAGGAGGAAAACCTCCCAAGGTCTAATGTCTAATCTGTTACAGAGAAAACACCACTTTCTTAAATCAGATTTAGTCACTAAAACGTATAAAACGATGCATTAATAACGACCATAAGTACTTTAGCTACAGTGGGCGTAAAATGCTAACATACTGGACAAAGCACCGCAAACCTGTTTCATTTTGGACAGCTCTCGTCGAGTGTGCTCGTCGTTACGCAGGTCCTTCTTGTTGCCCACGAGGATGATGGGAACGTTTGGGCAGAAATGCTTTACTTCTGGCGTCCACTTCTCTGGAATATTTTCTAAAAGACAACAAAATACAAGATGAGTCTTGGTATTAACACGAATACAACACTTTGGTCTAATATATTGCCTTAATTAAAGGAAATAAAACTCTATATAACGGTACACTGAAACACAGAGAAAGCCATTTCTGATTTTTTTCCTTAATCTACTTCCTCCCATTCACTTAGTTGTGGGTAAAATATAGCTGATGGCAGTCATGTCTCACCCAAGCTATCAGGACTGTCTATAGAGAAGCACATGAGGATGACGTCGGTGTCCGGGTACGAGAGCGGCCTCAGGCGGTCGTAATCCTCTTGACCCGCTGTGTCCCACAGAGCGAGCTCTACCTGCGTGTAAACACACAAACAAACACAATCTCAATTACACTCACAGTAAACGGGACGCCTACAGCGGCGGCCATGTTTCCCGCTTACATCCCCAGCGCATACAGACAGGTAACAAAGTTCAGGACTTAGTTTGAACTAAACTTGTTAAGCCTTAACAGTGGTGGGCGTGGTCTCATCAACAATGACTCCGCCCCATTTACTGGCACAGGAGACAACTCAATTCCTGTGCAAAGACATTTCATACTTTAATTCGGCACCTGACCACATGAGCATTAAGCAGTTTTCCAGAACCAAATAATAAAAGAAACAGTGTTCAAGTGAATATTTTATTTTGATTAATCGCGCTATGAACATATGGAGAATAACAGATAGACTAAATCATTTCATGAATCAATTAACAAAATACATTAACGTCGAAAATGAGTGATCAGTTCACTTATATGTGAAATAAATCAGACTTGCTACGGCAGAATTTGATTTGTTAATCATTTCCCTCTTTCCTCTAATCTCTTATATTGAAAGGAATTTTCTGTCTTTGACATAGTGAGTTGCTTCAGTTTTATCTTTCAGACCTGCTTTCCATCCACTTCGATGTCGGCAACGTAATTCTCAAACACGGTGGGAACGTAAACCTCGGGGAACTGGTCTTTACTGAAGACGATCAGTAAGCACGTCTTTCCACAAGCGCCGTCTCCAACGATCACCAGCTTCTTACGGATTGCCGCCATCTGAAAACAGCGACAAAAATACTAAATTGATGAAGGAATCAGCAAGTTAATCTTATCCAATTTGGAATTTTTTAATGGTTTTAAAACTCATTTATTTACTTGGTTAAAGCAAACACAATTTATAATGTTAAAAGTTTCAATAGAAACTAAACTAAATATTGTGTCAAAATGACATGCAACAACTTCCTGTTTTTCTGTTCTTTTTTCACATGTGGAATAGAAAATAAAACGCCAAACCCCGTACTACACACGCTACTCAGTCTTTCGTTTATTAATTACAAATACATTGTCAGGTTACTTTTATTTTGTTCCTGCACAAACACGTTACTAAAACACCTTCTGTAAAATTCTGATGGTGCCGAGGGAACCGAACAGACGAGTTTGGTCTAAGATTAATAGAACAGTTTATCTGCCTCCTCACCTCACCGTGCTGTTTATTTATTTCTATTTTAGGACTTACTACACTATATATCAGGTTTGACTGGTATTTGAACTTGTATTGCACTCAATCACAAACATTGACACCTTCGAGGTATTTATAGGGTCATTCCATTAGAACATTAGATTAGAAATAGAGGTCGGCCGATTTGTCGGCTTTGCCGATTAATCGGTACCGATAAGTGATTCCGGGAACTATCGGTTATCAGCATAAATCCTTGCTGATAGTTTTCTCCTGTCTCAGAGGGGTCTTTATATAATACCAGCGCCAACATATCTTTGGTGAGAGAGCAGCCTCTAGGTAAAAACCAATGACGGCACATGCATTTACTTTTTGACACATGGCACATGCTGGATTTTCGCTATGTTTGGTGCACAGAGTGTTTTAGGTTCCGTGTACTCTTCTTTCATGTACAGTGTTCAAGTGCAGGAGAAAGTTTGTGATGCAGCAAGTTAAACGTTCATACTGCCGATAACTTATATTTTCAAGCTCCAGGAGTTGTAGGAGGAGTTGCAGATGAAGGAGTGGTTGTAGTATGAATAGGATGAGGAAAACAACGACGAAGGGGACATAATAAAAGTATTAGGAATGTAGTACATAAGAGTTGTGGTGGTAGTAGTAACAGAGTAAAGTATTTTTATCTGATGGAATCACCTCGCTCGTGAAATATATCTCATGCTAAACATCTCCACAGGTCGAAGATGAAAAATCCAGCAGTGTGAAATGACTTCTGACTAAAATAAAAAAATACATCTGCGATGACCACCAGCCAATGGGAGCGTGAGATAAAGGGCAAGCAGAAAGTTGGGGGAGGAGTTACAGAGACCATTTGTGTACCATGACATTCTCACAGGCCACCGTTTTACTAACATTTCCAGTCGTGTGCAAGATGTTGGCTTTTCTTCCTATTGTTAAGTCATGCAGCGTGTAACCATCGTGCAATATAAACACCGCGGCAACAGAATGTAACAGAATGTGGTGTGATCTCGCCATAAGCGTAATGTACTAGTAGGTTTATTAGGAATGAAAGTAATAGCAGTGACATCATCGTAATCATTATTATGTTAATATCAAAGAACAACTCAACAACGTTAGCGATTAAATTAACGTTTTAATTAAACATTAATCCTAATAGATCAAAATTAATTCATTACAAAATAAGAATTATAATCTGGTATGACAAAAAATACAATTTATATTAATTTTATATTTACATTAACAGAATTTGGCAGACGTCCTTATCCAAAGCGACTTACATTCATCTCTTTTTCATACAAATGAGTAATTAGGGGTTAAGAGCCTCGCTCAGGGGCCCAACTGTGGTAGCTTGGTGGAGCTTGGAATCGAACCTACAACCTTTGCTTTGGTAGTCCAACACCTTAACCATTAAAGTTAAGTATTATTTAATCTATCAAATTTGTGCGGGTGTGAAAGAGAATGATCAAAAACTCTAAAAGACAAAGTACCCAAATATTCTCTCTCTCTCACACACACACACACACACACACACACACACACACACACACCACACATATATATATATATATATATATATATAATATATAGATATATCTCGGCCCATCCCGAGGCCTATGAAGCACAAACAACTTTTCCATAGCAAACCCTGTTTACAGTTATTTACCCTAAATAAACCTAAATTACGAAAATGTTGCCTACATTTAAAAATGTATTTTGACCTCATAACTCCTTTACCTAAATAAATAATTAAGTTTGCCAAAACTGCTAAGCTAACCGGCTAACATCGGTAGCGGGCTAACGGTAACTAACGCTAAGTCAACGCTAGCAAACAGAAATAAACTCTATAAACGATTAATGTTTATAACAGAATTAGACTTTGGACGAGCAGCTTGTTTTAACAAAAAATAACCCAAACAAATGTTTTTTTAATTATTTTTGTTTTACCGTTTCGTTTAACGCTGAGGAAGTAGCGACTCACTTTCCTGTTTGACTTAAAATCACGCCCACACAGTGACGTCATACCGTCTTGCGGAAGTGCCACGCAGTAACGTGTACGTGAAAGTTCTCAATATAAAATATAATACCAATTTTATATTAAATCAGAGTAATTCGCCAAAAAATATAGTATAGTACATTCAATTTTCACAATCAGAAGATTATTTAATTACGTCCACCACTGCTCCCTTGCCTCTGACTTTAAATCTGGTGTAAAGAAATTAATTGTACTGTACTAACAGATATGTATGTATATAAAGCTGCTTATTATCAGAGGTCAATTGTTTGTTAAATCTTTTTTGTTTATAGCTGGCTTTTCAGTCAGACATTTCGTCTGCACCACTGTGTTTATTCTGGGATATGTAGTTTTGAGGACTTTACTTTTCTATTGAGAAATGTGTAAACGTAAGACATTCGTATTATAAGACAAAATTACTTCTGTGTATAATCAGGAGGTCGAAAAAATAAAATAGAAATGTTGATTTAATAGGATGTACAAAACTGTAGAAATTCACTTCCTGGTTTAAAGATGACGCAAGCACGTCGTACGTACGCGCCTTCGATCCGGACCGCTTGAGGGCAGTGTTGTGACGTGTTTAATGGAAACCGCCAAAGACAAAAATAGAGCCGGCTTCTGTTTTCTGTTTTATTTCAGGCGGTGCTGGTGAAGGAGCGGAGTCAGCAGCGGTTAATCACTTAATCTTACCAGGGAACGACAGCACGTATGATGGACAGCCGAAAGCGTTCGAGAGAACATGCACTGAACATGGAGTTCATAAAAACACCGGAAAAGCGGATTATAAGTGGACACATGCCGAAAGGGGAAGGACATTTTAAGCACTGGGACACCGAGGAAATCTGCTCTTATCTTCGCCAGCACGGACTGGGAGATTGGGAGCAAAAGTTCAGAGGTGATTTGCTGTCTCTCACTTTAAATGTTATAAATTATTGCCATAAAATGATCCCATGTCTTATTTGATCGATATTTTTTCTGTTGGCTCCACCTTAAATGCATATTATTATGGAAAGCAGTCTTCTGATTGGTTAGTAATTTTCTCCCCGACAGAGCGGGAAATTTTCAGCCAATCGTAGCCTAAGTGGGCGGAGTCTTTGGTAAAAAGGTGGCATGGTTATGAGTGCGATACAACAAAAATAACTTTATACCGTAACACAAAAACTAAATAAAACTTTTATTTAAAAAACTCCTGGTTGTGTTAATATAACTGTTTATATCATTGTTTATTGTTGTGTTTGTATTGTGATATATTAGGTTGGGATTTTTTTGTAATAGTATTTTTATGGTGATTGTATGGTGATTTTGACACTTGCCATGTCAATATTCATTATTATTATTATTATTATTATTATTTTAACTATGAAATTGTACAAACAAATAAGATAAATAACACATTCAAGCTATTAATCCATCTTACTCAGATTTGGTTGAGTATAAAATAATATAAAACTAAAATTACAGCATTAGAATAAACTTAAAATAAATTAAAAAATAAGTAAAGTGAATAAAATAACTATTTCTTATTATTATTGTTATTTTTTATTAAATGAGGAAGTCAGGAAGAATCAGGAAGACAGACGGTAGACAGTCGGATTGTCTGTATGAATTGCTAAATAATAATAACATCTAAACAAACAAATAAGTAAATATCTAAAAAAGACAGAATGACTGGGGGACAGGCGGAGAGACAGAATGACAGGGAGACAGGCAAAAAGACAGGATGACAGGTAGGCAGACAGACAGACAGGATGACGGGTAGGCAGAGAGACAAAACAACAGGGAGACGGACAGACAGAACAAACAGGAAGTTTTAATTTATTATCAGAAATTTTTCATAGACAGTATAAACAGTTCATTGTTCTGCTATTATACTTTACATATTGTGTGTGTGTGTGTGTGTGTGTGTGAAAGAGATAGAGAGAGAGAGGAGAGGAATAGAGAGAGAGAGAGGAGAGGAAAAAGATAGAGAGAGAGAGAGAGAGAGAGAGAGAGAGAAGGAGAGAGAGAAGAGGAAGAGAGAGAGGAGAGAGAGAGAGAGAGAGAGAGAGAGGACATAGAGAGAGAAGGAGAGAGAGAGAGAGAGGAAGAGAGAGTAGAGAGAGAGGATAGAGAGGGAGAGGAGAGGGAGAGAGAGGAATAGAGAGAGAGAGAGAGAAGAAGAGAGAGAGGAATAGAGAAGAGAGATAGAGAGAGAGAGAGAGAGAACTAGAGAGAGAGAGAATCGAGAGAGTGGAATCAGGCAGAGAGTCAAGAAGAGCGCGAGGAGGGGAAATAGGAGACAGAGAAGGGATACAGAGAGAGCGAAAAGTGGAATATAATACAGAGCGGCTCGAGAGAGAGTCAGAGAGTTGAATACAGACAAGAGCGAGAGAGAGCGAGAGAGAGAGCGAGAGAGAGCTAGCGAGAGAGAGCGAGCGAGAGCGAAGAGAGCGAGCGAGAAGAGCGCGAGAGACGCGAGAGCGCGAGAGGAGACGTGGAGAGGGAATACAGACAGAGTGCGAGAGAGGAATACAGACAGAGAGCGAGAGAGAGCGAGACGAGGAGACGAAGAGAGACGAGAGAGGAGGAGAGAGCGAGAGAGAGCGAGAGAGAGAGCGAGAGAGAGCGAGAGAGATAGCGAGAGAGAGCTAGAGAGAGCGAGAGAGAGAAGACGAGAGAGAGCGAGAGGCGGAGAGACGAGAGAGAGCGAGAGAGGAATACGACAGATAGCGAGAGAGAGAGAGAGGAATACACAGGAGCTAGAGAGCGAGGAGAAACAGCGAGAGAGAAAAAAACAAAAAAAAAAAAAAACAAAAAAAAACGAAAAAAAAAAAAAAAAAAAAAAAAAAAAAAAAAAAAAAAAAAAAAAAAAAAAAAAAAAAAAAAAAGACAAGAGAGCGAGATTGAGAGCGAGAGGAAATACAGACAGAGAGCGAGAGAGAGAGAGAGAAGGAATATAGAGACAGAAAGAGCGGATAGAGCTAGAGAGAATACATACATAGGCGACTGAGAGAGAGAGCGAGAGAGGACTACAGACAGGAGAGAAGGAGATAGTAGCGAGAGAGGGAATCACAGACGAGAAGCGAGAGGAGCGGAGAGGAATACAGACAGAGAGCGAGAGAGGCGAGAGAGCTCACAAATACAGAGAGAAGAGGACGAGAGAGCGCGGAGAGGAGAGGGATAAACAGACGAGAGCGAGAGAGAGCGAGAGAGGAATCAACCTAGAGCGATAAGAGAGCGAGAGAGAGTATACAAGACTAGAGCGAGAGAGAGCGAGAAGAGAGGAATACAGACAAGAGAGCGAGAGAGAGAACGAGGCGAGGAATACAGGGGCGGCAGAGAGCGAAAGAGAGCGAGGAGGGGATCAACAGGAGCGAGAGAGGAATTACAGACAGAGAGAGCGAGAGGAGGAAATACAGACAGAGAGCGAGAGAGAATACAGAAGAGGCGAGAGAGGAATAAGACATAGAGCGAGCGAGAGAGGAAAAAAAACGAGACCATAGACAGGAGAGAGGAGAGGAATACAGACAGATAGCGCGGAGAGCGAGAGAGCGAGAGCGAGAGGAATAGAGGACAGAGAGAGCAGAGAGGGAAATACAGACAGAGGCGAGAAGGGAGAGAGCGAAGAGAGGTATGATACAGACAGAGAGCGAGAGAGAGCGAGAGAGAGAGAGAGCGAGAGGAGGAATACCGAGACAGAGAGGCGAGAGAGGAATAGAGAGCGAGAGAGGGAATACAGACAGAGAGCGAGAGAGAGCGAGAGAATACAGGAATAGAGCAGACAGAGAGAGCGAGAACGAGAGAGCGAGAGAGGAATACAGACAGAGACGAGAGAGCGAGAGAGAGAGAGAGAAGAGCGAGGAGAGAGCAGGAGAGAGAGCGAGAGAGGAGCAGAGAGAGAGAGGAATACAGACCAGAGAGAGCGAGAGAGAGAGAGCGACAGCGAGAGAGAGAGCGAGAGGGCTACAGGAATGACAGAGAGCGAGAGGATCAGACAGAGAGCGAGAGAGCGAGAGAGGAATACAGACAGAGAGAGAGGGTTGAGAGAGACAGCGAGAGGAGAGAGATCGAGAGAGAGCGAGAGAGAGAGAGCGAGAGAGAGAGCGAGAGAGAGCGAGCGAGAGAGTGGAATACAGACAGAGAGCGAGATAGAGCGAGAGAGAGCAATACACAGAGAGCGAGAGAGAGCGAGGAATAGAGGAATACAGACAGAGAGAGCGAGAGAGAGAGAGCGAGAGAGAGAGGAATACAGACAGAGCGAGAGAGAGAGCGAGAGAGGAGATACAGACAGACAGAGAGCGAGAGAGAGCGAGAGAGAGAATACAGACAGAGAGCGAGAGAGAGCGAGAGAGGGGAATACAGACAGAGAGCGAGAGGAGCGAGAGAGATGAGAGCAGAGAGAGCGAGCGAGAGAGAGGAGCCAGAGAGAGAGCGAGAGAGAGAGGAGAGCGAGAGAGGAATACAGACAGAGAGCGAGAGAGAGCAATACAGACAGAGAGCGAGAGAGAGGAGATACAGACAGAGAGAGAGCGAGAGAGAGCGAGAGAGGAATACAGGACAGAGAGCGAGAGAGAGAGCGAGAGAGGAATACAGACAGAGAGCGAGAGAGGAATAGACAGAGAGCAGAGAGAGCGAGAGAGCGAGAGAGAGAGCGAGAGAGAGGAATACAGACAGAGAGAGAGAGAGAGAGAGAGACTACAGACAGAGAGCGAGAGAGAGCGAGAGAGGAATACAGACAGAGAGAGAGGCGAGAGAGAGAGAGAGAGGAATACAGACAGACAGAGAGAGAGAGAGAGCGAGAGAGAGAGAGGAGGAGCGAGAGAGGAAAGAGAGGAATAGACAGAGGAATACAGGACGAGAGAGGCGAGAGAGAGGCGGAGAGAATACAGACAGACAGAGAGCAGAGAGCGAGAGAGAGCAGAGACAGAGAGAAGAGGCGAGCAGAGAGCAAGAGAGAGCGCGAAGAGAGAGAGGCTAGGAAGACAGACAGACAGAGAGCAAGAGAGTGGAGCGAGAGAGGAATACAGACAGACAGAGAGCGAGCGAGAGAGAGCGAGAGAGGAATACAGAGAGAGCGAGAGAGAGCGAGAGAGGAATACAGACAGACAGACAGACGAGAGAGAGAGAGCGAGAGAGGAATACAGACAGACGAGAGAGTGAGAGCGAGAGAGAATACAGACAGACAGAGAGCGAGAGAGTGAGAGCGAGCGACAGAGAGAGCGAGAGAGAGCGAGATACAGACAGACAGAGAGCGAGAGTGAGAGAGTGAGAGGAATACGAGAGAGGAATACAGACAGAGAGAGAGAGAGCGAGAGAGAGCGAGAGAGAGAGAGAGAAAGAAGGGAGACCTTCATCTGAAGGCTGAATATAACAGAAACGTCTCTGTTCTGAGGTTGATAATGTGAAAAATATAAACTTTCACATGCTGCTGTGGTTTTTTTCTTCTCTTTACATCCAGACACACTTGCAGCCTTGCTCAGGGGCCCAACAGTGGGAACTTGGTGGTGCTGGGAATCGAACCCATGTTTAGTTTTACATTGTGTCTTTCCCAGTGTTTACTGAATTTTCTCCTTGTGTGTGTCTACAGAACAGAAGGTAACAGGATTGGGACTGCGCTATCTCACCGACGTACAGCTGGAGAAGATGGGCATACAGTGAGTGTGTGTGTGTGTGTGTGTGTGTGTGTGTGTGTGTGTGTGGTGTGTGTGTGTGTGTGTGTGTGTGTGTGTGTGTATATTATTATTTAAAAATATCTAAAAAAAATTTTGCTCTCTCTCTCTGTGTCTCCCTCTTCTCTCTCTCGTTCGGTGTCTCTCTCTTTCTCTCTCTCCCTATGTCTGTCTGTCTATCTGTCCCTCTCTCTCTCTTTCTCTCTTTCTCTCTCTCTCTCTCTCTCTCTTTCAGGCCACTGGGTTCCCGGCTGCAGATCCTTCACTCTTTCAGTAAACTCTGGCAGATCTCCTCTGAGCCCATGAAGGTGTGTTAGAAGTGAGACATACGAGTCACTAATTAGCCAGTCGCATGTGAGCAGTCCTGCTGTGACAAAGCGGCGCTGTTTTGTGATGGAGGTTGCAGGTTCTAGGAAAATGGATCGTAGCTCACAGTAGGGACAAGTCCCCATCGATTGGCTATGCATGTACAGTAATTCGCAGATATAAAATTTACCCATCACAGAGTGGGGTTAAATAATTATAAGAAAGGCGTAATCCAACTGGATCCGGCAGTCACCGAGTACCTCAGGTTCCTCGCAGGGTTCTCGCTTGCTCTTACTGAAGGTCTACCAGTGCTGGCACAATCTCTGGGTACCTTTGGATGGGTATAAAAAGAAAACAGGTGGAGAGGTGTTAGCGTAGCTGTTGTTCATAATATTAGCAGGCACTACCTGATTATGTGCCTTCATTCAGATGAACTGGACCAAAATATTATGGGATATGTTTTGTGTTTGCCCGGCTGACGCGGTTTAATCTACGTTTAGACTGGGAGACGGTGTCTGAACTCTGAACATTGTCAGGTAGACCATTTCGATGTTTAGGAGCTAAATATGAAAACGCTCCACCCTTTTTTGTGAACTTTGCTATTCTGGGGCCTACCAGGAAGTCCAGAAGGTTCTGATCTTGATAAATTGTTGAAGTTTTTTAAGACTTCTGGAGAGAGGAATCTCTGACTTTAGGTCATTCATTTATTCTGTTATTCCCGTTGAAATGGAATTGGAAACGCTTTGAAACGTGAACTCTGGGAAAGAGCGGGATTGTGTATCTATTATAGATCACAGCATTATTACTAATCCGATATTTCTGTTTCCGAATCTGTCAATGACGGACTTTAATCTTTCCGAAGTCGATTTATAATTAGAAACATGGATGGCATTGGGTCTCAAAGTTCACTCGAATCTTTAATCAGCTGATTAAATAACAGTGATTTATTCACCTGCGTTTCTCTCCTCTCGATAACTGTGCCAAACTTCATCCATACATTTCAGAGAGAGAAAGAAAGAGTGAGAGAGAAAGAGAAATTATTCCGAGTGACGGAGAGAGAAAACCATACCGACAGACAGGAAAAGAAATAAAACCTTGCAGAAGACAAGGTAGCAACACAAACAGACAGACAAAATGGAAAAAGAGGGAGAGACGGGCGGAAATGAAGAGAGTTCGTTCTGAGAGACAGACCGAAAAAAAAAAAAAACAGTAGCAAAAGGACCAGAACAGAAAAAGAAAGAGGGATACAGACATAAATGAAGAGTCTGTCCGAGAGACGGATAGAAAAAAAGGGTGACAAAGAAAAAACAGGCAGAGGGAGAGACAGAGAGATGAGAAGAGATGGACGGACAGACTAGAGGACAGACAAGATGAGGACGTTCAGACAAAAAAAATGAGTTACTGACAGACATAGAGAAAGACAGGCAGGCAGACAGACAAAGAGAAAGACAGAGAGAGTCGATGGGGAAAAAAGAGCAAAACAAAAAACAGAGAGGATCAGACAGACAAAGACAGGAGGACCCTGAGAGAGCGGACCGGACTGAGAGAGACAGGGGACGGACCCTGAGAGAGACAGGCGGACCCCGAGAGAGACAGGCGGACCCTGAGAGAGACACAAAGGACAGGCCGGACCCTGAGAGAGACAGGCAGAGAGAGACCCTGAGAGAGACAGGCAGACCCTGAGAGTGAGAGAGACAGAGAGACAGAGAGACAGGCAGACCCCTGAGAGAGACAGGCAGACCCTGAGAGAGACAGGCAGAAGACCCTGAGAGAGACAGGCAGACCTGAGAGAGACAGGCAGCCCTGAGACCCTGAGAGAGACAGGCAGACCGCGAGAGAGACAGGCAGACTGAAAAAACAAGCAACAAAAACAGGCAGAAAGAAAGACAGACAGACAGACTGAGTGAGTAACCGAGTGAGTGAGACAGCAGACAGTCTGTTTGTATAAATTACTGAACAGTTTTGACGGTTACTCTGTTTTTTTTCAGGTCTTTAACGATCCGATTCATGGACACATTGAACTCCACCCCCTGCTGGTGCGCATCATCGACACGCCACAGTTCCAGAGGCTCCGGCACATCAAACAGCTGGGAGCCACTTATATGGTTTTTCCTGGAGCTTCCCATAACCGCTTCGAACACAGCATTGGGTGTGTGTGGTGTGTGTGTGTGTGTGTGTGTGTGTGTGTGTGTGTGTGTGTGTGTGTGGGTGTGGGTGGGGTGTGGGGTGTGTGGGTGTGGCATTATACGGTTAATCTGGTTAGACTGGAAGAAGCTGGTAAACACACCAAGCAGCAGGGTGTAACGCCAAACTTACACTATTGTATTCCAGATGTAGTCTCACACGTCCTCCTATAAAAACCTCCACATATCTGGTAACTCATTCCACTAGATTGGGTCATGTGACTGTGCGGATTCGATCATTCCGCTACAATAGTATAAATGAGATCAGACACTGATGTTGTTAAAGTGAGGAGGTCTGGGGTTCAGTCTGGGTTCCAGTTCATCCCAAAGGTGTTCAGTATTAAAGGTTGAGTCAGAATCAGGACTCTGTACAGGACATGCGAGTTCTTCTACTCGAATTAGAACCCGGCATGCGAGTTCTTCTACTCGAATTAGAACCCGGCGTGTCTTCCTGGAGATCAGGGGGTTTTGTGCGCAGGGACATTGTCCTTCTGGAACAGGGTTTGAGATCTTTAGAATTTGACGAGACAGAACCCTTTTGTGGGTATGATAATTCAGGTGTCCACAGACTTTTGGGGATATAGTGTATGTTCAAAAAAGATTTGGGACCAATCGAATTGTTCGTTGTTATTTTACTCCAACTATAAAATTGTAAATAATTTCTCATTTGTTTGTGTCTCAGTGTCGGATATTTGGCAGGTTGTCTAATTCAGGCTCTAAACGAGAGACAGCCTGAACTTCTCATCACCAAACAAGACATCCTGTGTGTTCAGATCGCCGGCTTGTGCCATGACCTGGGTAACAACACACACACACACACACACACACATATGCATGCATGCACACTATAATGCATTTTTTCCCCTAAACTTTTTTTATCTTCTAAATCTTCTAATTAGTCTTCTAAAACAGGGATTACAAAGTAGTAGTAGATCATCGTCATCTTCATCTTCATCTTTTATCTGGAACAGAATTGCAAAAATCACATATAACCTGATTATGTACTATATTTAAGTTATAATGTCCTTCTTGACCTTTTAGAAAGTGCCTTCTGTGTAGTCTGTATGTACAGTTGGTAGAATAAAATTCGGAAAAACCACACCCACCATTTTATTAGTCATGTGACCTACGACATCGCAGCAGTGTAAATTTAACCTTGGATAATGTTAACTTCGAGTGATAATATCGTAAGTGGAATTTAACCACAATTAACACCTTTTTTCCCCTGAAGTACCTTAAAAGACTAGAAAAGTGCCGCATCGCCGCCCACCGCCATTTCCGAGTCGTTTAGAACCCAGTTAAAAGTACAAGGTCATCCGGAAACTTGACAAACAGTCATATCGAGTCATCTAACGCATCACAAAGCTGTTAATTTGTTCGATTGTTTCACTTAATCCTTAAAAATCGTTGACTGTTATTTGTTGCGTTTGACAGGTCACGGTCCCTTTTCCCACATGTTTGATGGCATGTTTATTCCGAAGGTTCGACCCGGGCTGAAATGGAAGGTAACGTAAAAAAACCCCTAAAATTAAAACTAGTGAACAATAAAGATTAACCGCTAATCGGATTTACAGATATATTGTCCGATATTTATTAAAAAAATTTTTTATTAATATCGGTTTTGTAATATTGGAGCTGCTGATATCCGGCACCATCTTGTGGTCACAATGCAATAATGCACTAAGGCCACTAGGTGACTCGAATGGTGGGATATAACCTAGGGTTGTGTAAGACGGGAAAAAGCAGGATATATTCACAGATTTCAGGCCTCATTTACATGTGGAAATAAATCAGATATGAATCGGACATATAAACAGACAGACCCGATTTTCATATCGGTCAATCTTTAGTCTAAAATCGAAAACACAGCCTAGCTACTTTCCACATGGCCAGTCGACGCCGTATGTTTCTCCTGCAGCACGAACAGGCATCGGTGCAGATGTTCGACCACCTGGTGAAAGTGAATAACCTGGAGAAGGTGATGGAGGAGTACGGCCTCTGTCTACGCAATGACCTCATCTTCATTAAAGAGCAGATCGCCGGCCCGCTGGACTCGATTGCATCAGGCAAAAAGGTAGAGCGAGCGTGTGTGTGTGTGTGTGTGTGTGTCTGTGTGTGTGTGTGTGTGTGTCTGTGTGTGTGTGTCTGTGTCTGTGTGTCTGTGTGTCTGTGTGTGTGTGTGTGTGTGTGTGTGTGTGTGTGTGTGTGTTGGTGCTGTTTGCTGTGTGTTAAATGCAGGGTAACTGGTAGTCGTTTCTGTGTTAGTGGCCGTACGAGGGCAGAACAGAAGAGAAATCCTTCCTGTACGAGATCGTAGCAAATAAACGCACCGGCGTCGACGTGGACAAGTGGGACTATTTTGCAAGGTGAGTTAAAACTCAAATACTATGAAAAGGGAACTGATCTAGTAGAAATATACTGATCTAGTTTTACCGGTTTAAAGATTGTTAAACAAAATCTCCTCTCGCTCTCTCTCTCTCTCTCTCTCTCTCTCTCTCTCTCTCTCCTCTCCACTCTGTCTCTCTCTCTCTCTCTCTCTCTCTCTCTCTCTCTCTCTCTCTGTTCTCTCTCTCTCTCTCTCTCTCCATTTCTCTCTTTCTCTTTTCTCTCGCTCTCTTTCTCTTTTAAACAGAGACTGCCATCACCTGGGCATCCAAAACAACTCGGACTACCGTCGCTCCCTAAAGTTCGCTCGAGTGTGTGACGTGAAGGGCAAGAAACACATCTGCACCAGAGACAAGGTACAATCATTTCCCACAATGCTTTGCATTTTTATTATAATAAAGCATCTACTTTATATACTATAAATATTATATGTTATAATTCCCTGACAATCTTTATCAGTAGAAAAGTGGCTTAAAGTTCTCTGGTGCCCGTGAGGAGGCCACTAGTGTTTCTTTTTTTGACAATTTTTGCTAAATAAAGTAAAAGAGAGAACGAGAAGGCGGATTGGATCGGAAGAGGTCGACCAGCTGGGATGTAAAGTCGGGACTTTATTATATTGTATTTCTGTACTATCATTTCTGTAAAATTGTTGACAAATTTGTTGAAAACAATGAATAATGTTACGTAATAAAACAATGTGGAAGCTTCAGAATTTACTTTTACTGCTTTATCTTTAGTTTCTTATTTCTTTTCCATTACGTGTTAATTACAAATTTGTTCTTCTGCAAAAGGAGGCCAAAAAAATTAGGAATCACTATATTTGAGTTTGTGGTATTAATAACATTTTTAATAAATAGCTGTTTTTTCGGTCTTACAGGAAGTGGGCGATTTATACGACATGTTCCACACGCGGAACTGTCTGCATCGCCGCGCGTACCAACACAAAGTGGGCAACGCCATCGAGGTCATGTGAGTACACCCAGCATCCAACAGGACGGGTTCCATGAACCGCACCGACTGCCACTGTTGTTAGAATAAATTTACAAATGATTTATAATGATTAAAGAAGCGTTTTGGTTTTTTTTTTAATTTAGAAAAAAATTAAAAATAGACAATTTATATAGCGCCGTATGTCTGAGGTTCATGATAAGCTTTTAAAGTTTTATACGTTTACAGATCATTTAAAGAAAAAAAGTTAGTTATCAGACCGAGAGTTACAATAGAAAATTAATATATATTTAATTGTAATCATTTTTTCCCTCCTGAATGTCTGTGCTGTAAAATGAGCGCTGACTTATAGATTAACTCACTTGACCTATTGATTTTTATTGATTTTTTCAGAACCGATAACGATTATTAAATCTCGACAGTTACACATTAACATCTTTTGGCAGTCGGGAATCAAACCCACAATCTTCCGATTAGCAGTCCAACTGAAAAACTGAAATCTTAAAAATAATTTAAAGCCCAATCATTTTTTATTTCTCTTTTTCCCTTTTGTTCAAATATTCATAAATTTTGTGTGATCCAGTGAAAATGTATAAAATACGATTATTAATATTTCAAAATTTGTTACATTTTTGACATTTGGCAGACGCTCTTATTCAGAAAAATTTATTTTTCAAGCCAACTGAGCAGTTGAGGGTTAGGGGCCTTGCTCAGGGGCCCAGCAGTGACAGTTTGGTGGTTCTGAGCCTGAACCACCAAGAGTCTATGGATGTTGGTACTCGGTAAGAGCCTGATGCATACTGAAAGTGTGTGTGTGTGTGTGTGTGTGTGTGTGTGTGTGTGTGTGTGTGTGTGTGTGTGTGTGTGTGTGTGTGTAACAGGATAACTGAAGCTCTGGTGAAAGAAAGCTGATCCGTACATTCAGATCCGGGGCTCTTCAGGAAAGATGTACAGGATCTCTGAAGCCATTGATGATATGGAGGCCTACACCAAAACTCACAGGTCTGATCTTTACAATCAGATTCGGCAGAACATCAACAAGCACCACATCTGTGTTAATGTGGAGGTCAAGTCTTTAGTCAAGTCCTTCTTCATCTCCGGTTTATAGATTAGTAACTGTTAGTCTGGGAGATATAGAACAACTCTTACTGCCGCTGCTACCCGAGCAGCCTCCTAATGGCCAAAACCCCAAACTGTTTGTAAGTTTCGTTCGTCTGTAAGTTTATGTAGCTACACACAGATTTAACCACAAGTATTCATTCATATAAGCCACTAGTTTTTCTTTTTTTAGGGACATTCTTGACAATTTTTGCTTTTTCTGACAGTAAATAAAATAAGAAAGAGAAAGAGAAGGGGGATTGGATCGGGAAAGGGCCACCAGCTGGGATTTAAAGTCAGGACTTTATTATATTATATTTGATTGCTGTACTATCATTTCTGTAATATCGTTGTTGAAAAGAATGAAAATTTACTTTAAATGCTTCATCGTTAGGTTTTTTTTCTTCCATCACGTTGTCACACACTGAATTTTGTGTTAATTACCATTTTATTCTTTTGCAAAAAGAGGCGGAAAGATTTTTAGAATCACTTGGCCATTAGAAATAGAAGAATATTCAATACATTGTGTAAGGTACGTGTACAGAGCCAATGAAATGCATTTTTCGCATATCCTATCTTAGTAAGTTGGGGGTCAGAGCGCAGGGTCAGCTATGATACAGCGCCCCTGGAGCAGGAGGGGTTAAGGGTCTTGCTTAAGGACCCAACAGTGGTTGACTTGCCGGAGGTGGGGCTTGAACCCAGGTGTTTCTGGTCTTCAGATTAACAACTCAGCACCTTAACCATTTGAGCCACCACTGCCCCAGGGTGATTAGGAGGCTGCTCGGGTAGCAGCGGCAGTAAGAGTTGTTCTATATCTCCGAGACTAACAGTTACTAATCTATAAACCGGAGATAAAAAAGGACTTGATGATTGAAATAGCAGCATCATGGCCATGTATGTGCCCGCGCCTTAACCCACTACCCCACGGCACTATCATAATGGACATCAGTCACGTGTTTGTTGTGCAGTAATAATAATATCCTGTGTGTTTTATACTGCAGTGAATCATACGACATTTTTAATCTGTGGATCTCTGAACAGATCACATTTTCGAGCAGATCCTGTACTCGTCTGATCCGGAGCTGTCTGAAGCTCAGGACATCCTGCAGAACATCCTCTGCAGACGACTGTACAAATGTGTGGGTCAGACGACACCCGACACGCACTATAACGTGTCACAGGTCAGAGGTCATAACACTCACTTGGTCATAACACAGACAGACAGAGAGGGAGACGGACGGACAAACAGGCGGAGAGCGCGAGTCGAGACAGACAGACAGGCGGAGAGAGCGAGCGAGACAGACAGACAGGCGGAGAGAGTGGGCGAGACAGACAGACAGGCGGAGAGAGCAAGCAAGACAGACCCGACGGCGAGAGCGAGCGAGACAGACAGACAGGCGGCGAGAGCAAGCGAGACAGACAGCAGACAGGCGGCGAGAGCAAGCAAGACAGACAGCAGGCAGGCGGAGAGAGCATGACAGACAGACAGACAGGCGGCGAGAGCAAGCGAGACAGACAGTCAGACAGACAGGCGGAGAGAGCGAGCGAGACAGACAGGGAGACCAAAATTATGAGCTGCTATTATTATTATTTTTATTAATTATAATCAGTTATTTGATTTCCAGGTGTTTGTGTGTTTGTACTTCCTGTCCTGTAGGAGATGTTGCGCGACTGGTCCCACGAGGTGTCCAAATGCAAACCCGACGGCACCGAGGTGGATCTAAATCCCGAAGACTTCGTGGTCAGCGTAAGTAGACAAAACGTCTCCATAGCAACCTCATCTGACCACCTGCTTCCCTGTCGCGTGAGTGTTTCCAGGTTAAAGGTCACGCTGTGTCACAGCTCCGTCCGAAATCACATGCTACATTTGAATCAGTGCGTACTTCCTGTCAGTTAATAATGTCAGTTCTATATAGTATAATGATGTCACATGGTATAGTATAATGATGTCACATGGTATATGGACGGCGTCTGGATAATGTTTAACTTTAATGATGATAAATGAGTGCAAGAAAGTGGCACGTCAACGCTTTCGGCTATTTCCGATGTGACTGGTCGTCTCTCCTGCGACCTCACTGGATAGTAGATCATCCAGGAACTTACCAGGAACTCACCTATAATACTGTTTTACACATACTATAGATTCAGATTTACTACTCGTTTTTCTACACTATAAAGTACGGAGGTATGTGAATTCATCAGTGTGTCCACTAGGAAGTGACTGACTCTTAGTGCTGATGTTGCAGGTGATTAATATGGATTATGGGATGAAGGAGAAGAATCCTGTGAACAACGTTTACTTCTACTGCAAGAACGAGCCTTCCAAAGCTATCAAGATCCACCAGAACCAGGTGTTACCCCCAATCCCATCCACCCCACCCCCCAGAATATATACACACTATATATACATACATACTATTACTAATCTCACTTTTATTTTCTTTCTACTTTTTTGTCTCTTCTGTTTTTCCTTATCTAAATTATTTTGCTTCTTTCTTTCTTTTTTTCTTTTTCTTTCTATCTCTGTCTTTCTTTTTTTTTCTTTTTTTTCTGTCTGTCTTTCCTTTATTCTTTCTTTCTGTCTGTCCACCTGTCTTACTTTTTTTCCTTCCTTTCTGTCTGTCCATCATTCGTATTTCCTGTCTGTCTGTTTTTTTTTTTTTTTCTTATTACTTTTATTTTAATTTTATTTGTTTTGTTTTTTTCTTACTAACTCGTCCCACTTTCACTCCCACTTCCTGCTTGTCTTGGTTTTATCTCCTTATTTTCTGCTAACTCCTCCTTACTTTTTTTTGTCTTTGTTTTATCCTCGTTATTTTCAGGTGTCCAAGTTGCTGCCGGAGCGATTCGCAGAGCAGTTGATCCGAGTTTACTGCAAAAAAACAGAGGAGAAAAAACTGGAAGCCGCAAAGAAATCCTTTGTGCAGTGGTGCATGAACCGAAACTTCTCCAAACCACAGGTCAGAATCACACACACACACACACACACACACACACACACACACCACACACACACACACACACACACTCATACACTCACATGCAACCACTGACTGTATTTACTGACTGTATGTGTGTATCTGTGTGTGTGTAGGATGGCGATGTCACAGCTCCAGAACTCACCCCACTAAAGCGCGACTGGCAAAATAAGGACGATGACGACAGCGGCGACGACGACATCAGAGATCAAAAGAAAGTCAACTCCGGAAAACGCGTAAAAACAAACCTGTTCCCTTCGCCGCAGAAAAAAATGAGCTAAAGTGTAACACCACCCGTTAGCACCACCAGAGGGCGCTTTAAACCTGCTTTCTTTCTGATGGCAGTAAAAACCTGCCTCGTCTATTTAGCCTAATTTTAAATAAATGTAAAAAGATAAAAGACCCATCAAGAAAACAATCATAGTACATCATCTCAACCCTTCAATTCACCCTAAAACTAAATCAAACTATAAAATAGATTTTCTTCGGAAAAAAACTCGAATGCTACCCTAAACGCGGCATACGCAGGGTTAAAAACTGTCTGATTAAAAAAAAAATCAAAACCAGAACATAAGAGAACATAATCACGAAAAAATGTTACAGCAGGAAGTAATCACGATTTCACTTCCTGTCTATTAGATAAAAGGAATAAAAGTCTAAAAAAACAAAAATAGCTTATAAACGCCTAAACATCCTGTTTCTACACGCCCACATTTCCACCTTGCTGTGGAAACTATGTATATATATATAAAGAGAGATATATCTATATATAGATATATCTCTCTTTATATAGATATATATATATATATATATATATATATATATATATATATATATATATATATAAAGAGAGAGAGAGAGAGAGAGAGATAGATAGATAGATAGATAGATAATATTTTTAAAAGATATATATTCTAAATACCTGCATTCTTTTTATTTTTACCATTAGCTTTACTTGCGAGATATAAAAAATATATATATAAATATATATATATATATATATATATATATATATATTTTTTTTTTATTATTTTTTTTTTTTAACTATTTAGCAAACTTCATTTAATTGCTTTAAAAAATCATGTTTTTTGTCTGTTATTCTCTTTATGATGCCTTCCTTAAGCGCTGATTGGATTCAGATCACAGTCAGGGGATGGGGTATCGCTGGGGGCGGAGCCTGAGTTCTACAGTTATTCATAAACATTTTCATCGTGATCAAGGGTCACCGTTTTGATCATTATTTCAGACTGTTTTTTTTCTAATTATTTTTGCAGTTGATTTTAATTAACTCCCCTCGTTAACATGGAGGACGACGGCTCAGCTGGGTTTAGGGGGCGTGTCCTGTAATTTACCTCAGTGTTTAATTAAAATGAGGCAAAAGAGCAACAATGTTAGAACCTTAAGCGCTCAAACACTCTTTCAGGAGATGAAGAGGACCTGCAGACCAGAGTCTCGGTCCTGTTTTTAGGGGGTTTGTTATACCAGGAAACTAAAACTGTGTTTATTATGGTATTTTGTGCATTTTTGCTCTGTTGGGATTGTTTTACTTTGTGTGTGTGTGTGGCAGCTTTTTATTTAATGTAAGGGGTTTTTATAATTATTAGTTTTTATTATTATTTCTTTTTAATTGTGTATTTTTATTTTACTTTGACGTTATGGGGATGCAAACTTTTGCACTACAGTGTAATGCACAGCAGTCCGTCTGAACTGCACACATGCTTTATAAGAGCTTCTCAATTTACAGTCAATGCTAATTTAATTACTATTTTATATTATTTTCCTAATTAATCATCGTGCCCCGCCCACTGTATATAGTTTGACGTTTACATCATCGTACCTTTTATTTCTGCGGTGTTAAACGCTGTTACTCGTCCGACAGCAGCGAAAGAGTTGCGTTAGATTTTAGAATAAGAGTTTAGAACATTTCGCTGTTGATCGGATGTGCTGATGTTCTGCCTGGACTTTTAATCAGTATTGATTTATAATCAGAAAACAGACTCCATGTTTAAATCCTCTATTTTTTTTTTTAAGAGCCTTAAGAAAAACAGTATCCAGAGCCACTCTTGCCTGCGCATCAGTGTATTTAATATATACACACGCATTCATCTGCCTGTTTAGAGTTTCATTTTAATGTACACACTTTTTATACACAGGTCAGGGTTTGACCTTTGACCTTCGATCCGCTTTTTCCATCTGAGTGTCATTTCTCAGAATTTCAGTATTGCGTGCACTCGAGTGTTACAGGATTTTTGCTGATTTTATTCGGGTTTCTTTCCTGTGTGATTGTGGTTGTTTGATCAGTGTAACGAGACAAACTGCAGATAAAATGGAGACAATCAATAAAGCAGGTTTGAGAAGAATTCTGCTTCATTTATTTATCTTCTATACCCGCTTATTCCCTAATTCGGGGTCACGGGGATCTGCTGGAGTCTATCCCAGCCGTCTCTGAAAGGGTGAAATTGCAGTTGAGGGGACACCCTGGACAGGTTGCCAGTCCATCACAGGGCCACACACACTCGCACTCACTCCTAACATACATGTTTTTGGACTGTGGGAGGAAACCCAAGCTAGCAAAACATGAACATGCAAACTTCACACAGAAAAGCCCTGCCTGGAAATCGAACTCAGGGAAGTGGTGGCTTAGTGGTTAAGGTGTTGCTACCAGGTTCGATTCCCAGCACCACCCAGCAGTCTGGGCCTGCCAAATTGGAATGTCGATCTCATAGTCACACAAATGAACAAATTTCTACTTAGAACATCACATCATTTGGAAATTTGGTTTGTTCACATCATTTGGTTGTTATACGTCGAAAATCTTTCCAGTTTTGTGTCCCGTCTGATCAAAAGTCTAAAATCCAAGAACAAAACCTGACACCACTGTCATTAGGGGAGAATGTTTATTGTTGGTCATTCCTTAGTGTGTTAAACGATAAATTTTTATAAATCTGATAAAATTCATCAACTATAAGAGTATAAAAGTACAATCTTTACCTAAAAGCAGTCTGTGAGTAAAATACAGATGTTTTTAATCGAGACAAAAACAAGATTTTGAATGTTTCTATCTGAATTGAGGCATGTTTTATTCCTCTGGACTCTGAAAGAAGGCATTTACGTGTGTGTGTGTGTGTGTGTGTGTGTGACTGGAGCGTAAAAGTGATTCTTCTGTGGTTCCACACCGGGATTACATCACCTCATAGCCTTTGCGGATCCCCCTCATGAGCGCACAGGCAAACACAACACCCAGAATCTAAAACAAGGGAAATAAGAAGGAGAGCGATAAGACAGAGTGAGAGAGAGTGTGTAAGAGAAAGAGATGGATGGATGGGTAAATAGGGGAATAGATAGATAGATAGAGAGTGAGACAGTGGGTGGAAGATATATATAGAAAGAGTAGGAAGTAGGAGAGAGATAGAGTGGGAGATAAGAGAGAGAGAGAGAGAGATGAGGGACGAGTTTATTAGAGTCCTTTGGATAGCTGTGAAAGGGAAAAGCCTGTGCTACCTCGATGAAGGCAATGACGAGAGCTGCTACTCCAACCCAGAGGATGTGCTGCTTAAGGAGGTTCTCCAGACGGACCACACAACCCTACAGAACAACAAACCAGTATTCACATTATTACAGGCTCTCACGTCAAATGAAAATGAAATGCTGTCCGGGACGTCTGCACTCACTTCGGTGTTGATTTTGCTGCTGTCTTGCATGGCTCCTTGTCCACAGTCTGTTGTCACGTTCTTGCAGCACGAGTCGGGAACGGAGTTATCAGGCTTGTAGTTCACCCAGTCACTAGAGTTCACCGCTCCACAGCAGTTCAGCTACACACACAAACACACAAAACAAAATGCTTCTGAATGACAAAAATGACATCAGGAGGAAAATATCAACAAGCCTTATATGAAGCAGGGTTACTTTTTATTATTTCAGATTAGCATAGTCACTTCCTGTTTTTTAACTGTTTATAGGGTCCTCGGTTCCAGGATTAAGGTTTAAGCACCAGACAAACAGGTCATTTACGATCCGATTCCAAAATCGATCCTTAATCCACTTTTTTCTAATTTTTCTGATGTGTAAATACATGTTTACATTTTTACATTTTAACCAGAATTGGAGTTTCTGTGCTTTTTTTAATAGTTGGAATTTCTGTATGACATCATCATCATCCATCTTTAAAAAATATTATTTGATTTTATAAATTTTCTTTGATTAATAAAGTCGTGTTCAGGATAAAGAAGTTCTAAATAAAACATTTAAACTTTATTATAACGATTAATATTTTATTATTATATTATTATAACGCCATAAGGACACACGCTGTACCTCGACTCAAGCACCTGCAATGGTGTGTGAAACCCTGTGTTAGCCACAACGGGGAACTCCCCACAGAAAGGTGCCTGATTTGATGTCCATTTTTGTTCAAATTAAGGCCCTAAGAATCATCCTGTATATAAAAACAGAAATAGTGTAGTGTGTGTGTAAGGCAAAGGGCAGGAGGGGGATACCCTGGAAAGATCGCCAGTCCATCACAGGGCCACCCATACACACACTCGCTCCTATGGGCAATTTAGAATCAACAATCAATCTAACATACATGTTTATGAACTGTGGGAGGAAACCGGAGAACCCGGAGTAAACACACGCAAACACGGGAAGAAGTATTTATAAAACCAGTTCAGGAACTCCAGCTTTCCATCAAAGCTCATGACTGATGTGTGTCAACAGTGACCATGTGGGAGACAAACCGTTTCCTGTATGCTGTCCAGGTCTTTCTTAATCTCTGGATCCTGGTAGTTTTTGATGGCTTCCTTCATGCCTTTGTTCAACAGATTAGTCAGCTGGATGAAAAGACAAAAGTCAATATATACTTTCTTTACTGCATAATTTAATTCCTTTAGATTGCATCCCTGAAACTCGTACCTGGCTTCTCAGAACGTAGGCGGCGATGGCTATTCCGATTTCAACAATGATGATGATGGAGAGCAGAATGACAAACTGAGGACAAAAGAGGAAGTTGTAAAAAAAAAAAAAGGAACGTGTAGCAAACATAGAGAAGTAACTAAAGAGTTAACTGTACCATCAGCAACCTGTTCAACCTGTCCGTTTGGGATTCTCCGTTATTTTTAGGTTCACTGTGAAGGTTTTTCCTTTTCCGTATAACTGGAAGGGTTTTTATTTTATAAAAACTGTCCTAATTCTGAGACATATTTGCAAGCAAATTTGACAAACCAGGGTTAAAAAAAATGTTAAAAGCTACAAGACTCCTTATAATGTGCTTATAACTTCAAAACGGGTTCAGTTCAATGCACTGAAGGTATTTAAAGGTTTATTTGTCTTAAAAAAGGAATGATTTGTTTTAAATAATGGTCCCAAAAAGGAGCTAAAAATAAAAAAATTAGCCATCTAAAATCAAATGTTTTTTTCCACCATGGAAAAGTGAGTAACGTGGTAGCGCAGTGGGTAGGGTATCGGACTGCTAATTGGAAGTTTGGGGTTTGATTCCCAGCACCACCAAGTTACCACTGCTGGGCCCCTGAGCAAGGCCCTTAACTCACTTGTATAAATGAAATCATTTGAAGTCGTTCTGGATAAATGCCGTAAATGTAATAGTGGTAGCTTAGCGATTAAGATGTTGGACAGCTAATCGAAATATTAAGGTTTTGCACTATAAAGTTGCCACTGCTGGGCCCCTGAGCAAGGCCCCTAAACCTCAACTGCTCAGTTGGATTAAAAATGTATGTCAATCTGGATCAGGACGTCTGTTAAATGCCGGAAATGTAAATAAAATGTAAATTTAAGTATTATTAGTATTAATAATTTTCCAAATATATGTAAAAATATCAGGTTGCTTAGATTTGACTAGTCAAATAAAATTTACTTGGAAAATAAAAATCTGGTTTGCATGCTTGATTTATAGTGTCAAAGTCTCGTCGTCTCTTATTCCTGCCTTACCGTCGTGACCATGCAGTAGTTCTCCTTCCATGCGCCGCAGCAGCCGAAGAAGGCGATGAAGAAGATCACGACTCCGACCACGATGATCACAATGGGAGATGAATTGCTGGCCACTTGCTTAATCACGGAGAACGTGGTGAGTTTCGTCTGTACCAAAACGCCCACTACGATGAGGGCCAGGCCACACAACTGGACAGAGAAACCCAAAGAAACATCTCAGAACTACACAATTTACACAACGTCTCAACTTACAGTCTTCTGTCAGTCACGTGTTTACCGAGACTTTTATTCTATCCTTGTAATGGCAAAGGCAATCCATGACCTTTACTTTACAGCATGCTTTACACCCAAGGACTACAAACATGGCCGCCATGGACTACACTCCCCAAAACTCCCTCTAGATTGTGTTATGTGACTGTGTGGATTTGTGTATATTCAAGTTAGAATAGTAATAGTGAGATCAGACACTAATGTTGGGTGGGGAGGATCAGTTTTTCTGATCCAATCAGAACACAGCATGTCTTCATAGAGATCAGGGGTTTTGTGCACAGGGACATTGTCATGCTGAAACATGGTTTGGGTCTCTAAGAACAAGACAATCTGGACACATAGTGAATTTTTTGTGGGTACCATCGCATATTGGGGTCAGACCGTGTGGTGAATGTACATAGATTGAAGTTAAAGCACCAAAGGGTAAAATAGCAAATGAGATTAAGAGGAAATTGGCAGAAGGAATCCGTCTGAGACCTAAGGGGAAAAAAACATTATAATTTTTTTTGGGTGATTAGACATAATGAGGACAGTTCTGCTAACCCCGAAGACAACGAGTTTTGTCTCAGCCCAGGAAAGAGTATATTTTTCTACCTGAATTTGGCATCCTGTATTTGCTAAAGGAGGTGATGTTTGTGAAGGCTATCATAGCCGGGTCAGAGTATACTGTAGGTAATCACACAGCAGGTAATAAAGAAAACTCCACCGGACACGCCTAACACACTTTACAACACAACGAAGAGGGCTGTAAATGCTGAATACACAATACAACAAATTACACACTTATTCCCCATCACAATACTTGACAAGGCTGTTCTACACTACGTTTCTACACTGCGGTATACACTGAATGATGCATAACATTAGAAGCACCTGTCCAGTATCGTGTAGGTCCATGCTATGCAGCTCTGATGTGTCGAGTCATGGAGCTCTTTTAGGAACTTCACGTCCAGGAAATTGTGAAATGGAGCCTTAATACAGAACCTGGGGTTCCCCAGTAAAACATTTCCTGACGTTTTCCAGTGCTTCCACATTTCATGCCCGCCTGCATATTGGTGCTCTATCTTCCTCGGCTAATTGACTCACACATGCACTTGAAAATCCACATGATTCATCAGACTGATTCATAAGAATTCCCCAATGCTCCATGGTTCAGTTCTGATGCTTACGTGCTCTTACGTACAGGATCCACAGCATGGACACTCTGAATATTCTGCAGTGGAGATGAGCGAATCCGGATTCTTCCGAGTTAAATATTCCAATTCTTTAAATGACTCAGGATTCATAAATCTTTTTTTATTATTTACTCGGATCGATTGATCGATTCTAATTCTTAAATTTACACCGTTCAGTTTTTTTTTTGTTTTTCTTTATTCATAATTAGTAATTGTAGGAGCATTTAGCTGATTGAGTTGTTTAGGAAACTTCCTGCATGGTCAGAAACATAAATCGGAGCAGGTATCGATTCATCTGATTCATCCGAACCGAGCGATTTTGCAGGTTTCTCAGACTCGTAGCGTAACAGTTGGATTCAAGGCACTCATTGTGCTTCCACAGCGGTTAAAGTGTTGGACTGAGGATTAAAAAAAATTATGGGTTCAAGTCCCCACCAAGCTGCCACCGCTGGGCTATTTTGTAGCTATAGTTACCTTAATAGTTTTCTAAACGGTAGGATAAACATGACGAAATACTTTATACTATATCTTGTATAACTGACATAAGAACAAACTTTTACTGTTCTGAATTTTCTGCGTTTACAACACAAGAGTAAATATTAAGCTGGCCAATTTCTCACAGCAGGTTGCGGAGGAAAACCGAGCTTCTGGAATCACGATCTCGCTTATTTGTCTACTCGAGCTTCTAAAATTGCTGTGTGGTTTTCCATTTTTCCGAGTCATTTTTTCCCCTCTGGCCAGACACGGCATAGCTGATTACTGACTGAGGAAAAACGTTGATCCTCACATGACTCGCTCACATGACGCTGTGAAAACACCTCAGGAAACTTAGTCACAAGGTTACATCACACCCAGGCTTAGGAGTGCTCCGGGGGAGGAGCGTAAAATTCATTCAGGAGCTTTTTCCTTGTAACAATCAGTGGTTTAGCTCAGCGGTTAAAGTGCTGGACTGATGATTGGAAAAATTATGCCATCGCTGAACTATTAACCCCATTAAAAAAAAGACATATTCTGTAGTTATATCTAAAAAACAACATTAAAGGTCATGAGTGCAATAACTTGCGCATGTGATACTAAAATTAATCTTAAGTTAAAAATACCTATTTTATTTATTATTATTATAATTTTTTTATTTTATATATTTTTGGTTCATTTTTTTGCCTTTAATGATAGGACATGTTGGGTCCTTTAATGATAGGACATGTGGATAGGACAATGATAGGCATGTGGGTGCCGGCGCCTTAACCCACTACACCACGGCGCCGGCACCCCCATGCGCAAGTTATTGCACTCTGGGTTCGATTGCGGCTTGGTTTTTTTTCCATGTCCACTTCTCTTTCTCTTCATATGTCCTATCATTAAAGGCAAAAAAAATGCCCCAGAAATATCTAAAATAAAAAAATAAATATAATAATAAATAAACTAAGTATTTTTAACTTAAGATTAATTTTAGTATTCTTAACTAAAAGTAAAGAAGAGCTGTAACAGCTCTCTTTAAAATGGAAATAAAAGTAGCTGCATGTCATTAAAACCACAAAATCCAAAGGAAGTTTATGCCCTGATTGAGGCATGTGGGGGAGATTACGCAGTAGTTTCCTTTAACGTCTGTGTCAGCTGACTTGCTCCCACACAAATGACTATTATAGTCTTTAAAGCGTTACTTGAACACAGAAAGATGTCACAAAAAAACCAGAGATCCAATGCCCCTTGTGCACAAAGCCTCTGAGCTCCGCTAGAGTATGTTGGCGCTTTGACGTAGTAAAGTAGTGGTGAGACCGTGATAATGGTCAGAGAGATTTCATTGGCAATAAAGTAACAGTTCATATTACATCTTCGTCAATGGTTGGTAAACTGACCTGCTTTAACACTGAGCCCTTACATTTTGTAGTGATAATAATAACATGCTGTTTAAATTAGTTTATTACTTTATCTAAATTACACTATGAACTAGCTAATAAACAAGCTACACCTTTACTAGATAGACGGATTTTCTATAAACTAAGATTGCAATGCTATGTTAGCGTTATTACATATATATATATATATTACACATATATTACATATTACACACACACATATACACAGTGGTAGCTTGACTTACGAGTGTCCCAACTAACAACTACGAGTCGTCTCTCCGAGTTTTATGCTTGCTTCGAGTTGTAAGCTTTAAGTTGTTACGAGCAGCTTCACACCCAAAACCGTTAGTAACATCTGTCCAGCATCCCGTGTCTCACTCGATAGCTAGTCAGACATGAGCATTAGCGAGTGGAGTTGCCTGATCTCCAAGGTAAATGCTGTACATTACACTTAATAAAACTAGTTTATTGCAGTGCATCATATTGTATTGTTTTTATACAATATTCGTTATTTTATACGTTTATTTTTCTTATAAAAAAAATAAAAAATAGCAGTGGTTTTTTTTTTTTAAGGGACCCAGAACGAATTAATAGCATTTCAATTCATTTCAACATTACAAGTAATTTGAGTTACGGAACCAATTAAACTCGTAAGTCAAGGCACCGCTGTATATACATTCATTCATTCATTTTCTATACCCGCTTATTCCCTAATTCGGGAACAAGCTAAACGGGCTTTCCTGACATTTTAGAGCGGACAAACATCACTCTCATTCCTAAATCCAACCTTTGGTTTAGAATGTGATCACGTCAGCGTTAATAGGGAAATGTTTTATTTTAAGTTCCTCTTCAGCAAATAAAAAAGGTTGAACATCAAGCGATGTCTGATTGCAACAGTTCTCCTGGCTATTTGACTACAGGTTCAAACAGAGAAGTCTTGCTAAATATTTTTACATGAAGCAAAAAAATAAAATAAAATAAAAAAAATGAAGCTAAGTTTCTAAACAAGTGCGTAACATGCCATCCCATTATCTCATACATATGATACTAGAGTAGAAATAGATGGAAAAGTCTGCGTAGGTGTTTCTGAAGTATTTTGCAGGAATAAGTGATGAATAACTGGAGCAGAATTTTAGTTAAAGATATCACAAAAGGGTCCTTCATCCATGTGGACAACCTAATGTCCAACTGTCAACATTCCCAGCAAACCGCCCCCAAAAAAGTTTGTGTTAGGGTAGATTATCAAGACACACATCTATGTCACCTTAATATTACTATAAAGACAGATAAAATACTAAAAAAGTGTCACAAGACAGTTCCTATGGTTCCTCAATCTAAAACTTCAAACTCACCCAAAAGATAAAGTTGAAGAAGAAAAGCAGGAACTTCACACATCTCATTCCTCCTTCCATTGTGATTGAAGTTGGTATATTCTGGAAAAAATACAACAAGACAAGATATGTGAATGAGAAACCTGTCATCCGCGTAGCTGTGAGACTGTAAGTCCGAACAGCATGGTGGTTCTAATAGGGTACTGTGTACTTAAAGATGTTCTAACCAATCATTTTAAGGTTCCTTTAAGATGATGTACTCATCACTTCTGGAGATCTTAGCAAAGCCTCTTAATCCTGAACTGTTTTAATTGAATGTCGCTTCAGTCGTACGTCATTTTGAAGCCTAATCGACTACGAAATGAATTACGACACAGATACACCCAGTAATTTTTAATGAAAGTCACTAAGCGCTTATCAGAAATCCCATCACTCTGTAAGTCAATAATGGCTTTTACGATAAGATTAATGAGAAGTGCAGTATTTGAGTTATGTGGAAAAAGACTACATATCCACTGTAAACAAATCTTAAGACAATTCTGTTAAATACACAATAAACACCTGCAGTATAACCAAACACCCGATGGCGACGGTGCCGACGAGTGCATGTTTGGTTTATCTAATAAATAAATATGTTTCTTCTTAAGGTCATTTCCGAACTAGAGGGTGTGATGAGATACCGTGACACGAGATCTCGTGAGATCCGACTGGTCTCATGAGAATGTAATGATAGAAGATGCCCCATCGTATTTAAATCGGTTGTGGGGCATTTTTTCAAAACGCATTTTGTGTTTTTCGAGTTGAATAAAAGACCTTTTTTTTCCTGTATTTCATCGTTTAGGATTTTTTTTAAAAAACGTTGTCTCAACTACTTCTCGTGAACCCAGTCTGCTGTCTCGTCTCATCTCGTGGGATAAGTGTCTCGTCACACCCCTAATACATACTAAGAAAACTGACTAGTAATCAACATGTACACTATTTGTTTTTTGTTTTTATTGTAAACATGTTGATATATCGCCAAAGTGTGTTAATGAATCCTGACAGAAAATTTAGCAAATGTCTACACCAAGTGGCTTGGATTATTCTGTCTGTACAGGACGGTACAGGATAATCAACACTTAATTGTTAAAAATATTGAATTAGTCAAGGTTTGATAAAGAATCACAATTTATAACAATTTATAAACAATAAAACTAATAGTTCTATAGAATACAACTATTTATTTCTTTTTTTATTTTATTATATTTAGGAGTATAAGTAGGAAAAAATGCTTATTTCTTACACACTAAAAATTTTCCTAGTGTTTTTATGTTAGTTTTTTATTTTTCAAGTGAACCAACATACGATTTATTCATATGATTCTGTTCAAATGAGTCGGTTCATTTGGGGGTGAATCGATAACGCTAAAGAAACAAACTGTAAAACACAAGCTGTCCACTTTATACACATCATAAATCTTGTTTATCTTAATAAACGGTTGTTTCCTCTTCCTAAATTCTGGTCAAATTGCCGAAGAAATAGCATTAACATTTAATAAAACGTGTTTTTAACTCTTTCCCATAAACAAGCGGTTTAAACAGATGGGCGTTACTTTCATTATAGAGCATAACTATAGTACAGTGTTAATAATAAAGGTGTCCTGGACATATTTATGACATCATTTATGTTTATAATCGGGTCACGTTTACATTTATGTAACGTTAATTTCACTGTTAACGATGTGAAGGGTTAAAAGGAAGACCCAGTTCCTCCATCTTAAAACAATCTTTGTGTTTAGCGAGAAAAAAATTCCCCCCTTTTAGGCACCATATGACTGACATGCTTTCGGGTCAACAATTTACGGGAAAGTTTAACGCAATTACCTCCTGAATTATGTTTATTCGACGAACCTGACATTTTTATTAAAAAAGCGAAAATTTAAGAAGGATAAAAAATTAAATAAATACATTATAAAACAAAGAGAGAGAGAGAGAGAGAGTAGCATGGTAGCTTCTAAACACAACGCTTTCTATTCACAAGCAAATTTAATCATCTTATAACTCAATTTAACACTAAAACCCAAATGTTATTTCTTTAATTAGAAAAAAAACCAGCCACCCACGAACAGCTTCCCAGCCGCGATAAAAAAGAAAACCCTCCATTACTCACTAAACATGCTTAAAAAAAACACACCAGACATACACAATTTTCACTATACAGCGCTGTTTAAAAACTTACCAAAATCTGGAAAACGTGTCAAAATGGAAGAAAAGTCTGATAAAGAAGCTTCCACTTTCTTCTACTGCTTTAAAATGGCAATGGTCACTTACTCCACCCTCATCCTCTCCCCTCTGCTCATGTCGTCATTTACTGTTTGCTTAGTCATTAGCCTGCAGTCAGGAAATCAGGAGAATAAACTTGTTTAATAAACACACACACACACACTTTCTTATGTATATATATATAATTCTGATACCACATACAGTAAAACAAAGAAATAAATAAAAACTTAACTCCACTACCTGTTTCCTAAAGACCAAATTATGACATTCTACTATAACAATAAACAAATACATTCAATAAAATACATTATACATTATACAATACAATAAGTTGGTGTAGTGGTGGTTTGGTGGTTAAGGTATTAGACTGACAACAGAAAGAATAATAGCAGGTTTCAATTCCCAGCATCACCAGGCCACTATTGTGGGCCCCTAAGCAAGGCCCTCAACCCCCAATTGCTCAGTTGTATTAAAAAAAAGATAGATGTAAGTCACTCTTGATATGGACGTCTGCCAAATGCTGTAAATGTAACATCAAACAAGGCTAAAAAAAAAGTGATGGTTAGTATAAATGAGATCAGACACTAATGTTGTTAAAGTGAGGAGGTCTGGGGGTCAGTCGGGGTTCCAGTTCATCCCAATATGCGTTCACACTTAAGGGTTATATCAGAATCAGGACTCTGTACAGGACATGAGAGTTCTTCTAAACCAAAACATCCAGAACACAGCATGTCTTCATGGAGATCAGGTGCATTGTGCACAGTTGCGTTGTCATCTTGGAACAATGTTCTTCTCAGTTCCAGTGAAGGAGAAACATTCCTAAAGAACGTTCTAGATTAATGAGGGCTTTTGATTCAATGTGGCAACAGTTTGGTGAAGACATACTGATGTAAGTGGGTTGGTGAGGTGTTTATACATTTTTTGGCCATGCAGTGAAAACTCAGACGCTTGAATACGTCATTAAGTTATGCAGAAATACAGGTTATATCGAGGTTATTACTGTCAGTTATTTGATATTTATGGCATTTGGCAGACGTCCTTATTCAGAGTGACTTACATTCATTCATTTTTTTTATGCAATTGGGGGTTGAGGGTCCTGCTCAAGGGCCCAACAGTGGTGTCTTGGTGGAGCTGGGACTCAAACCCCAGTCTTTCTGGTATCAGTCCAACACCTTAACCACTGTTATTTGCTTTTCGCTGAGGAAATGTAAGGATGTGCAAATCATTAGCAACTTCAATCTTTTTGAAAAAAAAAAAATATTTGCTGAAGCTTACGGTACTACAGGGTTACAAAAGAACTTCAGTCCACCATAATCATTTGTGCTTAAGGAAAACACATGACCTTTAAACTGGTGACTAAAAATACCATACTAACTAAAACTGATATGACTCCGGCTTGAAAAAAAACACACTGCTGCCATCTGATGGTTTACACACCTGCTTCACACTGCATTCAGATGAATCGTGTCTACACACCCAAACTTCAACCTGGTTGGGAAGAATGGTAGAAGCGTAGCTGATATACTGCCTGAGCTGCTTGGTGGTTTTGACATTTGAAGTCATGATGTTCTGATCAGCAATCAAACACTCCAACCACCAAGCCACCACTTGCCCTATTCTATAGATAATCAGCTCACAGCTTTAATTGCATTATAACAAAGAAATCTGGGACATTTGGAACATAAAACTCATTTATTTGCTGTCAGTTTTTCCCGAGTTATTTATTGTTATGGATGTCATTTTTTAGAAATTTCCTAGAATCATTCCTGGTTTTTTTTCTTCTGATTGGAAGACCTTTAATACTGATGTATGTTACTTTGCATAGGTTCTCCTTTTTAAGTGTCATTTCCTGTTTTATTGTTTTCTTTATAGGATCTTTAATCTGATTTATGGCAATAACCACAAAAAGTATTACTAATAGTAATAGACTTAGTCGAACAAGGATTACAGCTTGTTATGGTCTTGCTGGCAGTTACATGTACCTGATGATTATATCATCCAAATAATAGTAAATAACCTGAAAAATTAAATTGTTAGTAATAGATCTTATCCATTTACATTTGCAGCATTTGGCAGACGGCCTTATCCAGAGCGACTTACATTATTCTCTGTTATACAACTGGGCCTTGCTCAGGGGCCCACCAGCGGTGGCTTGGTGGTGCAGGGATTTCGGACCCGGGTCTTCAAGTTTGTAGTCCAACACCTTAACCACTGCACTACCACTTTCAGGTTCAGATACATCAATTTCACCTTATAAGGGCTTGTGAGAATTTTATCCATATTTTATTCTAATACAAATTCGAAAAAATGAAGACAACGAAGAAACAGTAAGAGAGATGGAATAAGAAATAAAATAAATAAAAGTTAAAAAAAAAAAAAAAAAAAAATATATATACTATATATATATATATATATATATATATATATATATATATATATATATATATATATAAATTTGACTTTATACATACAATAGAAATGCAACTTTGAGCGTTTTTTAAAAAATAATCATGATAATAGAACGCCAACAGTTATTATATATACCAGTTATACCAATTTTATTGAACTTCCTGTGTATCTTTGAGAAGTAATGGTTTAAATGAAGACTATTAGTAAAGTCCTTAAATATAAGAGTCATTTTTGATTTATAAAAAAAAAAGTTAACTTTATTAGCACATTTTCCAGACTTTTAAAACACAGGACATCCCTAATAAAGACAAAAAAACCACGATGTTAAGAAACGGTTTAATTGTCACCTTGACATCAGTTCAGCAGCTTTAAAAAGAATAATAAATATTTGTTAAATCCATCCATCCATTTTTTTTAAGGAATCGGGGCACAAGGTGAGGATGACACTCGGAACAATGTGCCAACTTATCATAGTAGCACATTACACACACTCACAAATTTAGAGATTCAATGTGTTTAAATGTATGTCTTTGGACTCGGCTAGAAAAACAGAGAACCTGAAGGTAACTGCCGAGACACAGCGTGAACAAGCAAACTCTATACAGACAGGGCAAATGCAGGGATTGAACCCCAGCCTTGGATAAAATGGGCCAAGTTATATTTATATTCATGGTATTTCTGTCCTTTCTTTTAAGCTAAAACAAAAGAAAGACTAAAGAAATTAAAGTTTTCTTTGCAATAGTAGTTTATAAGCCAAGACCAGTTTGGTGTCAGAGATTTACATCTTAGATTGCTATTTAACCAAAGCTAAATGTCCAAAATTTGGAGACATTAGTATTACATCTGTCCTAATTAGAGCTGAGAAATCCGAATCAATTCACAGATTTGAATCCTTCTGATTGAACAAGTCCAATACGTCCTTTGATTCATTTGAGTTAGTACGGATTTCAGGACTCCTTTAGTTATGGTCTTTCCAGTAGAGGGCCCTCAACAAATCCTTACAATACACCAAATCCTTGGACACATAAATTTCACACACTGACTCCCTCGAATCTGTGTGTTTCGCTACTCGCTAGGACTCCGACAAATCCGCTAAATTCCACGGTTTAGGTGAATTTTTTACATGTACAACACATGATTTTAAGTCACTAAAATGTTTTTCTGACCATGCAAGAAGTTTCCTAAACAACTCAGCTACTTGTTCTTACAGTTATTATTATCTAACAGCTACTTCAAACAACTGAATTAGGTCATTATCAGTTTGTATTTATCCAGCATCAGGATAACTTAAAAAAATAACTGATCCGATACGTGAAAAAAGGAATCATGAATCACGAGTAACATAACAAATCAGGTTACTTAATCCGGTTGAATTTGCTTATCTGTAATCCTGATCATGTTGCCTTGGAGCCTTTTCCGGACACTGGGCATGTGACAGAATTAAAGCCTACATAAATAATTATGTTGGTTTATTATTCGATCTTAATAAAAATCATCATCTAATAAACAGTAACAGCAACAGTAGACATGATGACGTAACACAAGGAACATTTCAAACTCCCAGTGATGTGAGGGATCCTGAGCTGCCGATCTTCTTAAACCTGTTAGCTGCTGCTATAGCAATATAGTTTTTCTGTATGAAAACGGAAAAATGGGAAAAAAAAGTTTCAATTTGTTTGAAATATGTGATAACGAATGATACCTGATGTATATATTTATAATTCGTTACCTTCCACAGACGTCTGGCCATATATTTCCTAAGCAGAACCTGCGACTTCAGAATAATATTGCTCTTCTTTGCTTTCTCTGAAATATTATTCAGCCAGGGGTGCTTTAGACACTGAGCAGCACTGAGACGACCACTGTAAAAGAACACAAAGAAAAAGAGATACGTATATTATATAAGCAGAACTAGTGTGAAAGATGACACTGTTCGATTCCACATACCGACAGAGATGTTTCATTAGCTAGTTTGTTGCTAGTTTATAAGCTAATGGTGCTCAGACTGAGCAAAAAAAAGGACAAGATAATATTTTTTCTAGCTTCACAAGTCGAGGTTAAATCTAACATATCCTCAAGCTCTGGGGCAGTTGTGGCTCAGAAGGATAGGGTTCTGAGTTGCTTCTCTGGAGACCAGGAAGACCTGGGTTTGAGCCCCACCACTGCCAGCTGTTGATCTGAAGACCAGAAACACATAAGATATAATGCTTAGATATTAGTGCTTTAACTTTACCCCCTCTCTTTGATGAGCAGGTTGGAGACGAAGTCTTTGGCCTCAGCTGAGACATGCTCAAATGTCTCCTCATCGAAATACCTGTGCAGGGAAATAACACATCCAGCAATTATTGAAATAAGATTCTGGGGTTTTTTTTGCATAGGATGTCCATGAATATAAAATTTGAGTTAATTTCCTGTGATGAAAAGAAAAGAAATCAAACTCACTTCTTATAAATGATTGAAGATCCTTGCACAGCTATAACTGTATCATACTATATACACCTTTCTAGATACTATATATACACACTACTACACTCTCTGTACATTATTTACCCTCACCTCTGTAATTATCAACCAAATATCCTTATTTATTACACTGCTGTTTATTGTAAATTAGCCATTTATGCACTTCTGGTTAGATGCTAACTGCATTTCATTGGCTCTGTACACGTACCTTGCACAATGACAATAAAGCTGAATCTAATCTAATCTAATCTAATCTAATTATTGCTGACATATGTAAAAAATGTGACTAAAACAATTAATAAATGATAATAATCTTCTTCTTCTCCTTTCTGCTGTTCCCTTTTAGGGGTCGCCACAGCGAATCATCTGTCTCCACCTACCCCTATTCTGTACATCCTCTTTACTTACACCCATTATAAATAAATAATAATAATAATAATAATAATAAAAATAATACTAATTTTAATACTAATAAAAAATAAAGTCCACAAGAAAAGGACTATATGAAATTTAAACCTAATTTGCAACTAGATTTTTGAATAACTTACTAGATGTTGAATACATATATTAGCTAGCAGTACAGAGACCAGGTTAAAAAATACAATAAAATATTTGGATAAAAGATAATAAAAGTCAGTACCAGTTGACTGTTAAGACGTTGTTTAAGGTTTCGCTGTCATCATCACCCAGAAATGGAGAAAGGCCACTTAATCTATAGGCAAATAGAACAGATCACGGGCAATAAAGTGGTGTGTTCTGTTTGGAGTGGATGAACTCTCAGTGAAGAACACTCTTCTCTTCGCTGAACACCTTTAAGATGAACTCCAGACCTCACTAATACCATTGTAGCTTAATAACCCACAGTCATGTGACCCAATCTAGTGGCAAGAGGTTTTAGCATTGTGGAGGTTATTATAGGAGAATAAGTGAGACTAAATCTGAAAAATGCAAATGGATGTCAAGTGTCTCCAAAAATGTTGTCCATACAGTGAACCACAACCTTCAACATCCATGGAAAGTTTACGTAAGGTTTCATTGACTCTTTGGAGTAAGAAAAGGCCCACAAAAATAAGGCATCTATTATTGGAGCAAGTTTTAGTGCATGATTATGTAGATACTCCTGTTGTAAAGTTTTAACAAACTTCACGTCTATTATGAAACTTATGTAATTACATATGGCCAAAACCAAAGTTTTTAATTGTGAACTTCTTGACCAACAAAGATTTTTTTCTGTCTCAACATCCTTGTAAAAAATCTCAGAAAAAAAATGACATCTATTTTTTTCCACATAGAGAATTTATTATTTTTTGCTTTAAGAATTATTATTATTATTATTATTATTAAGAAAAATTAAGGGGTTTTTCTAAGGGGGGAAGGTTGTTTTTTTGGTTTTTTTTGCTAGAATTTTTTTAATGTATTTTTTTAACTCTTCTACATATTAACCCTCATGTCTTCTTCTAAATTATGTTGTGCATTTAAACACCTTTCTTAATAATTTAAGTGTAAGAACATACAATTATAAACACAGTTTTAGAGTATAGAAAGAACCTACAGCATGTATGTGACAACACCCAGAGTCCACATATCCGTAGGAAAGGAAACAAAGTCGAAGTTGACCACCTCCGGTGCCAAGAACTCAGGTGTCCCAAACGAAACCCGGAGCTTCTCTCGTGGTTTGTACCTACAAGAAGAGAAAAAGCTCAAGTTCAATCATTTCCTCTTTACTTTCCCGAGTGTCCTTATTGAAATCTAAATATACTGTCAGCAACCAATAGGATGAGAGGGTCAATTATTTATTTTTTTTGCTATATAATAAAAACTGGGACATTTATGTCTGAATGTAAAAACAGAAATACCTGTGAGGAACTACATATTGTGTCTATTTTCATACAACCTTTATATTAACCACCACTTTGGAGTGAGACATGACAAAGACACACAGTGATGAACACTGACACAACAAACTGGTGCATTTTTACATGTACAACATTTGACAGCAAGTTTATACAGAGCAACTGAGCAGTTGGGGGTTAAGGGGCCCAGCAGTGGTAGCTTGGTGGCGCTGGGAATCAAACCCAGATATTCCAATTATCCAGACTTATATTTATTTCATTTTATACAACTGAGCAGTTGGGGGTTAGGGGCTTGGCTCAGGGCCCAGCAGTGGTGGCTTGGTGGCACTGGAAATCAAACCCAAATCTTTCAATTACCAACACCTTAACCACTGCGCTACCACTCTTTTTAGCTAAGACAAACAGTTAAACAATGTAAAATGTAAGCTGTCCTCCATCTTACTACTAAAACGAACAGTCTAATGAGTTTTTAGCGAATGCAAATCCAATAGTCAACATAGTGCCAAAAACAGATGCTTGTTTTGTACATCTAAACACTATGACTAACAAATATAAGGTAGATATTTACAAGTATTTATAAGGCATCAACACACGCTCTACCTTCTGGCAAGCCCAAAGTCAATGATCTTGATCTGATGACTCGAGCGATTCACACATAGGATGTTCTCTGGCTGAAAGTAAAGTAGCTCATAAATGACACAGATTAACACTTATGTTCCAGCTGGTAGATATGTGACACTGGGTAAAACATACCTTCAAATCGAGGTGAAGGACGTACATCTGGTGCATGTACTGGACACCCTCACAGATCTGCCTCACAAACACCATGGCGTCCACTTCGGTCAGGGGGCAGCTTTCATCCACAATCCTCTCGAACAGCTCCCCTCCCTCCACACTGTAAGTTAGCCCGAATGTCCTCGTAATACTCTCATAATGTTGAATTGTTTTATTTAAATGTCTGATAATTAATAAATAATATTTTCTATTTCCACAGATGTTATTTACTCAATGGGTTTTTACATAATTAATCAGTAACAACCTGATTGATACTCACTACTCCAAAATCAGAACCACTTGATTTTTGCCCTCGAAGGCATCAAACAGCTGAAGGATGTTAGCATGGCTCAGCTGGTTCATTACTTCCATCTCGTTCAACACCATTTCCTGCCGACCATAAAAGTTCCACAGTTTTCCACTCATATCTTTCCACTCAACTGGACGGTTTTCTGAACGATAAGGAAGTCAGTACTCACTCTTTCTTTAGCACTTCTGGTACTGATGATCTTGGCTGCCAGTCTGAGTCCGGTTTTAATGTCAGTGCATTTGTGCACTTTGCCGAAGCGTCCACTGAAAAAAAAAAAAGAAAAGACATTTCATTTATAATAATCTTTTTATACTAATAAATGGGGAAGTGGCAGCTTAAGATGTCAGAAGCTCGTAGGTCCTATCTGGCACCGCTGGGCCCCTGAGCAGGGCCTTATCTCTCAACTATCCGGTTGAATAAATAAGTTAAATAGAAGCCTCTCTTTATCTAAATTGTTTGAGGATTTTATGGAATGTATATGACCGGTCCAGGGTGACCCATGCCTTTCATCTAATAACAGCCGGGATAGGCTCCCAGAAATAAGCGGTATAGACAATGGATGGATGGATGGATGGACGGATGGATGGATGAAGGAATAGATTGATGGATGGGTGAGTGGATGGATAGATGGATGGACATAAACATAAAAAACATAAAAAACATAAATAACATCATAGTTTAGAATTTCTTCAAAGATTTTTTGCCTTTAATGTGAGATGATTGGACAGCAAATATACAGGAAGAAGGGGGGATAGAAGAAGGGGGGATTATTAAAGGTCCACGAGTCGGGAATCAGAATTCAGAAGGCCAGAAGGTAGAATTAATTTTAAACAATCCCACTACACCACGGCGCCGGCCAGTGATCCGGCTCGGGTTCTTTTTCGGTCCCACCTTTCTCTCTATCGCCCCCATTTCATCACTCTGTCCTTTCCACAAAAGGCAAAAAATGGCCAAAAAATACTAAAAGAAAACCAAAACCTTACCCTCCCAGCACTTCTCGGATATGAATGCTGAAGTCAGACGGTTGACTGGTCTTTAGAGACACACAGCGATGTGTAAACGGCGCTGGCTGTGGAGAAACATCATCTATGAAAAGCAGAAGAAAAGACTTGTTTTTGAGCTGAATAGTTAAGTTAATTTGTCTGTTAATTAGTTTTTACTAGTAGTTAGTAATTGTTACTCTGGCTGCTTAAAGCGTCCTTTTTCTCACAATAAAAATGCAGTTTGTGAAAGAATTTCTTAACTGTGGGAAAAACCTTATATTAGATTTTTACCAGTGCAATGGTGGCAAATTAAAACATTAAAAACAAATTAATCATCACAAATCCGGATTGATAGGTTCATTATCATCAAGGTGTTGGGCACAAAGATTTTTTGGGTTTGTTATTCCAACCACCAGCTATCACCGCTGGGCCCTTAACCCGGTTGCTCAGTTGTGTAAAGTCACTCTGTCACTCGGAAGGACGTCTACTAAATGTTGTAAATTCCCTTCGCTGAATAACCACACACAGAATTTTAGGGGCTGAATAGAACAGCTTTATAGTTATAATTTTATGAACAGTTTATGAACAAACAGTTGGAACAGCTCAGAGAGCAGAAATGAGTTTGATGGCGCTATAACGCTAAAGAAAAAAATACACTTAATATATTTACATTAACATTTACATTTGCAGCATTTGGCAGATGCCCTTATCCAGAGCGACTATCCTGTTGCTGAGCAATTGGGGGTTAACATTTTTTTTTATTTTTTATTATTCTTTAAAATGCCTATGACTTCAAATTTTTTTTAGTCCCGAGAAACATGAACTTGCACTTTGCCGAAGCGTCCACTGAAAAAAGACATTTCATTTATAATAATCTTTTTATACTAATAAATGGGGAAGTGGCAGCTTAAGATGTCAGAAGCTCGTAGGTCCTATCTGTCACCGCTGGGCCCCTGAGCAGGGCCCTTATCTCTCAACTATCCGGTTGTATAAATAAGTTAAATAGAAGCCTCTTTATCTCTTTATCTAAATTGTTTGAGGATTTTTTGGAATGTATATGACCGGTCCAGGGTGACCCATGCCATGACCCAAATCAGACATGAACTAAAACACTACTTTGTGACATTTTGTATGACGCAACACAACAGAGAAGTCATGGTGGGCATTCTGAAATCTGATCTATGTCTGTTTCTTTATTATTCCAGGGTCTGAACAGCAACAGCTGCGGGTAGCGTTTACAGGGTAGCGCTAAAGCTGGGGATTAGCCTGCTCTGGATACCGATTGTCTCTTAAGGTCAGCTCGTGTGGGATGGTTTAATGTGTGATGTCAACCGTATTATTATCATATTAACTTTTACACTTTGTTTGCCCCTCATCTTGACCTTATTACATCTCAGATCCTCTAAATTAGCATTTCGTGGAATTTAACCAACACGTAGTGGAACAAATCAAGTCTAGTGACCTCTACACTGTTTATAATCCAGCACTACTTTTGCCAGAAACTCTTTGTACGAGTACTTAAAACTCATTCGCACCCTAGGACGTTGCCTGTAAGTGTCTGGAGTTACAGGTAGTGAATGTTTTTTTGGTTTTTTTATTTACTAGCCACTACATCCTAGGGGAAATGCTCCAGTGCATATCCCAGTAACAATGCATGCAATTCAACCCGTATGGGATTCACCACACATACACTGATACTTACACATTAACACCCCTTCACACACTAAACTTTTTCCCGTTACTGCATGTAACATATCAAGACATATTTGGTCCATTAGGTTTTTTTGCACATTATGACGATTCTGTTACATATCAATATTCTATTTCTTTCACGTTGTCTTATTATTTCATCTAATTTTTTATTTCATGTGACAAAATGTCAAATTTTATATTATACACTTTATGACCAAAAGTATTGGGGCACCCATCTTATTCTAGATGTAGTCTCACTTTTCCTCTTATAAAAACCTCCACACTTCTGGAAAGTCTTTTTACTAGACGGGGTCATGTGTGTAGATTTGATTATTCAGTCACAATAGTATTAATGAGATCAGACACCCATGTTGTTAATCTGAGGAGGTCTGGGGTTCAGTCGGGGTTCCAGTTCATCCCAAAGGTGTTCAGTATTAAGGGTTTAGACAGAATCAGGACATGAGAGTTCTTCCACTCCAATCAGAACACAGCATGTCTTCACACAGATCAGGGGTTTTGTGCACAGGTACATTGTCATTCTGGAACAGGGTTCAAGTCTCTTAGTTCATCTGTGCGGTTAAGATTTTGTGGTAACAGTTTGAGGAAGACATATTTATTTGGCTGTGCTGGAAAGGTGTCCACAAACCTTTGACTAGATAGTGTCTTTGCATGTTTTTGGACAGTGCAGAACCTGCTGGGAAGTAATACAAATGTGTGAAGAACATGCTGAATTTTACACAGACAGTTAATTGGGATCAGGATCAAACCTGGAACTCTGGATGTGTGAGTTAACCTACACCAGCATTTGATATTAAAAATAAATAATTAAATGAATAAATAGTTAGTTGCTATTTTCAACGCTTTTAACATGTTACACTAAGCTTGTGATCTAATTAACCAGTATCTATTGATAAAGACCCAAAGCACTTTTGTACATCACTCTGGATAAGGAAGTCTGCCAAACGCCTCCAACGATACTGTACAAATATTAAATTAATAAGTCTTAATAATTAATAAGTATTAATAAGTCTAAAGTCCCAGCAGGTTTAAATTTTGATCTAGACCTCTCACCTGAGTTTGATGCTCGAGCAGAGTGATATCAAACTATGTGCTGATAAAAAAAGTGATTCCAGGTTCAAGATAATTGCATGAGAATTTAGACCCAAGGGGAAATCGTTTAGATTTTGTATTTGTTTAAAGCTGCTTTGAAACTATTGTTAAAATCCCTTTAGAAATAAAATAACATGTAGGTCGTTGTTCAGTGGTTAAGGTGTTGGACTGCTGATCAGAAGCTTGCAGGTTCAATTTTCAGCACCACCAAGCTGCCACTTCTGGGCCCCTGAGCAAGGCCCCTAACTCAACCGTTTTAGTCGGATAAGAAAATTACATTAATTAAGGTGGCTCTAGATGAGATTTGCCAAAAATGAAAATGAAATTGAATGAATAGAAACACAAGAAATGGCTTAACATGAGCAAGGGGTGATTTCGATACAGGTGGGTATAATTCTAAAGGTCATTAGCAGCCCTATATTTATCAGCTATACTTGATTTATTTTAAGTTGTGGAGAAAAACCAAAAAATGTGAATGCTCATTGATTATTTTCCTATTTAGTTTTTGATTCCTTACCAATAATTTTGAAGCAGGTTTTGGGTGGCATTCTGACATTCTGGCTGGTCGATTTCTCGGATGCTGGGCTTATTTTGATCTGTATTCCTTCACTCTTTACACGTCCAGCGGATGTATTAGCAGACTTCTGAAAAAGTGATGTGGTCGCAGACTCAGCCTTTCTTCCAGTGCCCTGAAGACTGAATAACAGGAAACAGCATTGCTTTTGCCCTTTGAATGCAAACAAGACAAAAAAATGCCTGTTTTACTTGTACTTTCCCCAATTTACCTTTGCAACGATTCAGGGCAGCTGTAGACATGCTGGAGAAAGGAAGTTGCTGCTGATAGGTTGGGGGGTGATGGCGAAGACAATTTCATTGGTGTTTGTGCATTTGATGAAGGCTTGTCTACGTTTTGTGGTGTTTCTACCGAAGCCTTTGAAAGTTTATGGCTTGGAGTGATCAACTCTGGTGGAGGTTTGGGCATAGAGCTGACCAAACTTCTAAAAGGCGGTCCAGTTGTAATGGGTGGTATCAGTTCATCTCTGGTCTTTAGCGGTTCTGCGAGAGTACTGTTTGGCTGGGATAATTTTAAGTCTCCCGGTTCCAACGGAGGTGATTGTGGGGATTTACACATAGAAATACCTTTGCCTTGTGATATCACAACAGAATGTCCTAAACTCCCCCCTTGGAGACTATGTGTTGACGAAGGTGGTGCAGCATTCTCTGTTACGATAAGCTTTGGTAGCTCACCGGACGTGGATGAATCCCCAGTTGGAGAAGTCATTGTGACAGGAGCGGTCAATAAATCTGGGATCTTCTGATTTGTTGTAGAAGTTTGTGTGGTTGTTGTGGCAGGTAAAAACACAGCTGTTTTAAAGGGACCAGGAGGTTGTGTGATCTTTGGTGTTGGTGCTGCTGTTGGGCTTTTTGTACATTGTACAACCTTTTGTGGGGAAGTGGTTATCTTTGGTGAAGGTGTCTCAAGTTTTGCTGGAGGCGTACCTATCTTCGGTTTTGGTGTAGCCAGTTCCAGAGGTGGCGGTGAACTTCTTGCTGGTGGACTTGTCACCTTTGGTGGTGGAATATGTATCTTCGATGGAACTGTAAGCGTTTCCATCTTAGGGGTCTCTGCAGCTATACACCCAGCCACGTCTGTGTTTCTGAAACCATTTTGATTGACCATTTTTGAGTCACTGATCTTGGCTGTTTTTGGCATCGTATTCCCAGCCGGTGATGTTGCCCATCGTGAGGGCACTTTTGAATCTTTGCCAGCTTCTTTGTCTGATTTTGGCTCATGCTGGGTTTTGTTTCCTGCATTTCTGAGCGGTGTTCCGTTGTCTCTCAGCCCCTCACCTTCTGTGTCTTCAATTAAAATGTCTGAACGGAAAAAACAAACTATAATGGACATTAAATATTTACACCATGAGCCACCACTGTTTTTTTTTTTTTTTCAATTAATCATGCTATCTCACTGTTTGCTAGCTATTAATGATGTCATCATTTGTTGGTTTTTTTCTCACTCCTGACAGGTGTGCCCTGGGTCACAGTGGCTATAGTTAAACATTCCATTCAATCACTTTGATGGCATCACGTCAGAAAAGATAACTCTAATGAGATGTATGCCAACTTTCCAGGTTAACAGTGGCTAACAGACATAGTGTGAGAAGACAAAATGTGTACCTTCCCGACCTTTGCCACTGGGTGCATTAAAAGTATGCGGGAGTATTTTTTGATCTCTGAGTTTATCCAACTGCACATAGACTTCATCCTGGGGTTGAACGAACACATGGAAGGGTAAAAAATACGGCAATCGGAAAACATCTCATAAATGCTTTCACTATCATGCAACACAATCTGGTTAAAATAAAACATTATGATACGGTAAGTGCAAATAATTTAATCAATGGAAATCGAGTGGCATGGATCTCTACTTACCACGGAGGTCCGCACAGGCAACGATTTTCTTCTTTGCAGAGCCGCTGATGGTACAGATACTTTGTCGCACATCCTGTCTTCTAGACCTTTAATGTATATGTAAAAATGCAGCTTAATAACATACATATAAAAAAATGTTGAACTAACAGCTGGGGCAATAAAAGGAGGCTTTGCTTCACTATATGGCCAGATGTTTCTTGGGACCTTACCAGGACCCCTACATGGACATAGGTGTGTCTTCCTCAAACTGTTTCCACATAAATTTCAACAAACTAGTGAGAAATGTATCCAGATGTTTAGGGATTATTATAGAAATCAAAGTAAATTTGCGATAGAATTGTTTTAAAAACGTATAGGATGGGATGGTGAACTTGAACTAGGATGATATGGTCGGGTGATGGTATATCGATGAACCCACCTTGCGTCAGTTCCTCCAGAGCATTCCTTAGGTCCATGACTTTTCTCTCCAGGTTCTCGATGAGCTTGGATTGAGCTGAGAGCTGGCTGGCGGTGGCCTCCTGTTGCTGGCTGTGTTGGGTGCACATCCCACACATCGGGCAGCTTCCTCCGGAGCTCCGTGCTAAAAGCTGATCTAGTTTACGCTGCACGTCATCCATCTTGACCTCCAGAGTGGCTGTGGCCACATTCAGACCGTATGGAAGGAGTGGGCAACAAGCTGCACAAGTCAGTCATGGGCAATAAAGTAGCAAGCAGGTGTTTTTGGCAAGACGTTTTATTACATTTAACCTTTGACCCTTGAAAAATATATAGAAACCTAAGTGGTGGGTGTCAGAGAGGTTATAAACCTTAACCCTTTATCCTTCAACCTTAAATAAATACATTCCTTAAATACAGTCATGGCGGGCTGTTCTTTTTCTCTCTCTCTCTCTTTTTCTTTAAATATATAAACGAGCAGATAAATAAACCCTTTTCAGGACTAAATTTTATCAATACGAATATAATTATGATCTAAACCTTACCTAGAGAAGGCAATCTTCTTAATCAAGTCTTCATGAAGAGACTCTGAGCACAGGAACAATGCTTGAGGGACAATAACCGGTTCCCCCTGAAACATGCAGTGTAGCAACCTTCCAGATTCTTTCTTTATCTGAGCCCGATGGCCACCACACCAGAAATAGCCACACCGAACAGGGGACCCGATTGGAGGAGAGTTTTGAATAGCGACTGATAAATGAGGTATGTAAGGCTGGCTAGGTTTAACTAGGGGACACACACTTTCTGAAAGCAGATCTGCGTGTATATACACACACACACACTGATGTAGAACAGTAAACAGAGGGACTGGAGACTTTACTACCTAATCCATCCCACATGTAATAAATTAGACATTACTGCACTCTCCTTAACAGCAGTGAAGGGGAGTTGTGATATATATATATATATATATATATATATACACACACACATATATAGATATATACACCACACCACGTGGAAGGTGTAGAACCAAGAAAATGCTCTGAATATTTAGGCTGAACATTACGATAGGTTTTCCTACATATTTACATACCTCTGTGCACCCTCGTTCATGCAGACAGGATAGGTCATCAGCCAGGGTGTTGCAAGTTTTGGTGGTCTTACATTTACAGCATTTGGTAGACACCCTTATCCAGAGTGACTTACATTTATCTCTTCATACAAGGGCCTTGCTCAGGGGCCCAACAGTGGTGGCTAGCTGGAAATCGAACACACAATTTTAGAGTTGGTAATTCAACACCTTAACTATGAGCCACCACTTCCTTACATAAAACTTGAAATGTCTTAAAACGTACATTTTCTAGGTTGATTAACAAATCCCACGTGTCTAAGATGACACCTATAATAACTGAATTGCTGCCTCTCCCCCGCCAAGTTTAAATCTTTGGACAGGTCGAATCCATATGGCAACCCGGGTCAACGGCACATTCACATACTGCAGAAATAAAGACTGGATAAAAACTGAATATTGGTGTTATTTGACCTTTCTGGAGTCAAATAGTCTGAAAGATGATGTCATGGTTACAGTATTACTTTTAAACTAGTAGGAATACAGTGTGATTAGGTGTTTTCATAGTACTCCAGATGAGGTAGTTTGTGTATCTTTACAAATTAACCACAGCAACGTGTAATCAGGTTCTATTTGGCATTTTAGTATTGTTACTAAGAAAGGTTTTCACCAGTGATGTAATGTCTCTGGTCATTTAGTCTGTGCGCGTTTAGGAGACATGGCTTTGCAAAGAGGAGAAAGTACAATTTCAGTGCTCAGATCAGGCTTCAGTTAACATTTTCAAAAATAATAAGTTTACTGTACATTTGAACCATAAGAGTTATAGAAAGTTACAGAATGATGAAACACACGTCCCCCTTTTAATGCTTTAACACTTTAACATACATTTTAACAGAGCAAGTACACAACAAAAAGCTTAACTGCTCTACACACCTTTATTACATTAAAAAAAAAGGAAGCAAGTTTGAGACTACAATGAATAAAATCATAAAATTCAAAAACAAACATTTAAAAATTATATACACAATTTATCCTGATGGAGGACTTTATAAACGAAAGCGGTCTGAGAAGTTTGGGGACATGGGAACAGTGAGGGACATCTCGCTGTGTTTCAGCTCAACCGGTTTGTAGCGTCTGATCGGCTGGGCTTTATACTCCTGTAGCAAGAAGGAAAAGAATTTGGAAAAAAAGTAAATGAATAAGCTCAAGTGTAAACATTTTTTAAAAACTACATGCTATCCGGTTTAGACAACGCCCAAGACGCCATTTTAGGAGGCTCGACACACCTGTGCTTGCCGTAACCTGGCGATTTCCTCCTTCTCACGCTCCTCTTCCTCTCTGGCTCTTCGCTCTTCCATCTCTGTCCTCAGTGCTTCCTTCTCCTTCAAAGTATGCTCGAACTCCTGCCGCTCTTTTGCCCGGCGCTCGGTCGCCAACTGGAAACCTTCAGCAACTGCAGAATTGGTAGTGTTTGCTTCAGAAAGTGCCGAGACATACCAAGATGTTTGCACAGAGCGGCGAGGGAAGTCAAGAACAGTTGGGAAGGAAAATGGGAAGTAAGAGGTGAAAAGTTAGAACCACGCAGACAAAACCACAGTGAAGCAGAAGCCAGGTGTTACAAGCGCCCCTGCGCCAGACACGGTAATAGAAACATACCCAAGATGGAACGATTTTCTTTCTTGGGCACAAAAGGCTCCTTGTGCACGATTGTATTGGGCCTTGCCTTAAAACACGCTGCCTCTGCTTGCTGCTTTAGCTCCTCCTTCACCTGTAAAATAAACAAACCAACCAACTTTAGCACCATTTGGAAAACATAGCCAGAATCCAGGCATTCCAGTAATCCTGAAGGCGCTCTTTCTGCAATATTTCAGGTTGAGTGTTTAAATGAGACGCAAACTGGTGTTTACATGCAGACACAAGCGGGATCATTTTGTGACTGCAGTTTGCCTGGCACAGTACATTTTTTTTGATGGTTTAGTCCTGTAAATATGAAGCTGCGTTAGTAATTATGTTAGTTACGGGCATGGTGTTGCTCTTAAACATCTGCGCAAGTACGTGCTGTTGCTGAAATCTCCAGAACCTAAGAGGCAACGCTTTTCTGCTTTGCCATGAGCCACCAATTTCCCACCCTTTTAAAAAGCAGAAACCTGTAAACAAAAGTAACCAGCGATTGTTGTGCTATGGAAATTTAGTGGTCTGAGGAAGGAAGGAAAAACACCCTGTGCAACACACCGGTCATTACTTGTATAATTAAACACAGAGCCAACAACAGATGTGCACAAAGCAAGCGAGCCGTTTACCTGGAATTTCTTGATTTATCAAGTCGTGGAAAGGTTTAAAAATAAAAATTGCCCAACCAGAGATTGTAATCAGAATTACTCCATGTAACTGGGGCTACACATGTGAAGTCTGCAGTTCTTTTCAGGAAAAAATAAATAAATTACCATTTGTTCCCAACGTTCACTCTTTACAGATCCACGCTCATCCACCATTAGCTTGAAAGGGGCAGGTTTCGTAGGTTCGGTCACTTTCTTTTCAGGAAGATGCACTTCATGGAAGTCAGGTAAAGGCTTAGACTTGAACTTTGGTACCTAGGTTTTTTTTTAAAAACAAAAAAAACAAAAAAAACTAAACTAAAATCAGGTGACTTCATTTCATAAGAGACGCAAAGCAGCACCTTAAGGTGAGACTTGTACCTCCTCGTTTCTTAGTTCATCCAGTCTTTTCTCTTTCTGTGCTTGGCGCTCCTGGTCACGCTGCTCAAATGAGAAAGGACACACTTCTGTGTGGTGCTTGGCTGCAGGTTTGGGATGGAAGGGCACAAAATGGGGAACAGGAACAGCTTTCCGTGGAGCAGGTGCTTTTACCTTTAAAATAAGTACACAGATTAACAGTTTCGGAACGCCCCAATTAACTTTCTGCAATTTAAGGTCTTCTAAATTATGAAGCTGGCATGCACCTCTTCCATCTTTCGTGCCACGCGTAGACGGTTTTTGAGTGCAAAAGCAGGAGATTCAGGGACAGTGGGGTTTAATACTTTCTTCTCCGGAACACCCTAAAGAGGGGGGAAAAAAAAGAAAGAAAAAAAAGCCAATTACGTTTTTGTATTTAACCCAAAAAGCTTAAAATGTGGCAAAAAGACATTTAAATTGAACACGGCACATTTGACATGCATTTTTTTAGTTTGGCTGGACACCTTCCAGACAATAATTATTAACTTAACCCTAAAAAAAAACCCAGGAGAGCAGATTGGTTAGGGATTGCTAACCAGAGATTTGTGGGTTCAATTCCCTGCACCACCATCACCATTGCTGTGTCCCCAATTGCTCAGCCATGTATATATGAAATTAACGGAAGTCGCTCGGGATAAGGGCGTTAACCAGACTGCAGTGAACGTCAAGTAGGGTAACTGAATAGCAAATGTGTTCAAGACAAACAGAGCTCCTTACCACAACCTCTTCCAGGATGCGAGTAGGTACAGGTTTGGAGTGGAAGGTGTGGTCTTCCTGCTCTATCTTTTTGGTGGTACTTCGCTCCTGCAGACGTTTCTCCACCTCAAACTGAAAGCCCTCTGGACGGGTCGCTTCTTTAGGAGCAGGCTTCTTCATGGCTAAGCACCCGTCAAGGATCTTGCGGTTGAGCTCTAGAGCTTTGAACTTAAACCTGATGAGAGACGAGGAAAACAGTTAAGTAAAAAAACAGGCGATTTACACCATATAGCAAAAAGCTACAGCTTCTGTGGGGTGACAAACAGAGCTACATACTGCTGCAGTTTTTCCACTTCTTCAGCTTCAATCTCAGCAGCACTCTTAACCGCGACAGGGCGGCTCCTCTGGCGGGTCAGGAGCTGAGGGGTGTGGGGGTGAGTGATTTTAGTCTTCTCCAGCTTTTTCACTGGTGATGGGCCTGAGGACAAAAATAAAAAAAAAACCCAGCTTTTACTTACACTGATTTTTATTTGTACTGGTTAATATAAGTAAACAGGGTAGGACCAGCTGACAATCAGTAAGCATCGATTAAAATATGCATGTTTTGGCCCACCTTTTTCCTGACTCTGGCGGCTGCGCAGGTGATACCGGGTTGGCGTTCGCTTCTGAAACTGCTCGATCTGTTCGGCCATGGGCACGTAAGTATTGTTTTCCTCTAACTTTCTCTTGTGTCCAGCGGACAGGTTAAAGGGCTTAGGGATTGTGGTGCCTTTAGGAACCTTTACCTGTAAGTCACAGTCAGAAAATAAATCTAGATGAGGTAAAAATGTTGCTCATTTTCAGTGTAAGGCGAAACAACCACCATGCTCAAGCAGGGAACGTGCACACAAACTATTCACCGCAACCATCCTGCAGAAACGATTAGACAGTTAGCTCATTTAACATTTTGGAGAATTAACACAAGATGTTTAAAGACTGGAGATGAGTCAATTTTTTTTTTAATCCCCATGTTCTTGGACCTGATGTGGTGACGTTTGTCACCCAAGGGTATAACAGAAGATTCAGTTTCAGGTGGACAGACTAATTGTGAACAGATTGCGCTCCTGAACATGTGGACGGGTTCATTTTTAGAATTAACGTTATTGTTAGCGAGGTTATCGTTATAAGTGCCATTAAATGGTTATAGTTTAAAAATAAATATACCTCTATCAAATTGGCATTATATATGCAGTCATTCGTGTAAGTTTATTGTATTGATGTTTTAGGGTGTTTATTATAAAAGGACAAATCCTTAATGAATACAAATTAAAAGTATGATTAATCTCATCCCTCTCTCTGTTTATGAGTGTCAAGCCTACGGGATGTGCGATTTTAGAATAAGTCCCAATAAGCTCTTAATATTGCATTTGCTTGAGCTGCTGATTCCATTCATAACATCTGATTTTTTCCTCCAAATATCATGTGTTAAACGGGAATGGACTTTAATGGTTACGCTACTGGATAGTTAGGAACTTTAGCTTACTATCCCTGACCTACACATCTCAACCTGCTGTAGATGTTAATACTCACAGTTTGGGAAGAGTTACTGCGCAGTTGTGTGGTAAAGTCGAACTCCTTGTATGAAGCTTCAGAAACATCTGTATGGTTTTTCAGTCTGTTATCCGAGTGGAAGTTAAATTCCTTAGGAATGGTGGAGGACAGCGTTTGCTTCTTTGGTGGCTGACCTTTTAATAAAAAAAATAAATACATATTTGGTAATGATTCTTCTAGCAATAGCAAGAAAACAATTCATACCAGAAATAAACCTTGCACACTCACTTCCTGCCAGTGCAGCTTTGTAGCTGGCCTCGTTCCTCTTACGCTGCTCGGCCACCTCCTTCTGAAGAGCTTCGATGCGCTCCAGCTCTTTCTGCTCTGTGCTCTTGTGTCTGCAGACCAAAAAGTAGTGTGTGTAAATAAGAAGTTACAGATCAGAGATAAGTTGTGATCGGCAGCAGGCTTAATATTACTGTTACTTACTGGCTAGCAGAGACAGAGGAGGCAGATGCAGCAGCTGAAGGCCCGGGCGGTTTGTTCTTTAGCCTGACGCTGTGTCTGGTGGCAGCACCACTACGGCGAGCTAGCCGTGGACCAGTCGAGCTCCTGTAGAAAAAACAAAAAACAAATAACCAACATCCACATATGAAGCAGTAGTTCAGAAAGGGGAGGCCGGTGAACTATATTGCCAAACGTTTGTGAACACCTCACCAGCACAACCATGAGTTTTCCAACATCAAGTTGGAAAGAATGCCTTAATAGTTCACTTAAAACACTGTTCTAGCGTGACAATGTCCCAGGGCACAAAGTCCCAAGCTCCATGAAGACATCCCCACGGTCACTAAGTAGTAAAAGTCCTTTTCTGAAGTGTGAATGGTCACAGAAAAAAAGTAAAATTTCACCGGTATAAAATGATGAGATGCCTCGCATGACTACCTAAAAGTACACCATGATATTTTCATATCATATCACCATTAAACCTGTGCACCAACCCAGTGGATTTGTACCTTCTTGGTGGTCGGATAACTTTTCTTCTTGGAGTTGGAACAACTCTGTAACCAGCAACATGAATCTCTAACTGAAAACTTACTGAAACGCTACGAGTCATTTTGAACCCTGGTCCTTGTCTTACCTTCTTTTCTTAACTGCAGGAGGTGGTGAAAGAGCTCGAGGTTGATCTTTGACCACCGGACGCTTCAGTATTCTGTGGGGAGTGAAAATATATCCAAGAAATTAATTTCTTTTGGATTGAAAAAGCAGGTTCAAAGGCAACACTTAATATTCTGCTGCATATCCCAGCAGTGGAGAGAATTTTTTTTTTTTAAACAGCAATGAAATAAAGGTATTTTTAATCATTGTCTAACATTCATCGATCCACCCCCAATCTACCATCCACAAAGAGTAAAGGTCCAGCCCCCCTTCTATCCCTCCATCACCCCACCTGCCTATCGATACCTCCATGGCAGCATGAGTTCACTGGCATAAAAATGTAAAACAGTATTAATTCTGTACCTGCGAGGCTGAGCAATAGTCTTCTGCCCAGGAGCTCCCGCTGGTCTGTTGCCCCCCCAAGAAGTAACAATGTTGGAAGAAGCAGTTTCAGGAACATCTGTGCAAAAAAAAAAAAAACACCAACTTAATTTTAAAAAGTAACTCAATTTCAATATTTGAAATTAAAGATATAAATTAGTAGATCATCGATAGCATCCAAATCATCCCTTACCAGATGATGCTGTTGCATTAGTCTCATGAACCATGGGTGTGACTACAGCTTTGGGAAGATCTTCACTGTGCATCCCATCAAAAGGTTTCAGGACCCTCAAGGGTGTCACAAGTTGCTCCATTTCTTGGGAGGTTTCCTTCTGGTCTAGAGAGAGAGAGAGAAAGAAAAGCCATGTTTGTATAGACGACATTTTCCCCGCATGCAGTTCATTAGGTGAGCTGCGTCGACACTATTGCATAACCGCTTACAGTAGATTTTATTTCTCTTCATGCAGCACATATGAACCATGTCAACAAATCCTCTGAAACACACAGGGGTCTAAAACATTTCACTTAAAATAACAGACCCCAAACACACTCGCAGCATGACAATGCCCCTGTGCAAGAAGCATGCTTACACAACCCTGATCAGATACGATGCCTAATTTCTACAGATGTAGTCATTTAATGCAAGTGTGTAAGACATGTTATACACTGCACCAATATCCTGTCCATGAAAAAAAAAAAAAAAAAAAAGACCTTTCTAAGCAACACAATGACTAAGTGGTAGCTCATTGGTTACGCTGCTAGACTGTTGTGGATTTAACTTCCAGCATCACCAGTCTGCCATTGCTGGGGCCCTGATCAAGGCCCTTAAACCACAATTAGTTTAAATAAGAAAAAGTAAGTCTGGATAAGGCTGTCGGAAACGTGTCTCCATCACATCCCTTACAGCACAGTGAAATTCTCTCTTTACATATTCCATCTTAGAAGGTTCGGATCAGAGTGCAGGGTCAGCTATGATAGAGCAGGAAGGGTTAAGGTTCCCCTGGTCAAGGACCAAACGGTGGCAGACTGGCAGCGGTGGAGCTCGAAGCCAGGTCTTCAGATCAACATCTCAGCACCGTAACCATTTGAGCCACCACTGCCCGCGTCAGAAATGTAAGAGGAATCTATCCTGGGTCCGAATCTAAACGTCATCCTCAGATATAACCAATTATTTCTCATAAAACCATGGAACCTTGTCAGCATCACTGCACTTTACACAGGAAGTCTGGGGAAAAAGGCTCAAACAACTAAATTATACATTAGAAAAATAGTATAATTAGGAAAATAACTTACCAAACCACTCATCGGCGTTGTCTAGGGTATCCGAGCCAAAATCGTAAATGGTTTGAGGCGGAACATCGAATGAGAAACGATCAGCAGATTCTTCAGGCTGCTGTGCGTCCATGTTCCAAACCCGAACAGCCTGAGAGCAAAAAAAAACAAACAAACCATATTTTATCCAAAAGTTACTGAAAAACAGAAATAAAATCAAGCCAAATTAACTAGTGGAGCATCATTAAAATAGAATGAATGAATAAATAAATAAGTAAATAAATACGCGTTAATTATGTAAGTTAATTAGAGTAAAAGCTACGTGGACACGACAGAAGATGGTGGACTACGTTAGCATGTTGGTGCTAATAACGTCGACAGGAAATATCAGCCATTATTAGTTTCAGCAAAAATGTTACTGCAAAATATTACCGCACACATTTAGCTATTAATCAGCTACATCGTTCTTACCTTCAAAATAAAGATATTATATCTTTTAACAAAAGACACAGGAGGGGGAAAACAGCCACAACGACCGCGTCCGACACTCAACAGCTCACTGAGGGGAAAAACTCGAGTTTGAATCTGAGCGCCGTTGAGTAGCGTTTTTAAACTAACCAATAGCAACGCTAAGCATGAGGAACTCGTCTTCCTATTGGTCAAGTCAGGACGACCGTTTGGGCACGTAATGTCGTTTTTTCTCTGCTTGGCGTACTTCCGGGCCATTTAAAAAAAACTGTTGTGTTTTTATATTTATTATATTATATTTAAAACTTTAATAATAAAAAGTAGTAACACAAGCAAAAATATATTAACATATCGATTTATATATATTTTTTAAAAACCCGCAATATTGATTTTCTTTTATGAAGGACCCCGAAACAAGTTTCTTCCCTCAGACAATCTACCAAAGTTAAATGCTCCCGTCTCCCCCATTTTGCAATAAAAATATGTGTAGTAAACTTATATTTATTTGTTTTATTCTATTCTAATTTTATTTTATTCATACTTATCATCTTTAGCAAAACTGTACTTACAATCTATTGTATATATTTTATCTTTTTATTTTGTCAACTTATACTTACATATGTGTATTTTTTGACTCTCATCTGCTGGAGTCTATCCCAGTCGTCTCTAAAAGGGTTAGGTGGTGGTGGTGGGGCACCCTGGACAGAGTGTCAGTCCATCACAGGCCCATACACACACACACACACACACACGCACACTCACTCCTATCCTACCCTAATCAACCTAAACTATATGTTTTTGGACTGTAGGAGGAAACCGGAGATCCCAGAGTAAACCCACGCAAGCACAGGGAGAACTTGCAAACTCCACACAGAAAGACCCCTGCCGTGAAATCGAACCCAGGACCTTCTTGCTGTGATGCAACAGTGCTAACTGTGTTGTCTATAATTAATTTTTCCATTTATCTTTTTATTGTCGACTTATACTTACATATGCGCTTGGCATACTTGGCAATGAAGCTCTTTCTGATTTAAATTGTTGTCTAGCAGTGCCTTTATATGTTGTTGCATTACATTATCCTTCATGAAGACATACTGTGTTCTGATTGGAGCAGAACTCTCATGTCCGGTACAGAGTCTTGATTCTGACTCAACCCTTAATACTGAACACTTTTGGGATAAACTGTTACCCTGACTGAACACCAGACTTCCTCACTTTAACACCATTAGTGTCTGATCTCACTAACACTACTGTGACTGAATAAATAAATCCGCTCAGTCACACAACACAATCAGGTAAAAATCTGATTTTTAGTTATTATAAGAAAAGTGAGACCACATCTGAAAAAGGCTTTCCAGAAAACACATATGAATGTGATAGAATATTAGAAAAAACATGAAGTATGCAAAGTTTACATGATAGGTGGAAAGTACAAGTGGTGAGTAATAAGAAATATAACCTCAATAACCAGATTCAGATTAACACATAACTTTTTTTCCAGAAAAGAAATGTTACAGCGTTAATAGAGATGCCGAAACAATCGTTGGAGTCTTTAGACTTTTTTTGATGTTTTTTATTTACTTAAACTGGCAATTTGTACATGTAATGGCTCAAATAAAACATGGTGAAAAAACTCTTTTACACAGAACGTATTTTAGTATATTGTGCAAATGATTTCAAAGATAATTTTTGAAACCAATAATGAATTAAAGGAATTGAAGAGACTTGGATGGAAAAACAAACAAAAAAAACACCGTACAATAAAATCAAATATCAGCAAAACTGTAATAGATGTGTGTGGTGAGTATATATATATAAATAAAATAAGGAATTTGTTCTTCAGTGTTTTTTACATCTTCTGAATCATCACCTGGAATTTACCTGGAGAAAGAAAAACAGTCAAATGAATGAGTGAATGAATGAATGAATGTTTAATTAAGCTACTGTCAAACTCTGAGGTTATTTCTACACATTAACCTTTGGGTTAAAGTAATAACTTTGGTTTTTTAAGTACTAAATTAATAAAAATCAAATGTTTTTAATAAGAATTTCTGTTAGTAAACTGTTTTTTTCTTTACTTTTTAAAATGCCGAATGTTCTTTCAATTATAGAATCATTCACGTGTTTATATTTCTGTGTGTGTGTGTGTGTGTGTAAGAAAAGTTTTTCTTACATGCAGGCATGACGGACACCTCGGCGGTGACGATGCTCTTCACGCCGAGGTTGTAGAGCCCTCCTCTCACCAGGCCGCAGGTAAACGCCAGATACTGTGCAGGATAAAACAAAGCACACAGACTTGGTCACAAAAAATATGTGTGTGTGTGTGATTTTTTTTCCCCTCTGGGGTTCTCTGTTTTTACTACTTCTTATAACCCCACCAGCACATACAGTGACACCGGGTATAAAAGAGTGTGTCTGTGTCGTTAGAGAGTATGTGGTGTACCTTCGGGGAATGTTCCAGATACTGTTTACCAGCAGACAGTTGGGTCAATAACCGAAACTTGTTATCCTGTAAGACGTAAATGCCCTGAAAAGAAAAAAAAAAAAAAAAAAAAAAAAAAAAAAAGGGGCGTTACTATGCAAACTATTGCTTATCGTTTGCTGTATTCGAGGCAATAAAGCTCAACACATGATTGTATCCAAACTCGGTTCCACCCATTCGCACGTCCGAAGTGTGATATCATGTGAACATGCTGGTTGATCATCTGATACATGGAACACGCCAAATTCACAGAATTTTGAACATCACTCTGATTGGTCAGATTTTACAAGATGCTAAACTGTAATTGGTTGTTTTACATTACAGTCTAATATCTTCTTACAGAATAAAATCTGTCGATTTGATAGGCTGGGATGATAGAAACCGATGACTAACCATCACTTACTTGATGGTTAGTTCTTAGGTTATCAATCTGCTTTTTAAACACACAGGTCCAGAAATCTTTGCAGATGAATTTCATGACATCGAGCTCGTCTTTGAAGCGCGCCGTGTCTTTGGTAAACCTATAGAATAAACACGACACAGAAAACACCACGGAAGGTTTTTTTGGCACATATGTGACGTGATCAATTCAAGCAGAAGGGGAAAAAAAATGACACAAAAAGGGCCATGGTTACTTCTTTTAACTGGGGTGCACAAATATTTGCACGCAACACCGTACCCTTTTATTAATCTCTCTATCCAACATATATATTAATTTTTTTTGTCTTTTGAGATGAGCAATATTTTACTTACCTTTCAATGAGACCCTGTCCCACACGAAAGCCGATGTTCTCCAGCTTAGACACACACCGTCCATTTTCCTAATTATATAAAAAACTATAATGTTTATATATGGAAGATTTTTGGCTACTAGGAAAATATATAAAGATTATATTTACACCCAAATCAGCAACTGACACAAAGGTATTCATCACTGACACATCGACTATTTTATAACTACTTATTAAAAACTGTGATATTATAAATCAGATCTGTTATTTTATAATAATATAATCTTACATTTTCCCCGCTTTCTGCGTTGTTGACATATTGTATTAGTTCGTTGTGAAGGAACTGAAAAAGAGCTTCGTCTGCCATTTTTACTGGTCAACAAAAACTCATCCAGCGACTTAACCAGCTTTTATATCGACATTATATGTGATTTTTAAACACAAACAACAACAACAACTTATTTCTTCAGTAAAATGTTTACTGTCACATTTATTTACACTTTCTAAATGTATATTAAAAACACATGAATGGCGTCCCTTCCCGGTAAAACAATGGCTGACATCTTAATAACTCCTCACTTCCTACAAAAGCGCACTAGATAGGGTGTAAATACGCGTCATCCAGTGCGCTTCATGTTCACTATATAGCCTTTTTAGGATGAAACCATGGGTCCGTCGACTGGGCTTTCGGGGTTTTTAGTTGACCAAGTAATTGCCTGTTTGGAAAATAAAATAAAGAGCATAATTCTAATAATAAAACGACAATTTATTTAAGTCATAATACGAATATTAACAATATTAGAAATAAAAATACTATGTTATAAACATTATAAAGTCTTAACAGATACGTCTGCTTTAACATTTCAGATGGATTGCGATAAATGATGTCCAAAACTATTTTTTGTCCAGTCAAAAGAACAGCCCATTTTTTTTTATTGTATTATTTTTTATTATTATATTAATATATTATATTTATTTGTTTAAAGTAATAAAAATCAAAAACATCAGCGTGTTGAACGTGATTACGTCATTAAGAAATAATTGAAGTGTTAAAATAACCTTAAATGGGTCCTTTAGTTGTTCAGCTAATCAAAAACAGTTATAAATTGGTTTTAAATATATATTAAAACATAATAAATACTGCAATGTTCCACATAAAAACATTAGATTTTACACAGAGTGAATAAATGAAGAATCCTGGTTGGAACTGTTTCCTTTCATTCTGGCACTTGTTTAAAACTTTTTTATTTTTTAGAAATTTTATTTACAGCTTGAAACTATAATGCATTATTATTATTATTATTATCTATTTATTTTAGTCAGATTCCCTATTAATGAACTGGTTAATTTTCTGACACACTCAACATTGTGAGGTGTTTTTCTGAAAAAGTTCCTTTTATACTAATTAAAAAAAAGATCCGTTTTATATAACAGTGTAAACATCAACTGTTCAGTTAACACAAACGCTCAGTAATTATCCATTTACTTGACAGCCATTTTTAAACAATTCTGACAAATATTCGAAGATTTCTCGGACGATTAAGGATTATAAAAACCTCTTAAAAAGCTTATTTCTAATAAAAAACACTAACCATCCGCTGAAATGCACTTTATTGCATCTAATCTGGATTTTTCCAGAACAGAAATTAAAGTGTTAAGTACGGCGGTTAGCATTATCTTAACTTAAGCTCAACCCTTGAAACATGATTTAATAGGAGTTCTGGTAGTCTTACGTCAATTATATTATAGACTATTTACACACAAACTATATTAAACATTTGGTGCATGTTGTTTTAAAATGAATTAAAAAATGTAATTTCACCCAGTTGACGATTATTTCTTGAATAATTAACATGTTTTTTTTTTTTTTTAAGTAACCAAAATTATTACAAAACCAAAAAAAAAATCTCATTAGTCCAAACCACAAGTTCAGTAGACCAGGTCTGTGTAAAATATTGATACAGATAACTATTGCGATCTTTTTTTCACAATAACATAATCGATATTTTAATTTATACTGTTACTACATAATTAAATAACATTTGAATCAGATTTACGTTAACATTCTATTAAAAACCTAAGTGCATGATAAATAACCGGGGGCACCTTTTATTGTTTCACCCAGCTTGCTTTTGAGATCATAGCCCCATACAACCATCATCTCAGAAGCAAGCATAGCAAAAAATAAATAAAATAAAGGTGCCTCCGGTGTTTATTAGTACTTTTTTTATCGTATTATGATCCCCCTGTCAGTACACAGCCCTAAACCACAGGGTTGGATAAAAAACAAAGACTCGGACGGTTTGAAGATGCTGTATTTTATTTTCTCTGTCATCCAAGAATGTGTTACTAAGTACATTTAATGAATTCAGCCCTTTTTTCTGAAAACATGACATTTTTTAACAAAGATTTAACAAACGACCAACTGAAAGACAACAAGTGCCACCGTTGGACATTATTAAAGATGTAAACCATCTTACTCCAGTGAGATACCCACATTAACACAGCTGCAGATACGTCTGAGGTAGTTACGTCTGAGTCCGAACACGTCACAGTAACATTCGGGGTTCCGGGTTTCTTTCAACTCGGGCCTTTTTTCTCCTTCTTTTGCAGAAACTGAATTTCTCCGACGAATAAAATTCTGCTCATGAGTCGTGCCACGTGCAGAAAACGGGACCGTTATTAACTCGTGTAACATGCGTTAAGGGACAAATAACAGAATTCACCTAAGACTAAATCCTTTTTTTTTTTTAATTGAATATAAACAATTAAAAACAGTGTTTTGTATCTATTTGGGGTCTAAAAATAAGGTTCTAAAGTTCCTGCTGTGAGGAACCAGCAATAATATGTTCCTTCAGTAGCTAATTTCTTTTAAACATCATGATTAGCTGCGTTAGATTTGCTTTTGCTTTTTTTTTTTTAAATTGTTTGGTTTTACAATAAACTTTATGGAATGAACAGAGAGAAAGTAAGAGTTACAGGCAACGAGACAAACAAAACTGTCTTAGAACCGCACTGTCGTTCCGTACGTCAATCGATCTCCTTTTAAATTTCACTTTAAATGCTAAAACAACACGGAAAAAGCTACTTAAAAAAAAAAAAAAATAATAATAATAATAATAATAAAACAACACCTGACTACAATCGTCTCAGTTTCCTCACTACTGAAATGCAATCATTTTTTTTTTTTCTTCAAGTTTTTCTACATCCACTACATCATTTCATACAAGGATTCGCTTTGCTTTTTCTAGCCAATATCTCCTGCGGAGAAGTCCACTAAAAGAGGTAGATTATGTAATATGTGAAAGCTGCAAGTTGGGGTGTGAATTAGACCACAGTTTGTACGGATTCTTCATGGAAGTCGTGGAAGTGCTTCTGACTGAGAAAAAGTGCTTGTACAATGAAGAACACTGTGATAATCCAAGTACAGAAGTGTATGTAAAAGTCAGAGATCATCCTTTAGGTTTCACCCTTATTTCCAGATCAAACAGCCAGTAAGTGCGTGGAATTATCATCATTATTTTTCCCCCAGTGTCAGATTAACTGGATTAACTCAGATTACTGATTTCATTATCATAGCCAAAAGTTTGTGGACACCTCACCAGCACACTTACGCAAGTGTGTCTTTCCCAAGCGGTGTCCTTTACTGACCCAACCCTTAATACTGAACACCTTTGGGATGAACTGGAACCCCCGACTGAACCCCAGACCTCCTCACTTTAACAACATTAGTGTCTGATCTCACTAATACTCATGTATTTGAATGATCGAATCCCTGGTCACGTGATGTGATGGCCAGGTGTCCCAATACTTTTGACGACACCGTGTAGGGTTAAGGGTTAGGGTACTACTATAGGGTTAGGGTAGGGTAGATACTTTGATATCTACAGTGCCATTTCTCGACAGATCCGGCTTCGGACATTTAATCTATCACCCAGGATTGACCACTGAAGCCTTTCGGCCTCCATATGCAAAGTAAGAACCTTTCTTAGAAACGTCTCCTGTAGCTATTTTAGACACATGTGATAGAGTAGCTTGTCTGAAGCCACATGTTATTTTTAAAGGGTATGTAGGACATGATGGCAGTGACACGTTTATGATGTCAGAACGATGTTGAACTATGAGGAAGGCAAGTTGACTTACTGGAAATCTTTCAGATTTTCTTTAAAATTTCCTCCTAAAGGTGGCGTACGATTTCAATTTCGAGTTCTATTTAACTCCAGTAAAGTGGTAGCACAGTGGTTAATGTAAGCAACCTCCAATTGTTCTGTTGTGTAAGAGAGATAAACGTAAGTCGCTCCCGATGAGGTTGCTGCCGAATATGTGGAAAAGATGAAGGAAATTTGGTTTTCTCAGTTCATGACCGCTTTAAATTACCATACGGGCTGGAGGTTAGTTGAAATAAACGGTGGTCTCTGACTTTTGCACAGCATCGTATTTCCTCAGTTTAGTTCAATGCGGACCTCTCGATACTAAAATTATCAATTCATGTCTAAATAACACCATAAAAATCACTACAATCACTTAAAGAGAAGAAGTACTAAGAAAAAAAAAAGCCAAATCTAATCTAGAACAATCTCTATCCAATTCAAATCATCTTCTACAGAATTTTATCACGATATCTGTAACATAAGAGCCTTCGACCGAAGCCTGCCGTGTACTTCACTTTCGGTGTAGTGTTTTAGCGGGAATACTGGTCACTCAGTTTAACGAGAAGCATCACTGTTGGAAGGCTTGATGGAATCGAGGTAGAGTAGGAGAGAAACCAGGAGGCTGATTTAAATGCCCCAAGGCCTGTGGCTCCTGCAGCGGCTGTGGCTGAAACGAGGTGAGCGGCCCTGGGATCTGAGAGGTAGGACTCGGTGAGCAATCTGTAGTAGTGGTAGAGTATCCCATCACAAGGCCACCTGAACTCAAAGGAGCGCTGTACGGAGGCAGCCCGAACGGCAGAAAGCCCAGCAGTGGCGAGAGGTCCACGTTAGCAGCTGTAGATGAAGGCTCGGCACTTGCGAAGGAGTTCCTGAGGGTGAAGTGGGCGCTCTGACCTGCCAGGCTATCAGGAAGAAGGTCACTCGGTCTGGACGCAGAGGTCGCGACTGTGGCCTGAGGTGGCATAGGGCCACACTGCAGCTCATTCAGGAAGTTCTCCATCTCAGCTTTCAGATAGGTAACTGGGGCAGGCTGGTAACGCTGAGCCTCGTGGTATTGTTGGAGCTGGGGCTTGCTTGGCTCAAAATAGCAGCCCACACCCATGGGGTTGGATAAGGTTCCAGACATCATCGAATGATGGTGACTGACCCCTGAGGTAGAGGCACTCTGCAGGCTCTGAGGATTGAACATGCCCATAGTAAAAGCTTCTGAGCCATCCTTAGGGGAACCCGAGGTGCACATGGTCAGACTCGGCTCTTCTTTCACCACATTGGGAGGTGCAGGCGTCAGGACATCCAGCTCTTGGGCATGACTCTTCTTCAGGTGGCGTGTGAGGTGGTCACGTCGGCCGAAGCGCTGAGCACAGCGAGGACACAGGAAGTCCCTTCTGCCTGTGTGCACTACAGCGTGACGCCTCACATCCTTTCGAGTGAAGAAGCGCCGGCCGCAGCGCTCGCACTGATGCTTTCGCTCTCGCACGGCTCCGCCAGGAGGAGGACGGCCTGTGTGGGTGCTCAGGTGCTCAAGAAGAGTCGGCATGCTCTCGAAAACCTGACGACACACCTTGCACGACAGATCTCCGGTCACAGACGTGGCGTGGGTAGCCACGTGGCGTCTCAAACCCAGACGAGTGTTGTAGTGTTTGCCGCACTCTTCACATTGCAGCTCTTGCTTGTTGGAGTCGTGGGTCTGGAGGTGGCTGTTTAGCTGCTCCTTACCATGGAACATCGTTTCATACGTACGGGCAGGTTTTAAGATGTCAACGCTTGGACATTTATGAGAAGCCATTTCCTGAACAGCATGATTATGAGCAGTTTTTAAAATTAGGCGTTCATATGGTCATGCAAGGGAGTCGATGGAGTTCAGAATATCAGACAGCCGACTTCTTTCGAGTCTTTGCATGTTCAACATCCTGCACAAAAGACACAAAGGTGTAATGAGTGAGACAATTCAGCTTCAGTTAGGAAAATGTTTGAACAATGTTATAGCTTTTGCATTACGTACAGAAGAGAGACAGTGAATATATCGGTAGGAGGATGTTAGAAATGAAGCTACCAGGCAGAAGGTAAAGAGGAAGACCAAAGAGGAGGTACATGGATGCGATAAACGAGGACATGAAGTTAGTGGGCGTGAGTGGGGAGGATGTAGAAAATAGGGGTAGGTGGAGGCAGATGATTCTCTGTGGCGACCCCTAAAAGGGAACAGCCGAAGATGATTACATCGGTGCATGTACAATGCGCAGTATTCTCTTTATATTAATTCATATTCTTGTTCGTACACACAGGTCTACCTGATAGTGAAGAAAAATGCGGTACGTGAGGGTCGGAGTCTTATTTTTGGCTGCATGAAGTGAAACCTGATGTGGCCTTTTGCTGTTTGCTGTAAGTCATCCGTCACAAGGTTCGCTGTTTTGCGCGTGCTGAAATGTTTTCTGCTCATCACGGTTGCCAAAAGCGCCCGAGTATCTGAGCTACTATAGTCTTCCTGTCAGCGCAAACCGGTCTGATCGCTCTTCTCTGATCTTTCTCATCAACAAAATGCTTGACTGCAGACTGTCGGCTCAGAGGAACTGCTTTGAAAGGAATCTTTTAGAACTTTTTCGAGTTTAAGCAAATAAAAATGTAAAAAGTATTTTTTATAAACTGACGGTTCGTACGGCTGAATAAATTATTGCTGCTCCCCTGCTCAGTCTTCAGGAACTTTCTCCAGAGTAAGAAAAAGGGTTCGGAAAATCACTTTGGATCGCTCACATCCAAGCATCGCTTTTTTTTTTTGGACTTTTGCCGTCTGGCCGACGCTACAGAGCAGCAAGTCCCAGAACAGCCAGGCAACAGGAAAAGTTCTACCCCCAGGCAATCTACCTCATGAACATTCAAATGCTTCACCGGTTGTTTAATAAAAAATATATGCACTGCACCTTAAATACCACCGTTACTACCTACGTTTTCTGTGCAATAATATTTTTTTATTCAAAATGTGCAATGTGATTCTGACGTGCTAGAATGCATCCGTATAATAGTATGCATTTTCTGCTGCCAGATGATTGGCTGATTAGATAACTGAGCAGGTGTCCCTTATAAAGTGACCCTAAAGTGTAACTGTTACTAAAATTGATTAGTATATTAAACATTTTTCTATACAAATATTATTAAATTAGAGATGTGTATTTGCAAGAACCTCATAATATGATACATATCACAGTACACGGGTCACAATACAATATATCACAATCTTCTCCTCCTTTCGGCTGTTCCGTTTTAGGGGTCGCCACAGCGAATCATCTGCCTCCACCTACCCCTATTCTCTACATCCTCTTTACTCACACACCCACTAACTTCATGTCCTCGTTTATCGCATCCATATACCCCCTCTCTGGTCTTCCTCTTTACCTTCTGCCTGGTAGCTTCATTTCTAACATCCTCCTACCGACATATTCACTATCCCTCCTCTGTACATGTCCAAACCACCTCAATCTGGACTCCCTGACGCACCCCCCCCCAAATAAAAACTGCTACAAATGCAACAAATACTTTTTCTGCCATGATTGCATCTGAGACAATGAGGTTGAGGTTGAGGAAGAGGAAGTTGTTTGACACACACTGAGGGATTCAACTAAATATTTTACGTTAAAATAAATCAGCTTAAAAGTTATCGATATTAGAGGTTAGAATACCGATATAGTTAGCTGTATCGATATTGTTTACACAGCTACCTAGCTGCTTTTATAATAAAAAAATTATTTTATTTTAAGCTTTAACCCTTAAGAGGAGATGGAAACTAATCAAAAGCCAGGAAATGAAACAGACGCACAGGTACACAGAAAGCAGCTTTTTGTACATCTCCCCCCCCCCCCCCACACACCACGACTCTCGATCCAGAATTCGGTTATGCTATCGAACACAAACCCGTCTATAGTTACTATAAAAATTAGAGATGATTTTACCCAATTAAAACAGGTAGAATAATAACGCATAGCTGGCTACTGTAATAAACACTGTATTACTATGTTTTAACAAAATATAGCTGAACGAATATTAGCATAATAAAATGATGGAACATAGAACATCGCTGAACAGGATGCGATAAAAATGAATATAAATTATTTAGATGATGAATGTAAAAAAAAAACGGAAAAATATCCTAGGAAAAATTTGTTTCTTTTTAAACAAAAAGTTCAATTTTTTAATTACGCATGTATTTGTGCATATTTATTACATTTTTATTAATTTGTTAAAAAAAAAACACACCGTCATCCAAACTTTAACCTAAATATTAGGATTATTATTATTATTGTTCTAAGACACACAGAACATTTCGACTAATTTACACATACACACAGTTACATACTAGACATTACACACAGTATATTATTATATTATTGTTCTAAGACACACTAACTAATTTACACATACACACAGTTACATACTAGACATACACACAGTATATTATTATTATTGTTCTAAGACACACGTAACTAATTTACACATACACACAGTTACATACTAGACATTACACACAGTAATATTATTATTATTTATTATTATTATTTATTATTATTAATTCTTTTCAAAGTCTGAAAGTCTTTAAACTATGTTTTACTGGGTATAATTACGTATGTGAAAAATATGATGTAAATAAAAGTTGAATTAAAAACGAATAAATTATTAAACTAATAAAACAATTCGATCTCATATGGTCACACAAGCTGATTTCGGATAAAAGTAAACGAACCCGAAAAAACCCCCACAGTTTTATATATAAAAATAACGGAAATAAAATTATCGAACAGACCCTTAGAATAAACATTTTATTTTATTATTATTATAAGCACGATAAATTCGGACACTTTTTTCACCTAGTAAAACATCTTTAGTCAGCAGAAGTGCATGAGACCCCCCCCCCATCACCATCATCCGACCACCACCACTACCGCTAACACACACACACACACACACACACACACACACACACACACTAAAGCCACACAATTACAACAAAACATCTAGAATACACATGCAAATTTGGGCAGATGCGAAAACTAGTTTCTTAATCGACAAAAAGGAAAGAACAAAAGTATAAAAATAAAGTTGTAAATTTATAACTCTTTATTTCTGCTCACTGAACATGTTTGTTCAACCATTAAACCTCGAAATGGTTTCTTACCGGTCAACATTTTCCTCGAATTTAAACCGAAAAATGAATTATTGCGTTTTAAAAATATTTATGCGCGTAAAATACTGAACAAAATAACAATTTAATGCAGATTTATTTAAGATTAAAAATAAATTTGCATGAAACAGCGGTGCGGTTCTTACCACAAAACTTTAAAGCCCCGCAGAAGTCCACTTTGTGTGCGGGATCTGTTCATTAACAAGGCGCCAAAAACACACTTTCTCCGCCATCTCCGCTGCCAAACATTTACCGCAACCAATTTTCAGACTTTTCTTTCTTTCTTTTCTGTTTTTCTTTCTTTTTTTCCTTTAATTTCTGGAGTTTGTCCAGGCCTGCGGTGTTTTTTCCCTCTAAACACAGCGGCGCTCAAGCTACCGAAGCGCGCGTGCATTGTGGGAGCGTGACGTCACACCGTTTTTTTTTTTTGGAGTTTAAGTTGAATGTATTTTCTATCCTTCTTTAACAAATAATTATTTTATTGCAAAAACATCCCAAAAACTTTACTTATTTTTTTTTAGTTATAGTTTAGTTTAAATCACAACAATTCTTGTTTATTGTGTAAATATGGTTCTATAAATCTTTGTTCCGTTTCCATGGCAATATGCTGAGAAATATCTGTTCGTTTTGACTGACGATTTGTTTCTTTGTTTGTTTTTTTAGTATAACAACGAATAAACTATTTAAAAAGGCATAATTTACCCCAAACAAACTTACATAATAAAAACAGAACCCAACTGCAATAAAATAAAAAATGTCATATTTTCCCCTTCAGGACTTTATACAACTTGCAAGTGCTGCCGGTAGATAATTAGCATTGAAGCTAACATTTGAGGCAGAAAACAAAAAAAACCGTATATAATTTTAAATAACCCTGTCACATAAGATAAAACATACTAATATATTCGAATATAATACTAACACTTTACTTTATGTAGTTTTAAATTAGTTTAATTAACGCTAAACTGATACTGTAAAGTAATAATCCTCAGGGTGGTATCAGTAATTCAGCTTTACAATGAGACAAATTACAACCTCATCCCTTATAATTCTGTTATTCATTTATCTTCTATACCCGCTTATTCCATAATTCGGGGTCACAAGGATCTGCTGGAGTCTAAACCAGTCGTCTCTAAAAGGGTGAAAGCACAGGAGGGGGACACCCTGGACAGGTCACCAGTCTATCACAGGGACACACTCACACACACTTCTGTGGACAATTTAGAATCCCCAATCAATCACCAATCTAACATACATGTTTTTGGACTGTGGGAGGAAACCGGAGAACCCGAAGTAAACCCATGCAAACACGGGACAAAAAGGAAATCGACCCCAGGACCATTTTGCTGTGAGGCAACAGTGCTAACCACTAAGCCCTCATTTATTTATTCATTCATTCATCTACTATACCTGCTTAAACCCTAATTCAGGGTCACGGGGATCTGCTGGAGTCAATCCCAGTTGTCTCTGAAAGGTTGAAAGGCAGCAGGGGGACACCCTGGACAGGTTGCCAGCCCATCAAGGGGGACACACTCACACTCACTCCTATGGGCAATTTAGAATCACCAATCAATCTAACATACATGTTTTTGGAATGTGAGAGGAAACCGGAGAAACCGGAGTAAACCCGCACAAGCACAGGGAGAACATGCAAACTCCACACAGAAAAACCCCTGCAGAGAATCGAACCCACGGCCCTCTTGCTTTGAGGCAACAGTGCTAACTTCATCTATACTTACGATCAAATAAAATCTTTTTACCCATCACCTCATGTGCAGAAAACTGTACAATATAAGTTTTAAATCTGGCTGGCAGATTTTTCTAAATAATTTTAAACTGTTTGGATTTAGACTGACCATCAGCTCCAATAAAACATTTGCATAATGTAGATTAATGCACACAATGATTACATAACAAATTTCGTGATCCTTCACAGTAGCTGTTTTTTTTTTTAAATTTTGCAAGTTGTCCGCAAACTTTACATTTATTTCAGTTTATTTTAACTCAATTTATTTTATTTGTTTAGCGCTTTTAACTGTTTCAAACAGCTTTACGGAGCATGCGGTAACGCTGAAAAAGTTTGTGCTTTATAATCAAGCCGGAGGCGACTGTGGTAAGAGAAAACTCCCTTAGATGAAGTGGAGCAGGAACTTTGAGGGGAACCAGACTCCAAAGGAAAACCCATCATCATTTGGGTGACACCTCATATTTTTCTTTATTACAGCTTAGGGTAACGGTGATCAAATGCAATGTAAACTGTAGCCTTGGGTCAGAGGAGCAGAGTGATGCCCCTGTCTATCCTCAAAGATGCTTGAATTCTAGGGAAGGGCCAGGAATCTGGTCACTTTAAATGTTTTAGCAGACATTCTTGTCCAGAGCGATGTAGAGAAGTGCTTCGAGTCAAATCATTAAAAAGCTTGATACTGGTACATTAGAGCACATATCACAGGTGTAACAACCCGCCAAAAAGAGCTGCATGGATACGTTTATGTCAATTTCTAGTAAGAGTTGGGTCTTTAATCGTCTCCTGAAGACAGTCAGGCATCAGCCGTCAATCATATCCTGCTCGTTTTCTTATTGAACCTGACGTTTTATATAAATCTCAGTATTAATGACACCAAATCACCCAAAAAGTCAGAAAAAGATTTTATTCAGCTGCCTCATTAATCGATGAATACATCAAGGTTATAAAAAAACAAAAACATGTTTGCATCGGCTTCCTGTATTAACACAAACTCAATAAGTGCAAAAAGTGTTAGTATTGACAGGAAAAGCTAAAGCAAATGTGCCCTGGTACTATGTGTTATCAGACAACTGAAACACACATTAATTGAAATATTTATAATGCTACACTGACAGAAAAAAGGTTTATTCTTTCAAATACATAAAAAAAATACATCTTAAAGACAACTAAAAGTGTTACCAATATTTATTGTCTTTAAACTAGATTGTATGTGGTTAGATTGTCCAAATTCAACCTGCTGGTGCTGTTTTATATCAACGTCATTTTAACATTTTTTACATTATTCTTTTTGAAAACGCTTAATTACAAAATTACGTATGGTAGAAATTTCCCAGAAAGTATTGCTGGACAAACTGCTATTCTAGTTACAATAATCCTAATTTTGCAGTGCTTTTGAAAACTATGCTGTCCGCAACACTCCCTGGTCTCGACAAATGTCAGTAACGATTAAATGTCTTCTTAATTTGAGAACTTTGCAGTATCAACTCAACATTTCTGACTGACAGCATCACATAGGAGACCAAAGATATTAAACCTTTTGGCAATGTACTGGGGTGAGTAAAGATATTTTCTTTGCTTATTTATTACAATGGATATAAAAAGTCTACACTCCCATTTTAAAACTGTGGGATTGTGACCTGAAAACCTACAACCAACATAAACCTAAGACCTTCTTCCACTGTTCATTATATACAGCGATCAATAAAACATCCTTTGTACGTTATTTTTTATAAAATACAGTAGGACATGTGAGTGCGAATCAGAAGTCAGCAAATGGTATTTAAACTAAAGGCTGAATGTAACCATACACCATGGAGTAATTCTGATATATGAATAAAGATCGACTGTTTCTGGACATCATTTTTCTACAAAATGATGCTGAAGCCACGTTTCGAGAAAACATCAAAAGCGAATACAGGAACTCGCTCTCGAAAGGTATGGATCTGGAGAAGGGTATAAAAGCATTTCCAAAACCTCAGATGTATGTAGTGAAGCAAGGACAGGAAGATATGTTTAAAGAGCTGCAGGAAGATCTGAAGTACTTTTCTATAACCATATTTCATAATTTTCTCGACAAGGGCAGCTAGACAGAAACCCGTTTAAAAAAGTGCAAAAATGTGTGATAAGCACAAAGTAGAATAATGTGGACGTAATTTTCTGTCTTAAAGACATTTGTATATAATATAATCATGGAGAAGCACGGTGGTGGCAGCATCATGTCATGCAGCCACTTCTCTACAGCAGTTCTGTTAAAGAGCTGAGGAAAACTTTCACTTCCACCACAATAACAATCCAAAACTAAGTTAATAAAGTAAATAAATGACTTGTTGAAATATGACCACCATTTTAAAAACACTGCAGATCTACTTCCTGTTTACAACCTGTGGAGAAATGGAATAAGTAAGCTGTGCACAGGAGATCCTCCTACATTTTGATGGGTGTGGTGTGTTTTACCAATCAGAAAAAGTAGGACAAAATTGTTAAAGTATGACCTGCCAAGCTGTCTCAAACAGAAGGTGCTCTAACAACCAGTAAGTAACCAGGTTTTCCCGAAAACATTTCTACGTGTTCTTCACTTGAAATTTGTACCTACTAGATTTAGATTTAGATTTCATAGATTTCTATTTTTTAACAATATAAAAACCCGCTGTCGTAACAGGGCTGCGTAGACTTTTACTCTCGCTAAAGTATTTAAATGATTTTCCAAATTCATGTACACTTTTTCCAACATAACTAATACATGTCAGCGTTTGCACAAAACAGATAGATAAGCATAGTGATTAACTGGCTGGCCTCATCAGCGATACTAAAAACTCCTGGATGACAGTGTGAACATTACAGAGATGTTGGTTTGGCTGAAATGTGACAAAGAAAAAAAAAGGTATTTCACTCCAATCATAATCCAAGCACTGAGGGGAACACGGCAGTACCTGACGAAGAAAATGACAACAATGAGCAACACACGAAGAACTGATCGCAGGAACAATAGCAAATAAAGTACATTACTTTTCTATTAGGAAACATAACATTCACTATAGTTAATGTACAACATTAATCTTAAATCAAGATCTTTTAGTCTCAGTTATTACTTTGTAATGCCCATAAACAGTTGTTTCGTCTCTTAATAATTAAATCAATATCTTCCAAAGAACCAGACAGTAAAAACGATAATTACACACACCCGGTTTATTTAGCTTGAGTTGGATGTAAGATGAGTGTATGATTAGTGAGATAATTAAATGAACTAATTACTTCCTGCAATCATTACTCTGCAACGCTCCTGATTTTTAAGTGTAGGACAGGGGTGTCCATAGTGCAGCCTACGGTCCAAATACGGCCTGTGGATGGTTTTCAAACGACCCCCAGCTTGTCTATTGAAATATATAATATGTGTCCCGCCAAGCATAATTTACGAATCGGCACAAACTTGGGGCAGATGAGTCAGTAAGTGACAAAAATTGGATCTTATGTCCTAAATTTGTTCAGCGTTTATAAATTCCTAAATGCACTAAAAGTCATACGGCGTGACTCGTTTGATATATTCATCCATCCATCCATCCATCCACCCATCCATCCATCCATCCATCCATCCATCCATCCATCCATCCATCCATATATCTATTAATATTAATATATTTATAAGAAGAGTTGAATCTGCCCCAATTTCCTGGTGTAGGCGTTCAATTCAAACCCGGATTTTTTTGCCCCAGTGAGATTTCAGTTGGCTACAGTACATGTACCGACTGACAGTCACACTCCGTTGAGGTTACATACCTTTGGGGCTTCCCTGGTTGTCAGTAGAGTCAGACTCTGGCACTTTCCAGTCAAGTTTACGTCCTTTTTCATAAAGGCCCTTTAGTACTTTCCGGAACTCCTCCTGCCCCCCACGGCTTAGCTCTAAGTACTTCCTGTACAGCTGCAGAGCGGTGCGTGCGTCCTCTATACTGTCATGCGTCTCACCCTGAATGTTCAAGTCTAAAACGAATTTAAAGAACTAAACTGAGACCATGATGATGATGTAGCAAAAGTAAAGCATGTGTCATACAATAGATAAATGTTTCAGTAGTTCAGCGCTTCAGGACACAGGAAAGCACATACCCAGGAAATACCAGGCAAGGAAACGCAGAGAGATCATCCTTTTCCTGGGCATGTGGAAGAGGTAGACTGTGTCTATCACTTGGTCTTTTGGGACCTAAACACAGAAGGCATGTTAATAAAATTCTTAGGACGGGTTGGACAGTTTATAGAAAACGAGCATCAAGCTTACCAAGAGGTTTATGACTCGGAAGTCTTTCTGTAAACCGTGACCGACGAAACGCACTCCAGTGTCGATAAGGAAGCGGAGTTTCAGGTAAGTGGACTTAAGAGTGGTTAAGTGCTTAGAGGAAATCTTGGCATCCAGGTCACCGGGTTTGATTCCCGAATACTGAGTCAAGTAATCGACCACCTAGGAAAAAAAAACAAAACACAGGAGATAAAAGTTGGGATGGATGGATGGATGGATGGATGGATAGATAGATAAATAGATAGATGTATTATGTGAAAAACAATTAAAAAACATTTTTATAAATTCTATAAATGTTATTTATAGTATTTTCAGTACTGCAATGATTAAAAATAATTTATAATGATTATAAATAACAAATATATGAAACTCCTACACAAATAATTTTAATGAATCTTGTATTTTTGTTCACTTTTTCATGTAACATACCTAGACACTATAAAAAATGATTTATCATTAAATATGCATCAATTTGCTAAATAACCAGTTAACAAATCTAGTTTAGCTCACACTGACAAGCTGTCTTACCTGCTCCTGCGTTGAAATGTAATCGTCAATAAAAGGAACCCCCTCGTTGGGCCCCTGTCCCCTAACACAAGTAATACGAGCCACAGACATCTGGCTGGGTTTTATGGTGGACTTTGTTCCATCGCTTCGTAGCTCCGCCTCTTCCTGTTCGGCGGCAAAAGCAAAGAGAACATGCCGTTGGTAAATGTGCAAAAGTGCAGCGTCTTTGTGTGTGATGTCTGAACATCATAGATGAAGATCGTATTACTAAACACACGTGTCTATGTTACATAAAGAGCATAATTTTTTAGATACAGAAATAATTGTTTAAAAAAAAAAAACACTCAAAATTTTAATTAGGCAAGTGGTTAATGTGTTGGACTAGTGATCGGAAGGTCATGGGTTAACTTCCTACTACCCCCAAGCTGCTACTGGCGGGCAGAAGTGTTAGGTAAAAAAGTAATAATGTAGCGGAGTCCTGAGCTATTTGCTTTTCTCCTGGTCTGGTTTGTATGCAGTTTGTATACAGTTCAGAACTACACTTTTGTCGGTTATGACAGTCACTGCGTCTGATAATGCGATTTTGCCTGCATAAAATCTTGTCATAAAAGTTTTTTAGTTATAAGACAAACGATGGGTTTTTACAAAACCATGTGTGCTTTTCACTGACCTGATTGAGCGTCACAAACTCTGCATCCAGTCCCGCGAGGTCTCCGGTCTGCGGCATCTCGCTCACCATCAGGGGGATGAAGGTTGCGTGACTCTTCCTCTGTTTGCGTGCCAGCGATGCTTCTGTCAGCAGCACGTTAGCTTCGATCGGGTTTTTAACTGTGGACGATATTAAAGTGTTTTTTAAAAGGACTAAAAAGATTTTAATGGGTGCCCCAATGAGACATTAAAATGAATATAATTTCTTATAATGACAGATCCTACTGCGCAGGTCATATTTCGTATGGTAGTTCCTCCTAGCGTAGTAAATAATGGCGGGGACCTTCCAGTTTAAATCAAACTGAGCCGCTTCAGTCTGAGAAACAAAAACACTTTGTTAGAACTTGTTTAATCACAGCACAAACACACAGTCTGGGTCTGACGTTACCTTATCTATGGGTTCAATCAGGAAGTCGTTAAACAGATACCATTGCTGATGTGTGACCCCCTAAACAGGAACAACAGATTTTATTCAATACCAATTTACTGTCTGTCAGACAAATACACAAATTAGATCAAGGGACACCAAACTTGGTCCTATAGAGGGGCAGTGTCCTGAGGAGTTCAGCTCCAGCCCTAAATAAAAAAACCACCTGAACTTGCTAATCAAAGTCTTGCTAGGTACAATTTAAACTTACATGCAGGTGTTAAGAAAAGTTGGAGGTACACTCTGAAGGACACCGGCCCTTGAGGACAGAGTTTGGTGACCCCATAATTAGATAAACAGTTGTTACAACTCCTGATTGGAAGATCTTGGGTTTAATCCCCAGCACCATCACCAAGATGCCAAGATGCCAAGATGCCGGTGCTTAACCCTCAACTTTTTATCCAAATTCTGATTAAAAAAATTAAATATAAATGTGTCTGACCTCTTTTCTCTGGTGATATGTCTCTCCCACTTTGATATGAGCCACCAGGTTTCCACCTGTACGGGGATCGAGAATGTGAGGTACAGTGACCACCAGGTCATACAAAGCAGCTCCTTCAGCTTCGTCCTCTGGACTTAACTACAGAAAAATACCATCATAGTCAGAATGCATAAAAAGCTCCCGCCATAGTGTAATAAAATAAGTGCTCATAATACGAGTAATCTGATAAAACTTACATTGATATAGGCGAGTACCAGTGAAAAAAATATCGGTACTTGCGATCTGTTTTTAAAAATGCTAATCGGTGCATCCCTACTGTATATGATCTTTAAAATTATGATTAAGACCAAACAAGACTTTCCTCACCTCTTCAGTCTTGAGCCAGCTGCACACCTCCAGACCATGTGACTTACTAATGCACATCTTTAGACTCTGTGGAATCCACACGTGCCTTAGGTCTTCTGCCCGGGTGTCAAAGGTTAACCCTTCCGCACTGTTGGGTTTATCCCTTTTCACATCAAAGTGCATAATGTTAAAATATTATTATTAATAATGAGTAGGAAAGCATGTTATATAGACAGATGTTTTTGAACATGTGACCATCCAGATGTGTTTTTGGAAAATCTTATTCCTATAATAGCCCCTACAAAAAAATTTGATCATTTAGTCACGATAGTATTAGTGAGATCAGACAGTAATGTTGTTAAAGTGAGGAGTTCTGGGGTTCAGGCTGGGTTCCAGTTCAAAGGTGTTCAAGGGGGTTGAGTCAGAATCAGGGTTCTGTACAGGACATGAGAGTTCCTCTACTTTAATCAGAACACTGTATGGAGATCAGGGGCTTTGCGCACAGGGGCATGCAGTCAAGCAGTAAAGAGCAAATAGAGGCTGGTCCACAAATATCTAGCCACATATTGTAGCTGCCATGAAAAGTCTTTTAACAAGTTTTTATTGATTGTCTAACCAGGTTTGGATGAGTTTTAGAATAATAACATTGTTATATAATATAATATAACATTAGGATGTATGATATGCGTTTCAGTATTACTCTAAACACCACTCTGTGGGAAGATGCTCCTTGGGTTTTGGTGGCTCTTCAGCTTCTTTCTTCAGTGCCTTGTTGAATGAGTACTGCAAGCAGAACAAATGCACAAAGGGTGAGTAGATTTTATCCAAACAACATTCGATTGTTGATTCTGACACAATATTAAATCCTAGAAACCGGAATCTGGGATTGCTTTTAATTTAAAGTGATGCATCAGTTTTATCTGAAATCATGTTTTCATTCGATTACAACACAGCCAGAGGTTTAATTACAACCAGTGGTGGTTCCAGACCTTTTTTACTGGATCGGACCACCAAAATGTATTGAAAGGATCATTGTTTTTATTTTTAACTATAGTCCTTATTTCAGGCAATTGGACTAAAAACCCACAGACTTTGGGATGATCCATCACCTTAAATTACATTCACCGCATTTGGCAGACGCATTTATCCAGAGCGACTTACGTTTATCTCATTTATACAACTAAGCAATTGCCCATGCCTGAACTAGGAGCCACCACTTCCCCAATTGCAATTGGAAGTTATGAAATGCCCAAGTAATAATCAGTATTTGGGGATTTTTATATTTGGTGTAATAAGCTTACCTCAGCTTGGGCTTTCCAGAACTCAACTTCTTTCACACCGTTTACCTCACAGTTCACCACCAAGACGTCAGGAAGACAGCGGATGTTCCGTGTCTGTACCTGCACACACACACACCATTTTGTCCTGTCTAAGAAAAGGTTTTATTTTTCAGCAGCCAATGATTAAACCTTTTATTAATTTACAAAACGACAAGTCACACGTTTATACCTGCTTATAGTTACATTTAAGATGTGGAACAAGTCAGACCTTCTAATTACGTACATTAAATCAGCGACATACAATCGATCCCACTTTCCTTTTTCTTAAAAAAAAAAAACACATAATGAAAGATAATTTCTTTTCTATACACTTTAAATAATCAACACAGAGTGTATGCCAAATGGTGTAACTAACTACTACAGCGACTATGACGTAACCTGAAGTCAGACCTACTGCTTTCTTCAAAAAAATACTACTTTAAACCTTCTGATTAATTTCAATTAGACTGTAAGGGTTAAAACTAAAATGTTTAGCTTAAATAGGCTGTATAGTAATTAGAAAATAAAAAAATTATACTAATAGACACAAACAGAGATTGAAATTGACTTACTGTAGGCTGGTATTTTTCACAGTTTTCACACCAGGCCTGTGTGCTCTGCTCCAAACAGATGCTTTTCTTTAAGATTTCAGCAAAGTCATATTCAGGAAACTTTTCTGCTAGAAAAAAAGTCACGATACTAGTAAATATTGACCGATTATCAGTCTGGGCGGTTATCTACACCGATAGTAGGTATTTTTAGGATTATCAGTATCGGTTATTTTTAAAATTGATTTGCCGATAAAATAATTTGATTTTGAAACGCGCTCTGATGAGCATCCATCAGTCCCTGGTGAAAAAAGAAGGAACAATTGAGCACATTCCGAGCAAATCTGCTTCCTGCACCGCAGCCTGGTGCTGCTGGATTGGGACTACTAATTAACCATTTTATTATTTAACTTAATTTAATTTATAAAATCTTAAGGAAATATTACATTTATTGTCCATTATTTGTTTGTTTGTTGCTTGTTGTTGTTTCCTTCTATTTGTTATAATTATTATTATTGTAAATGTCTTCTTCATTTTATTTTCATTTACGGCATTTAGGTAGACGCCCTTATCCAGAGCGACTTACATTTATCTCTTTTTATTCATCTAAGCAGTTGGGGGTTAGGGGCCTTGCTCAAGGGCTCAGTGGTGGCAGCTTGGTTGTGCTGGGACTTGAAGCCTGATCTTCCAATATGCAGTTCAGCGCTACCACTTCCGCCACTTAGTGTTATTATTAACAATCCTCAGAATTAAAGATATGTTTAAAAGCATATTAAAGAAAGTTTGTATGTATATATTGGTTTAAAATATCGGTTATCTGCCTACTTGATCTGTAATAATCAGTATCGGCAGCTACGAAGCACATATCGGTCGACCCCTAGATATAACTATAACTAATTAAACACATCCCTGAAAACTATAATTTTTTTTTGGTGCTCTAATAGATGTGTAATAAATGAATGGTGTGTTTGTGTGTGTTGTTACCAAGGGAGCTCTGCTCAGGGTAGTGCATAGTGAAGAGCAGGGTAAGTGAGGAGCGTATCGTCTCCTTCCCACAGCGACAGAGACTGCTGTTCTCCACCTCACAGCCAAACAGCTTCCCGATCACAGACTCCCCAGAGGAACCCAGTGTACTGCAAACACACACACACCACAATTAAAAATGGTCTACGCAAGATTTATCATTCAATACTTAAGTCAGGCTTGAAATTTCAACGAGTGTGGGGGTCCTTTCTTCACTTATTTAATTATAAAACCCAGACATCCAGCTCCATGTTTTGTCTTGTTTTCTTTATTTCTTTCTTCTCCTTCCTTAAATGTGCCTGGTGATTTGCCTTTCTTAGACCTGTAAGGCTGGCTTGGAGTCAGAGATGGGTGGGCTGGGGGTTATTGGGGTCTATTAGAGGTATATAAACACAGATTGTTTGCTTTACATTACATGTTTGCTTTGTTATATCCCTGTTTAAAATCCATAGAAATATTGTTGAGAAAAATGGTCTATGCAGACAATAATACAGCAATTAAGGCAGTGGTGGCATCGTGGTGGCTCATCATCACCAACATCTTAGAAAAAAAAAAGAAAGATGACAAATATACAAAGTATAAAAAAAACAAAAACCTTTTACTTCTATAAGAAATAAATGATCACTTGTCAGACGAGGCGCCACTAGCAAGTTCAGGCTCCCCTAACACACCCGATCTGCACTAAAGCAGATCTCTGGGGGCCCCTAAAGTGTGTAGGCCCTTAGAATGATCCTAACTTTATCCCCCTTTAGTGACACCCCTAGTCGCTTTTAAATGTAGCCTGATTGCAGGTCTGTAACTGGCCGTCTTACTTGCTGGTCCCCCTGTAAGCTTGGGGTCCTTCCTGCTCTTGAGTTTCTTGGTGCAGCTGTGTGAGGATGAAGCAGTTCCAGCTTTGGATTAGGTGACCTAGTCTGGCCTTTCCTGTCTGCTCATCCGAATCAGCCAAGATCAAGCCGAGAGCCGAGGCTTCAGGAATCGTCCGGAAAGCACGTAAGAAATTACTAGCCTAAAAAGAAGGATTTTTTTTTGTCAGATAATTATTATTAAACGCAGACAGGATTTTTCAACAGCGTGAAACGATTCAGTAAATAAAAAGTATACCTGGCAGGGATCTCCTCTGCTCAGATCCAGCATATGAAAGAGGAAGCCAAGCTCACAGGCTAAGCAAAACTCCTTCTGACACAGGTGATTCTGCACCAGGCATCGAATCGGCTCCAAAAAGTACAACACCTTGCCACCGAGTAGAAAGAATGTTAATTATTAACAAAAATAATATAACCTCTAACTTGTGAATTTAATCAGTGAACATCAAAATTCCCATCTGGAATTCCCGTACGGAATCTGTACATAATGACTTGTGATAAGATTATTTGGGAAATTTCTCAAAACAAAGTCAAAAATCGATTAATTCGAAATCCAGGTTTAGGTGAGGTTTCTACCTGAATCATGCAGTTACAGTAAGCGTTTGGTATATGAGGCTCCAAACCAGCAAACAGAGTCTTGTTGTAATGCTTAAAGTCAAAGTCCTCCAGCCCCAATTTGGAGTATTTGATGGTGACCTGGTGAAAATTGAGAAAATGTTGTTATTGATTATTGATTTAAACATCACAATGAACAATGAATGATTTAAGCACATCGGTACCTTTCTGTACTTCTTCGGCACCATGTAAAGGTGAGGCTCCTCATCTCGTCCAATCGGAGACTCTGGTACTTGGTTGTAGCAGTCATACTCCAGCTCCGCCTCCTTTATCTTGTAAGGAACCTGACATACAAGACATGCAGAAAATATTTCATTTAAAAGTCACTGCACTGCAATATTAGACGACTCATAAATATTCTATCCAGATGTGCACAATTTTTACTCTATTTTCAAAATATAGTCTGTACCCCGGTCAGCGCTGTTTTTAGTATCTGTCTGGAGTGGGTTTTTTGTATTGTTTATTTCCACTGTCTGTCTCAGGTTGCCCGTTATCCAGGATATTTTATGTGTCTAGAACTATTTATTTTCTAGTCGTTTTGTAGTTCTGTGTTGTTTTATGTACTTGACTGTGTACTGTGGCTGCTATATAACAGATAATAGACAATAAAAATAAAAATCTGCCCGAATTATTTTTTTAAGGAACGTGGTAGCTCAGTGATTTAGGTGTTGGACTGCTAATTGGAAGATCAGGGTTCCACTCCAAGCACCACCAAGTTGCCACTGCTGGACCCCTGAGCAAGTCCCTTAACCCCCAGTTGCTCGGTTGTATAAAAAGATTGTTCTGTAAGTCGCTCCGGATAGGGAACGTCTACCAAATGCTGTAAATGTAAAATGTATCTTAAACCAGTCTTTGATAATGCAATTATATAAAATATAGATTTTCTTTCTATCCATAAACCAAATTATATTTACACCTTTGCTGTTTAAACTATATGATCAGTACAGCTTTGTCATATTTGTTTGTATGCCCCAAAAATAACTAGCCTAATTGTTTTATTTGCTTTTATAACACATTTTTCTAAACGATAAATAATGATGGGGGAAGTGGTAGCGAAATGTTCAAGGTTTCGGGTCGCTAATTGGAAGATCAGGGTTTTATTCCCAGCACCACAAAGTTGCAACTGTTGGGCCCCTGAACAAGGCCCTTAACCCGCAATTGCTCAGTTGTACAAGAGAGGTAAATGTAAGTAGCTCTAGATAAGGACGTCTGCCAAATGCCAAAAATGTAAAGGCAAATAAAAATCATAAGCATTATCATAAAAATCATTCCAAATGTTATGAATAACAACTTAAATTTGACCCATGTGTTAGATTTTGATGAAACAGATTGCAGTACCTGATTTCTAGGACGTGTGCGAGGGTTGGGAGCGTATCCAATAAACCCGACCGTCTTCATTGTCCTCAAAATCTCGGGGTCGACTGTGGGTGCACGTCTGTAACAGCAGGAAAGTTAGAAAGTACTCTGCCTTACACTGCCAGCAGAGGGCAGAGGTGTTCAGCAAATCATTTCTGAAGATAAATTCTAAATAATGTGCAGTGCAAATAACTAACAATTCTACAGATTACTTTTTTTTACCCTGATGCACACAAAAAAAATTTAACAAGAGGGTGTGAGAGCATTACCTGGGGCTGGGAGTGACCAGATTGCTGGGCCAATCTGAGAGCAGAGGCTCTGTGCTGGTGAGCGGCATGGGCACCAGGGAAAGTGGCACCAGTTCATGGTTCCAGTCCATCTGAGGCAGCGAGTCGACGAGGCACGGCAGGGCCAGCTCTGTCTCTCTGGAGTAGTCGTTGAAGGAGACATCGGGTGTGCTGGTCCACATGTGCACGCAACCCCCTGAGTCTCCGAACGCCAGCGCCTGCTTACTGCTCGACACGTCAAAACTCATTAGCAGCTGTCCCACTGTGTTCACGTGGAAAATATCGGCCAGGCTGGCTAGACCTGTGGGCTCGCAGAACTGACACTGACCTGCAGGGGGCATTAGCAGACAATTCTCAACAATATTTTGTGATACAAAACAACTGTTGGGTTTATAGCAAAACTTATACAGGTCACATTACCTTAAATACTGAAAATTTTCAAAGACTCCTGATTACATATTTTCTGAGTAAAAGAGCATAAAATTCCATTCCTCAAACTATTTTGGATGAACCCAACCCCCAAACACCAAATTTCCAAAGCCCCCCTGTCGATTTCGGAATGGCCGCTGGGGGGGGATATGCCACCCTTCATTGAGAATCACTACTCTACTACATAAGAGATTTCTATATGTTTCTGCCAGGTGGCCTTGTACCTGTCTGGGAGATAATGGCCAGTCGGGAGGTGTAAGTGGGGATAAAGCGTAGAAACAGCGGATCCACGTGCACCTGCAGAGGTGTAACAGCTCGCATCATGCGAAGGTCGTACACCATTAGAAAGCGATCACACGACAGACCGTTGAGGCCGCGGCTGGAGAAGCCGCATGCTGCCAGGAGGTTGCCATGTACATCAAAATCAGAAAGGCTGCCCGAATAGGCGTCAAACTCGTGCTCCGTTTTAAAGGTGCGCGGATCTCGCAGAGACACCTGTCATGCCAGGAGACAGACGAGACGAGAGGAAGGAAAGGAAATGTAGCATACAATATAGTTTGAGAAATAACACACATCAGTGACTGAGTTCTGTTTAAGGAATAATATTACAAAGTTGAGTTATGAAAACAGTTAAATAGAAATAACGACTTTTTTGCACGTCCATAAGTGACGTAGTAGAGACAAAAATAAAGTTATTATTTTTGTTTGTTTCACGCAAAATGTTCACTCATAACGTCGTAATATTACAGTTGAACCACTGATGTCACATGGACTACTTTGTGGATCATCTTCATACTTTTTTGAGCCTTGAACCTGGTAATTACCTTGCTGTCTATGGGAGAGACAGAGAGCCCTCAGATTTCATCAATAATATCTTTAATTGTGTTCCGAAAATAAAAAAAGGTCTTTGGAAAAACACCAGGGTGAGTAATCAATGACAGAAGTTTTATTTTTGAGTGAACTATACCTTTAATTTGTCTCCTCCACATCCTTTTTAATACATTGTCCCTTTTTTACTTTTTATTATTTTGACTTTCACACCAATTTATTGTTGATTATTTTTCTTTAAACAGCCAGTCAGGTACTCATTTATGTCTTGAGAGACTCTCGGATCCATTTCTCTTCCATCTAGATGCTCATTTTACCAAATATATTTCTATTTTCTTTTCAAGACAATGTCCATATTTCCTACTTTTAAACTTTCCAGACTTTCTATGATCAACTTTCTTGCAAATTTTTAAAGGTCATGAACCGTGTCATAAACCCGAAATGTTTCACACACTTGCATTGTTTGCGTATGTAAAAAAAAAAAAAAAAAAAAAAAAAAAAAAAAAAAAGAAAAGCTTCTTGGAAAGTCCATGTGTTTCAGCTCGGATCCCAAGATGATATCCCTTCTACAGATTTCTCACAATGTCACCACACAACATCCTGTTTCTCTTTCCTCTCACCTTTCCTGACGTATGCCCACAAAAGAAGAAACGATTGGACTGCCTCATAATGGCCACGCCCGGGATCTCCACGGTGAACTTTACATATCCACCACACAGAGAAAGAAGAAAAAAAAAAAGTAAATTAAAGAAGAAAGAAAAACAAATTACTACAAATAAAATATATTTTATTCATAAGAATCATTCGGTTCTTAACTCCAAAAGAAGGAAGTTTCCTGGATGACTTAGTCAAGTAAAGGATTTATAGTAAATCTTTCTTTAGACTTTTCTTTATACTGTTATCATACAAGAAGATGTAAAAAAAAAATGTATTATTATGGTTAATTTTGATTAATAATTAATTATTATTGATTTCGATTATTATGGGGAAGTGGTAGTCCAGTGGTTATGGTGTTGGCCTGGTAATTGGAAGATTCGGGTTCGAAGCCCAGTGCCATCAAGGTACCGCTGTTGGGCCCCTGGGCAAGGCCCTTAACCCCTCTGGATGAGGGCGTCTGCCAAAATGCTACAAATGTAAATGGTTATTTTTTTTTTAGATGTTATGTGATTCTTAAGTTTTATTATTTGGTTGGCAGGAAAAATCCCAATTGCTGTATTATACATTAACACATATAAACTGTAATATATTTTTCTTATCATAAAATATTTGCATATAAAATATAATTTTCAAAGCTGAAATACTTTTTTAAAAGCGATCTAGCTAATTTTATGAATATTCTGAATAAAAAAGTGTCTTTTATCAATAAAAATCCCTGGAATTGACCAGAATCAGTGCAGGTCATCATTTAGACCCTTGACTTTATTTCTCTTCCATGTAGATGCCCATTTTAATAAATTATTAAATAAAATAAAATCGTAGGCACATCTAAAGTAGAACATTGAGTATTCTTACCTTTTGTGTTTCCTGCACCGTGTTTAGATCCAGCTCGGTCACAAAGTTCTGCAGACCTCCTAACAGCAGCGTGTTATTATCAGTGAGCAGTAAACTGTGCATGTCAGCACCTTCCTCCATCCTGGAACAAAAAACCAGCTGTCTCTTAGATCAGTCGTCATGTTACACACTCTTATTTTCCGATGTTTTAGGTAAAACTCACGCGTAGTCGAACATGATGAGGCCTCCGCGTGTAACACACTTGAGGTTACTCTTGGTCAGGAACAGGACGCCGGTGTCCATGCTCTGAATATGACGGACGTCATCAGCCAGGTGCACCTGGAAGGAGGAGTAACGTCCCATCGTGGGCCCGAAAAAGGAGCTTACGTGTCCCTGTGACAGAGAAAAACATCAATTAACACTGGTGATTTTTCTCTCATGTGTATATATAGATCAGAAAAGTTCATCACAGTTGTTCTAAGACAAGAATGGGTATTGTTTTAATGAAAGGGTATCTTGATATTTTTCCTAAACCTTGAACGTGGTAGTTACCTAAATTGTTTTCCGAAAATAACAGGAGGTGTAACGGGTTTGTAACACCACAAGGGTGAACAGAAGAACTAACATTTTTTTTTTTTTTACTAAACGATCCCTTTATTCGGTCCCCACAAAAAACACCATTTTCCATATTTTCTTTTTTATTATTTTGACTGTCACATGATTTTATTGTTGATTATTTTCTTTTTATATATTATATATAAGTAGTTTATACATAAAAACTGTCCTCAGACAAAAACAGGCATTGTTTTGGGTTTTTTTTTCTTTCTGAGGTTAAAGGTTTTGATCCACTTTAAATATTGACTAGTGTAGATCGAATTTTTTGGGGAAAAAAAAAAAAGATTTTTTAAAGTTTTGTCTGCCATAATTATCTGATGTTTGCGAGAGTGGTGGCTTGGTGGTTAACGTGTTAAACTGATACCAGAAAGACCGGGGTTCGATTGCCAGCACCACCAAGCCCCTGAGTGAGGCCCTTAATTGCTCAGTTGTATAAAAGTGAGAGACAGTTTTATATAGATAGGGACATCGGATATAGACTAGGGACTAGATACTACTATATAATGCTATATATACTATATATAGATAGATAGATAGATAGATAGATAGATAGATATAGATAGATAGATATATGTATATATATTTTTTGCTGTGTCTTAGTTATATATGGATCTAAAAAATGAGCCCTAACTGTGTAAACGGTAAAGCAACATTAAATGACTTGAGTGTATGTAAACATCTGCTGTCATCCAGATGTGCATAAAAGCAGTTCTGCACTGTATCTGTTACCCGGTGGTTCCCGATCCACAGCAGCTCTTCGTGCAGGTCGAAATGGGTCGCTGTGACTGGAACTCCGACCTCGGATACCACACTGTGCAGCTCAGAGTACATACCCTCAGCCACGGGAACAGCCATGGCATCCGGGTCCAACTCCACAGCCTGCAGCAGAGCCGGGTCCAGAGTCGGGTTCAGCCCGGCTGCGTACTCACTCAGTCCCGGGTCCAAACCGTCGAAGTTCATCATGAGTGTGTTTCTGCTGATAGAAAAAGGAACGACCTGTTTACACACACTGGATGTGATTTTGCCAAGTAGCAGGTGATTTTGGTTTGACATCTTTTGTTGACCCTGAATCAACATTTGAATCAACCAATCATAACCATCTGATGTCATCAGTGTGTGACGATCGAACCCGCCTCAATTACTTTTTAAATCTTTCGCTTTTTTTGTCCACAAACAAACTAAAAACCTTCAACTGAGTAAATGGTGAAAAATATTGGCTGAGATTCATTGATTCTGGAACAATTTACTGATACTGACGATTCCTGAATTAACATTAAATCACAACACGAAATTAAGACAAACCATATTAAAATAATTGATGATCATCAGGAACAACATTAGTGAATTTAGACTGTATTGATTCTAATAATCTGAAATAAACATAAATAAATTTAGACACTGAATCATAAACAATCCCTAATGAACAACTGAATGTAAATAGTCTGAAACGGTGAACCTGTAGAACCGCAATAGAGCAACGTTCTTACTATAAAACAGGGTTTAACATTTATTTAATTACATCACAACCTTTTAACATTTAACAATCACAAGCCAGATTATTATAACAACAAATTTTAAAAAAAGAATCTATGAATTTACTTTTTATTCATGCACACACACTGAAATACACTTTACTGCACACGCACAATGTATACAAATGTTCAGTACAGCATGTTTTGCATTACATACGTCATTTAATTATTTCAGATATTTTTTTAATTAATAAATCTACAATTCACAATTCTGCCATTTGGCAGACGCCCTTATTAAGAGAGACTTAAATTTATCTTAACTGAGCAATTGGGGTTTAGGCTCAACAGTGGTAACCTGGTGGTGATAGGCATCAAACCCACAACCTTCGGGGTTATCACCCTCACCACTGTGCTACCACTTTCTTACTTATATATAAATGTTATATATTATATATAACAATATATAATCTTATATATTAAATTTTGCTTTACAAGAAAGGGAAATAAATTGAGGCGTGTTTGGTCGGCACACACTGATGACATCAGATGGTTATGATTGGTTGATTGAAATGTTGCTCCAGGAAATTAATCCAGGATCATATTAAAGAGAAGGATGTGCACCTTAAACCCAACAGTTACCCTGTCACTCTGTCAATTTCAACCAAATTTAAATTTCATGACTATTCATTCATCCATCCATCCATCCATTCATTCATTCAATAACTGAATCCATGTACCGTTAGCATTAGCGTTAGCATTAACAATACCATAAACAAGCTGCAGCGCGCACATTTTTTCCCACATACCAACACAACATAATTTATTTTTTTAATTTAAATTCGTACTTTCGTACTATAAATGTAAAACAAATTTTATACCTGCTCAGGTAATTACCATACTCCTACAATGCACTCGGAAGATTAGCCCAGCTAGCTCCTACATGCACATCCTCGTATCATTCAAAACAAAAACACACTTCGGCTCAATCCCAAATAGATCCTCTATTGCTATAGAGGCGCCCTACATAGGCTGTTAAAGCATAGCTTTTACATGCTGTAGTGCAATTACAATCCAATATAGCGGTTTTTAGCATGAGGCCCAGAGTTTTACTTCCGGGATAAGGACGAGCTGTTTCTAGGCTGCTAGCAGAGTTTATACACTTTGGTTTGGGACGTGCGTTATAAATAGTCATGATTTTACTCCGTATCTAGTGCACTTACGTACAAAGAAAGTACAGATTTGGGACAGGACCATTGTAAATGCACACCTACTATTCCTCCATGGTTTTCCAGAAACATTTTATAAGGTTCTTAGATAGATAGATAGATAGATAGATAGATAGATAGATGGGCGGGCAGGCATTTGGATAGACGGATGGACGGCTGGGTGGGTGAATGGATGGATGGATGGATGGAAAAGATATGCAGATAGGCAGGCAGGCAGGCAGATAGATAGATAGATAGATAGATAGATAGATAGATAGATAGATAGATAGATAGTACTGTAGATGGATGGCTGGCTGGCTGGCTGGCTGGCTGGCTGGCTGGATGGCTGGATGGATGGATGGATGGTGGATGGATGGATGGATGGATGGATGGACCTGGCCATGGCCATTACATCCATGGATTTTCTGAACATCCTTTTCCAGATTTTTTACTTTTTCTTCTATACTAACCGCCACACATCTGGAAAGTTCATCCCAAAGGTGTTCAGTGTTAAGGATTAAATTAGAGTCAGGATTCTGTGCAGGACATGAGAGTTCTACTTCTACTTTAACCAGAACACAGAATGTCTCATGAAGATCAGGGGTTCTGTACACAGGGACATTGTCATGCTGAACAGGATTTGGGTCTCTTAGTTCCAGTGAAGGACTAATGGAATGCTGAAACATACATAGACCTTTTAGACAACAGTTTGGGGAAGTCACACTTATGGTGTTCACAGATTTGTGTGCATTATGTATGAAATGTGTTTAACATATTTTTATTTTTTATTTATTTCCTTTTCTTATGAATGTAATAATAATACAATCTAATAATATAATATAATAATTTTATATAATAATATATAATTATGATTAATCATTTATCTTCTATACCCACTTATTCCCAATTTGGGATCACAGGGATCTGCTGGAGTCTATCCTAGCCGTCTCTAAAAAGGTTAAAGGCAGGAGGGGGACACCCTGTACAGGTAGCCAGTCCATCACAGGGCCACACCACACTCACACTCACTCCTTTGGGCAATTTAGAATCACAAATCAATTTAACATACATGTTTTTGGACTGTTTTGTAGAAGAAAACCGGAGAGACCCCGGGGGGTAAAACCCACACAAGCACAGGGAGAACATGCAAACTCCACACAGAAAGCGAATCGAACCCAGGACCTTCTTGCTGTGAGGCAACCGTGCTAACCACTAAGCCAACGTGTTTATTATTATTATTATTATTATTATTATTATTATGTAGTTTGTCTCGTCTGTTATTAACTGATTAAATAAATACAGAGTTGGAAAAGTTGTTATTTCCCACCACCTCCATAGAATTAGATAAGAGGAGACTTGTGCTGTGAGTTACAGCTGTGCAGGAGAACCAGGGTATTTTTCTCACTGTACTTTCTGATACTTAGTTGCATTGTTTTTTTCTCTTGAATGGAAATTTAGTTAAATTCTCGACTCAGTCGGTCTCATTAAAGGCCGTCACATAGTGACTTAGGAAAAGGAAATCCTATTGATGTGACGTATGGAAATATAATCCATAACATGGACACACAGCATGTCCTGAAGGGTTTATTCACTTTCATACCACAGTGGATGTGAATTTCTCTTAAACACCAGATTCTCCTTTATTCTCCATCTTATCTCTTAGCTCTCCTCGCTCTCTGATCTATAACTCTCTCTCTCTGCTCTTCTCTCTCTCTCTCTCTAGATCTCTCTCGCTCTCTCTCTCTCTCTCTCTCTCTCTCTCTCTCTCTAACTCTCTCTCTCTCTCTCTCTCTCTCTCTCTCTCTCTCTCTCTCTCTCTCTCTCTCTCTCTCTCTCTAACTCTCTCCTTCCCGCTCTCTCTCTCTCTCTCTCTTTATTCTCTCTCTCTCTCTCGCTCTCTCTCTCTCTCTCTCTATCTCTCTCTCTCTCTCTCTCTCTCTAACTCTCTCTCTCTCTCTCTCTCTCTCTCTCTTTCTCTCTCTCTCTCTCTCTCTCTCTCTCTCTCTCTCTATCTCTCTCTCTCTGCTCTTTCTTCTTTCTCCTCTTCCTATCACACGGATCATTCTCTGTTTCTGGTTTTTGTCTTTGTATCTGCCATATAGACCAGCAAGAAGACTAATATTTGTAAATTAAGTGTCAGTCCGTCCTTCTATTCATCTGTCTGCCTCTTTATCTTTCTTTCTTTTTTTCTTTCTTTTTTTCACTTTTTTTTTATCTGTCTGTCTATCTGTCTTTCCTTTATTCTTTCTTTCTTTCTTTCTTTATTCTATCTATCTATCTATCTATCTATCTATCTATCTATCTATCTATCTATCTATCTATCTATCTATCTATCTATCTATCTATCTATCTATCTATCTATCTATCTATCTATCTATCTATCTATCTATCTATCTATCTATCTATCTATCCAGTTTATGTTACAAAGAGTCCAAAGTTATGGTATGTTCTGACACTGTGGAGTCTTTCAGCCTCCAGAAATACTGAATAAATCATTTATTATATAATTATTTATTATCACATTTGGGTTGTGTAGAATGTGTAGCACAACCTTTTTACTGTGACCGAGTCGTGTCTAATCTGTCTATTATAAACAGTATATTAGAGTTTAAGACCAAAATTAATGCAAAATGGTCTAATGTTTTTTTCTTTTCATAAAGCTTTATTAAAATATAACGCAGAATAAGTGTTTAAAGATTTAATACACCTTTTCAGAATAAAGACAGCTTTAATTACCCCACCCTATACGCTCTGGGTATTTGATTTCCGTACTTTTGCCCATTCAGTGGAAAGGCACGGGCTCTGCACATTAGTCATTATGGGAAGTGCACAAGGACATGCTGAGTGATGAAACATCATTAAAAAGGGGCCGATTTCTTATCGTGTGTTACTTACACACATTGTTTATCGGGTTCAGTCTCACTTCCTTAACGCACTCAACCACAACTAAAGAGCACAATATTTCAGCAATTTTCAGATGAGGAAATCGAAGCATTACGTGATGAATGTAGGAATGGCAACAGCTCCAGACACAACAACGGAAATTTTCAATTTGTTGAGAATTCAGGAAAAAAATTTAGCTGGAACTGTACAAAGAACATGAATGGACATAATATTTAAAACATGTATTTGTAGATATTGTCTGCTCATTTTTATCTCGATTTTATTTATTCTACAACTTACTACATTTTATTTACATTTTTATTTCGGTGTATTGTAGTTTATTTTACTTTTAAATTCCCGTTTTGACAATTACATTATTTTAATTATTTAATTTTTTTACTTCTTTTTTTTACTTTATTACAACACAAATATTCTCAAAAAGATTTTACTACATTTGATTATATATTCGGCAAATAAGATTAGAATTTGAGGGGGGTTTTTTTATCGATTTGACTATAGAATTATTTGGTAAAATAATTAAATGGGTGTTCAAATATAAAATATAAAAAAATATCATATCTTATCAGAATAATGTTATATGGAGTAAATATACTGTTACATGTACATTAAAACTGTTCAGATTTTCCTGCAAGTTTTTTTGGGATACTGTTTGGATATTTCCTAAAACAAAATGAAACAAAAACCAGATTTTAGGGTTAGGTTTAAGGCTCGAGGATGATTTAGGATTAATATAAAATTAGGATTAGAATTAGTGTTGGTGTTTATGGTAGAGTTAAGGTTATAGTTATGTTTAGGAATAAGGATGTGTAGTAAGGTTACTCTGTTCATACTCTACAATGAGTAAGGCTGGTTTAAAGGAATGCCGTCAGCAGAATAAAAAAAATAATAAATAAAAATGTTGGTCAACATTTTTTTAAGAAGAAACAGTATAAAATGTCTAAACACACTTTCTGACAAATTAGTGTACATTAAATTTCCTTCTTTGAACAGAATTTTTTAAATTTTGTATAATCATTTTCAATGTTCTTATTTAGATAATTTATTGAAATTATTATGTTTTTTTAGTATAAAAATACAATATACAATTACAGATGCCCTTATCCAGAGCAACTTACATATCATTTATACAAACAGTGGCAGCTTGGTGGAGCTGGGAATTAAGATATATATATATATATATATATATATATATAGATATATATATATATATATATCTTAGTGGTGGCTCATGGTTAAGGTGTTGGACTACCAACCCGAAGATTGTGCAACAAATGACTTTTACAAATTTACAAAAAACTTTTTTTAAAAATAGGATCTAAAATTAATTTTAAAATGAACAGCGCTCATAAACCAAATGATATTTAAATTAATCGAGTTATATTTGAGTAGTGTAAAAGCGATGGAAAGAAATTTCATTACTTCTGTTAACCATTAAAACTACTTTCGTAAAATTTCCATCCTGGTTCCAACCCTGGAAATAATGTCTTTGAGAATGTTGAGGACATGACCTATCAAAAGTCCAGATGATGGATGACAAAAACTTACATAGCCACTTTAATATCCAGTCATTCACTTCAAATTTCCTGTTTTAAAATCTAACAATGAAGTGTGTGTGAAGCGTTTGGTTTATATAAACAGGAAGCTGTGAATGTATACACTTTAATCTGTAAGGGATTTTCTAGGACAGGATTCAAGAACAGTGACAGTCCTAATTTCCAAAATTTCCAAGGTGACCTGTTGTATGGTGTGTGTTTGTGCTAGTGTGTGTTCATGTTGTCAAGTGTATAATATGAGTCACAAATTGAGTCAGTCATTAATTCCATACCCATGTCCTCTACTGGAAAAAAAGTCTCAGGGATTTTATTTTTATTTTAAGTATAAAAGAAATAATTTTAAGAAATAAAATGACACTATTGGCCTATAAATAACTTTATTGGTAAAATGATGCACAAATTCTCGAGACTCTATATCTTTATATCTTTATAAAGATCCTTTATCATTCGTTTCAGGTCTTGTTTGAATGTAATGAGTGCGACAATCACGCATATCGGCATTACATATTTTTCTGTCACACTAAATAATATTACCATTGTGTAATCGTGATAGGATTATATGAATAATTTGTGCAGCTAATTAGAATATGCCGTTATACAAAGGATACTTCAGCAAATATATAATTGACTCCTTGTTGTTTGTTGTTTTGTGTAATCCTGTGTTGTTTTGTGTAGCACTATGGGGTCCTGGAGAAATGTTTTTTTTTTAAATATTTCATATCTGTGTACTGCGACTGCTATAAATAGTTAAAATGACAATAAAGCTTCTTGAACTTGAACTTGAATGAAACGTTACACAAAACTGCAAGTGGAATATGTCATATATTAGATGTTAAACTAAATATTCGGGCACAATAAAATGATTCCTCTAATACAAAGAGTCTTGATAAAACTGTTTTATTTAAGTGATTACTGATTGTGCTAATCTGTGTTAGGGAAATATAATCTATAATACATATATATATAAAAGCTCAATCTTACACGTCTGATCTGCTAAATCTAAATGGATCATTAGATGTTTAGACGCAAATGTAAATGTCATTAAATCTTTATTACTACATTCATTCATAACCAAAGAAAATCATTTGAAAAACGAAAACATTCGTTTGCTTTTACATTTGTCTCTTATATTCTTACTTATACTTAGCTGTTTAGTGAATTATTTGTTTAAATGAAAATAGAAAATTAATTTAATTAATTAATTAAAACAATATTTTAATTAGCTGGAACAACAACACAACAAGATATATCATAATAATAATAATAAGAAGAAGAAGAAGAAGAAGAAGAAGAAATACTAATAAATAATAATAATTATAAAAGACGATGAAAAAACATTAAATTATTAAATAAATGTCGCCATCATCATCATCATTACATCATCATCATCAAAATACTTTATTAGGACTTTATTAATCCTTAAAAGAAGACTTTGAACTTGATCAAATTTTCTATCAGATATTATGGGCTGTGAAGTGACTGACGACTAAAATTCCTCTTAACTATAGTCAAAAAATTAAAAAAAAACTAACGTGTACAAAACTGACCGGAAGTCTACATCATAATGCACAATTGAGGAAATCCAAACTTTACCTGTGGCTGCGGAGGTGGGAAACTCTTTACGTGATGCATCATCGCCCTTATAAATAAGAAGAGTAAGTATGTCGGGTGTGTATCTCAGTGTGTATCTCAGTGTGCATCTCAGTGTGTATCTCAGTGGTATCTCCGTATCTCAGTGTGTATCTCAGTGTGTATCATAGCTTGTAAGTCAAAGAAAAACATCCTCCTGAACATGGACTCATTCCGGCAGCTGGCTCTTGTTGCGGCGATGCTCGTGTGTGCGCTCGGCGCTCCGGTGCGCGTCACCGAGACGAACTACACGGAGGGCAAAGTATTGGCGTTGAAGCTTAATGAAAACGCAAGACTGTTATATGGACAGGTGAGTACCATAATGTTGTGTAATTTGATGATTTGAGAGACAGAAAGAAAGACACCAAACTTTACTATTACCTTAATATGGACATGTGTTCTTTTTTTTTTAATCAATTTATTAGAGGGAAGCGTTTATAATTAGCAGCCTTTATAATTATAATTATTAATTACTTTATACTATACTTATACTATACTATACTTTTATACTATATAATTATTTGAATATATATATATATATATATATATATAGATATATATATATATATATATATATATATATATATATATATATATATATATTTTATATTCTTATCACCATCATTTCTGCATAACAGATTATTTTAAGAGAAGTTACACTCTTTTACTTGATTTAATAATTTCAAGCAACACTGTCGCTATGTACATTTTCTACAGCATACAGTTAAAAGATGTATAACTAGGATTAGTGTAAATAAAAGTCGAAGAACACTGCCTAATAATAATTTTTTTTATTAATAAATGACATCATTATGTATAACTGTTGATTATATAATTGCTTTTTCAGGTGGAGACCACGAATGAGGTGGCTGCTGTCAGCGACCCCCCACTGATGATCAGATCCGAGGACAACTGCGACCCTGACAATCTTAACGTCAAACCGGAGGTAAATATTCTCTGCAGATGGGTTTTTAATTTTTTTTTAATTTTATTTATTATCCGGTTAAGACAGGACACAATTAAGCATTAGAAAGTTCATCTAGATCCCCAAACGACTTCCACCATCATAAAAAAAACAATATTTTTCAGCATATATTACTTTGTTGTGCATTTGAGCCATGAATAAAGTTTAACATTTTAACTAACACACCAGTCAAAAATTAACTTGGGTTATAAATCCATAAATTCCATCCTTTGTTTCTGGAAAAGCGTAAAACAACAAATTATTAATGTGACAGCATTTAAAATAAGAGGAAACCATTCCTTACAATCTGCGGAGAAGGTTGTGGCAATGTAAGAAATCTATGTTGAAAAAAATATTTTCTTGCTCTTCTAGAAAAATTCCAATCATGTCCAGATAAAAGGTGTGTTTTAGAACAAGTACTAACGTGAATAGAACAAGTCAGATATTTCACACCTCATTCGGTCCCTTTACTAATAAAGTATTAGATAAACGATATACCAAATTGCTAATGTAGCCCTAGCTTGCTGTGTGAAGGATGTTCTTATAAAATGGTGGTTGTGAGGTAGTAAGAGCTATCACGGCCAGGGTTTTTTTGAGCCACTGGATAGCAAAGGTGTCTAAGAAGATTTCAGAAGACAGGAGCTCAGATGAAGGAAAGAGATGAGGCTGAAAAGCTGAAGAGGTTCTTGTAAAAAAAAACTGCCACAACCTTTTACTATGGGATGTACAGCAAAGAGCAAGAGAGAGAGAGAGAGAGAGAGAGAGAGAGAGAGAGAGAGAGAGAGAGAGAGAGAGAGAGAGAGAGAGAGAGAGAGAGAGAGAGAGAGAGAGAAAGAAAGAGAAAGAGAGAGAGAAAGAGAGAAAAAGAGAGAGAGAGGCAACTGGTGTATTCCTGTAATAGAACACTGAATAGAAAATGTCTGTTGTTTTATTGTCTAGTTCTAAGTTTAATTCAGCATTTTTTTTTGTCTTTTTGACTTTTCGAAAAAAAATAGGTGAGACATAAACAATTGAAGAATGAGATAATGGCTCATCTTTTCCGTTTTGTCCTATATTAAAAGAAAAAAAAATTGAAGTAAAGCTTAAATGGAAGTGAAGTTTTATACTAAATACAGTAGATGGTCCATCCTGATCCATGAAAATATTGTTTCATTGATTCATTTTATGTTTTTTGGTCGATTTCAGGTTTGCCTGTCCAGGGTTGCTCTTGCTTTGAAGAACTATAGCAGGATTTTCGGAGATGGTGGAATATTTCAGAGTCAAAACACCAAATGTAACAAGTGGAGAGCAAACGCTAAAGCTGTAGCCGAGGTGACAACACAAATCCTGGAAGTATTAAAGGTAACGATTCTTTAAACAAGCATCTATTTTATGGCCAAAGGTTTTGGGACACCTAATCATTACATCAGTATGTGTTTTTTTTTGAGCAACCTGTTCCAGATTTACTCTCAATCTTGCTATTATAATATGGGGGACTGGGGTTAAGTCGGAGTAACAGTTCATCCCAAAGGTGTTTAGTATTTAAGGTTAGGTCAGAATTAGGACTCTGTACAGGACATGTGAGTTCTTCTACTTCAATCAGAACACAGCATGTCTTCATGGAGATCAGGGGTTTTGTGTACAGGGACATTGTCATGCTGAAACAGGGTTTAAGTTTCATGGAAAGAAGTTTTAGTGTGCTTTGTGCTGTGTGCTTTAGACTTTTCTCTTAGTGTTTATTGGGGTGCTGGTTAGGTAACTATAAACATTTGGCCAACACAATTAAGGTTTCTACATTTTTTAAGTGCCAACATTCTGATTTATTATTGTTACTAACTTTTACACCTTACTTTAGGAGCCAGCGGAGCCTCTGGCCCCTATGCTGATTGACAACTGGATGACTGAGGGCTACCTGTGCCGTGACAGTGTCGAGCGCTTGTATTCCTTCTCCATCATCACGGCTCGTGTCTTTAGCCATTTGTCTTCACAACAGTCAGCTTAAGCACGAACCAGTGCTGATTAATGATTTATTATGATCGTGTTGGTCAAAATGTGTTCAAGTGCAGCATTTTTGTAAAAAACAAAAAGAAAAACTGAAACGTTTTTTTTTTTTTAGGTCTTGCATAAAAAGTGTGTATTTATTAACTTATTTATTTTAACAATATTTATTGTTATTTATTCATTCATCATTGTGTTATGAGTACAATGCAGTATGTTACAATGTAACTTTTGGGGGTTTTTTTTTCTTTAAAAAATGTATTTAATAAACTTCTATATATTATTCCCCGTTTTGAAACTGTTTTTCCTAAGAAATTATCACCCACAGAGGAACTCAGTGTCCTCAGTGTAGCAACAATAAGGAACAATAAGGAAATGATGTTCTCGCTGTCACTGAATTTCCCAATCCGCACTTAAAGTTGGTTTGTATGAAGAGGAGGAAGGTGTGCTTTCCAAAAACATTCCTGCCATCTTTAAATGGCTTCCTGATACATCACAAACAAAATATTAAATAACCTAGAGTTAGGGTTAATCAGAATACTACACATAACGTACAATTAACAATATAGATAATTACTGATTTAAAGAATACTATATAAAATACATCATGGAGCTTGTTTTCGGTTTTTCCTCTCAATTCATTCTTTTTCTCTCACTTCTTGTTACACACGTCGGAAGAGGAAATAATATCACCAAACCTATAAAAAAAAAAATACAAATATTAATATAATTTAAAAGGACTGTGAACATGTAAAAAAAAAAAAACTTTTCAAATGATTTTTATTTTAATCAGGACCAAAAAAAATTTTTTTTTAAACGTATAAAGTTGCTTCCTGATGGTCGCTGACGGACATGAGTACAGGACCAATCAAAACCCGGAAAAGAAAATAGACAGCGCAGAATGACCAATCAGATATAGAAAAGGGCGATCCAATTGAGAAATTTAATTTTAAAAATAATTAAACTAATTATTTAGGCTTAATTTTTATAATATTAAATTGTACAAAGCTTAAAATATTATACAAAAACGTGTATGCAAAATAAAAAGGGAAAAAACATCCCAAATATTCTGCAATAGCGCTACCAGGGGAGATCCTGGACCAATCAGAAACGCAGAAAGAACGGTGACCAATCAAAAACAGAAGAGGGCGGGGCTAATCAGGGGATTTCGTGATTTCCTGGTTACAGTCAAGGTGGGTGTTTGTCGTGTGTTAGTATTTATTAATTAATTTCACTTGGTTAAATCGTCTGGTGTAAAAGATGCTTTTTTCTGTATTACTTTGGTAAATATTTGCACCTGGAAAATATGGTGTCGAAAGCGAAATTCACGGCTTGGGTGTAAATTCAGAGAGTCGCTTTACGAGTTTGCTAGCATGAGTTACTAGCTAATCTATTACTAGCCTATTTATTAAAGTGACTAAATATTAAATAACGTCTACGTGCCGTATAAACACATACGTCATACTGTACGTCATAAAGGAAAAGAAGTAAAAACATTCCTCGATCTAATGTTACATAAATTTTTTCTACGTTATAAAGCTTTTGTTGACATGTCTGTTTTGGCTTAACGATCCCTACATTACCCACAATGCCTTGCTGCAGTGACGCAGCAGAGCTTTAAACTCTGTCACCTCTTCAAGAGACAAGAAAATCAACATTAATTACAAATAGCTTAAAAATCACTAATCACCATATAAACAGGTGAATCACGTGGTTATCCTTTAAATAACTGATAAAACAAAGACAAAAAAATAACACAATTAAGTTTTTAAAGTTTTTTTTTGTTCTTTTCTAACACCGTGTGCAGGATGAATGTGGGCGTCGCTCACAGCGAGGTGAACCCCAACACACGGGTGATGAACAGCAGAGGGATTTGGCTCACCTACCTGCTGCTGACCGTCGTCTTACACATCGTCTTACTGAGCATCCCGTTCCTCAGCGTGCCGATGGTCTGGACCTTAACCAACGTCATTCATAATCTGGTCAGTCTGTGCAACGGAAAAGGAGTGATGCATGCTGGGTACCGTGGATAAGATTACGTGTCTACCAATAAAAAGATTCGAGTAAAACGACAAGAACCTGAATGAAATAAGCTGATGGGCCGATGTCATTTATAATAACCACCATAAATACCAGAATTATTGGTATCTGTTGACTTTATAAACATGTTAATATTATGAATGATTGTTTGTAATAATTGTAAGAATATGTTTACAATTATACTATTACATTTTATAATAGAATAAATATACTAGATAATAATACTATAAATCTATTAGACGATTGTAACCCTAAATTTATTCTAAAGACATTGTAATTTTGTATTTTTATTTCATTGAAACAATCAAGGGTGCCAATAATTTTGAACCTGACTCATTTAGCGGGCACATGTATAGTATGTAAAAGATCAGGGTTAAAAGCTACAACACCACCAAGTTGCAACTATTAGGTCCCTCTCTGTTTTGAGGGCAAGATTTGGGGGGGAAGTGGTAGCACAGTGGTTAAGGTGTTCCCGCTGTTGGGCCCCTGAGCGAGGCCTCTAACCTCCAATTGCTCAGATGTAGAAAAGAGAGAAATGAGAGTAGCTGAGGATGAAGGGCGTTTGCCAAATGCTGTAAAATGATGTAAATTTTTAAGCTGTTATTTGCAAAGAAAAGTACTTACTTTGCTAAATTATACTGTGATTTTCTTATACAAATAATATACAAAACATGAGCTGATGTTTGTCTGGCGAATGAAAAATCCAGACGAATGCAGACGTCTCAGCGCTGCAAAGTTATTTTTTCTGTCTGCCCTATAAGTCGAATGCTGACTGCGCGTTTTGTTTTCCCAGGCCATGTACTTGTTCCTTCATACGGTAAAGGGGACTCCGTTTGAGACACCAGACCAGGGCAAAGCCCGTCTGCTCACTCACTGGGAACAGATGGATTACGGAATCCAGTTCACATCATCGCGGAAATTCCTCACCATTTCACCCATAGTACTGTAAGTTAACCTTGAGCAATTCTACTGACAAACATCTAAAGAAAAGCTGACAAAAAGCAACAGATTTTTCATTATAGAGAGTGTGATAGATCTCACAGATGTTCTCCTGTTACTATGAGAAAAAGGGTCTATCGGTAAGATTAAACACTGATGATATTAAATTGAGGAGGTCTGGGGTTCAGTCGAGGTTCCAGTTCATCCCAAAGGTATAAAGGGTCGAGTCAGAATCAGGACTCGGTACAGGACATAAGAGTTTTTCTACTCCAATCAGAACACAGCATGTCTTCCTGGAGATCAGGAGGTTTGTGCACAGGGACAGGGTTTGAGGCTCTTAGTTCCAATGGAGGAATAATGTCATGCTACAGCATACAAAGACGATCTAGACCACGATGTGGTACGACGTCCACAAAGTTTTGGCCATATAGTCTAAGTACATTCAAAGGTGTGTAAAACATGCTTGTTCCTGTCTAAAGGTACAGCAGTGACAGTCAGTTTTACCCCTCCAATAAACTGAAACAGGCTGCTATAGCAGTGGTTCTCAAACTTTTCTGTCTTGAAGCCCATCATTTAATCAGATCCCCATTTAATATGAATAACAATTATTGCATTATTATATAATAATGCAATAATGCAGCTAGTTATTATATATATAGTCTTAAGATCAAAGAATGTAACAAACTTGACATTGAGTTTAGCATAATATATCGAACAAATATCAGTCTACAGCCGTTAGTAAGTCATTATTTACAGTATGTGTCTTTGCTGGTAGATGGTTAAATGAAGAAGTCTGTGCTTGCAAAATTACACGTTATTTGAAACAATTATAAAAAACTGGATAGACTGATTTAAGCAACAACTTCCGACCAATCAGATTAGAGAATTCAGCAGCGCTTCGGGAGTGAAGTACGGTATATTACGAATTCAGCGCTCTGTTACATCACACCAAGTCTCCATCTCAGACTGACTTCCTTTTTTTCCTTTCCCATTTAATGATCTAATCATTCTACCCCTCTCAGGTACATTCTGGCCAGCTTTTACACCAAATACGATGCCACCCACTTCCTGATCAACACAAGCTCCCTTCTGAGTGTCCTCCTTCCCAAGCTGCCTCAGTTCCATGGAGTGCGTCTGTTCGGCATCAATAAATACTGATGTCTGGAGGTTCACTCGTCGGGAGGTGGAGGGGAACAGTAATGAAGATATCGTCTGTCTCTCGGTTTCATTACCAACCTGTATCGAGAAGGACTTGTAACATTGCACTGGTGTTTCAATTTTCTTCCCATCTTTTTTTTTTCTTCACTGGAAACTACATGGCAGGTGAAGTTTATATTTATTTATTCGTTCATTTATTACGCCGAGACTTGCTTAAGGCAGAATCCAGTAACGGAGCTGATAAAGGAACTGAGCCAGTTTCAGTCAAATGACTTCGGTTAAAGGGAAAGAAGGTTGTAGGATAAAGCAGAATAGCCACACACAAGGATTAAAGATAGACCACTGCCTAACTACCCCAAACCTACCACCAACCAACCCAAAACAGCACTAATCAACCTAATTTACCCAAACTATCAACAACAAACCCTGAAAAATACCTAACCCACCTAACTATCCCAAACCATTGCCAACCAACCACTGCCCAACTACTCCGATCCACCTAACCAACCCAAACATCAACAGACCACCTCCCAAACCACCAATAACCAGCCCAAACCACCTAACCAACCCAAAAACCCACAGACTACCTCCCAAACCACCAATAACCACCCCAAACCACCACTCAGCTACTCCAAATCACCTAACCAACCCAAACACCCACAGACCACCTCCCAAACCACCAATATCCACCCTGAACTACTACCCAACTACCCAAAACAGCCAAGCCAAACACTTCCCAACCACCGCCAACCAACCCAAACAACCCCAAACCACCGCCCAACCACCACTAACCAACCCAAACCACCTCTAACCACCATTTTAGTGACAATCAATATCAAGTGAAGATCAATATCAGGATTATTAGTCAGTTAACTGGTATCTGTACAAACCGAAGCACGCTGTAGATATACACTGTGGCGAGGTGTGCATCAGGGCTGTGATCCAGACTTACTTAATCGGATATAAATCTTAAGGTTATGTGTTTAGGACCAGCCCATTAATAGAGTTGTATGATGATTAGACAGAATTCTTTCAACAACGAACTGGATTAGTCAGAATTGCATTGGGGGAAAAAGTCTTTCAGGAGAAGTAGGTGGAGATTGGAAGTCTTTTGGGAGCGGACAGAATTGGTTAATTGTGGGTTTGGTCAAAATTCTTTCAGAAACAGATGGGATTGATCTAAAAAATGGGAAGGGATTGACCTGAATTCTTTTAGGAGAGTCTGGGGTTAGTCAGAACTTTTTCAGTATCAGGCTACCGATCATAAGGATCAGCATACTGAGCTTTTCCAGCCTAAATATTTAAACAATAAAAAGCCCACTGCAGGCAGTGTGTGCTTTTATTTTATTATTGTTTGTCAAAATATAACCTTTTAATCGCCGCTGTTCGGTTCCACATACCGGCTATCTCTCAAAACAGTCACCACACAATAAACGTTACAAAGTTTAAAGTGATTTATCAGCGTTTATCTGTTTTTTTTCCCCCACCATTATTGGGATTTATATCTATTCCTGGTCTGCCGTTTTACCTGTATTTCATTTCAGTCTTTCAGTCTATATTCTGCCAATATCTCAGCAAGAAGCACTCCATCGCAGGACCAGTTTTTTTTCTCACACTCGGTTGTAATTCCGAAGCTTTATGATGCAGGATTTATGTTGTGCAAAAAAAAAAAAAGAAAAAAATCACATTTTATCACATTCCAAAGCTACAATTCTCTCCCAAAAAAGGAGAAAAAAAGGTGGCGCTATACTGTATTTATTTTTATTTTTGGATAATTTTATTTTTAATGTTGACAGTCATGTTCATTTGTTTGTGTTTTCACATTTAATGATTATTAATTCTTTTACTTTGTTTTATTTTTTAGGATTTGAGTTTGGGAAAGGAAAGATTAATGTACTGTACATAACATACTGTCGATTAAATAACATCCTGATAGAATAGAATAAACCGTGTGTTGTGTTGTTAATGATCTGTAGAAGTGATTTTATTTTTATCTTTCAAAGGTTCAAAAATATTCGACTCATCATGCAATAAAACAGTACAGACTTCTGATTGGCTTAGGAAATGATTAGTAATATTTATATTCATGTTAGTTCATATTCATTTTTATAAAAGAAGATTTCAGGATGTTTCGTTGGTTAAGGCTCTGAGTTAGTTAATTAGGAGGTCAGGTTCAGGCTTTAATACTAACAAGCTGCCTTTAGCTGTGGAATCAAAGAGAACTAAATCGTCACTTCCTGATAAACTGACGCCAAACTCCAAAAAGATAAATTTAAGTTGCTGCGGTGGGAAAAAGTCACTGTGAGCCTTTTTTGGTGTATAATAAATGACTGCGTCTCAAAACACGGAGATGAAACGCAATAAACTCGGTGATGTCATCTTGCGTTGGGAGGCGGGAGACGCAGCTGGTCAGGACGGTTCTGGGAGGTAATAATACCAAACTGTTCTGATGACACGTCCAATAATAACAGGTCACTTTCTGCCATTTTCGTTATTACATGACCTGCAGATGGAATTTATTTGGTTGTTCTTGTTTCCATTGTAGTTTATACACATTTTTTATTATCAGATAAAAAGTTTATCCTACTTAGTCACATGCAGAATTGTTTAATGCGCACTTTCAGAATTTTTAGCGCATCCTGGTGTTTCCAATGCATAAAATTAGATGGCTGGAAACATGGCTACTGTTAGGCCCTATGGAAAGACCCAGAATTTTCTCTGCTCCAGTGGTGCTGTATTTTGCCCTGGACATGGAAAGAAAGTTGCACTAATAAAGGCTTCTTTATTAACCATTAATAATTTGCTACAAGCCGCACGTTAGAAAGGGAATCCTGACCATGAAGGGAGCCTCACCTCACCAGGAAGTAAGTGTTATGAAACACCAGGAGGAAGACCAGTAAACGCCCACATTCTCCACATTACTCACATCTCCGGTCTATCCATAGGGGATTACACATGTACCTGTGTAGGTTTAACCGTGTCCCTGGGGAAAATCCGAGTGTTTTACATGCTGCTTCCAGGTGAGGTTAGCCCATGCTGATGGGAATCCCCATTCCTGCCTCAAGGCTCTCCCAGGAAAAGAAACCTGGCCAGAGGAAAACCGAGTCCCCGCCTCCCAGTTAGGATTTGCATTGTAGGTAACACACATTTCTTCTTCCTAGGAGACTACATGCAAAATGGCTGTTGAGCTACTACTGAGAAATCCAGACCAGGTGATATGACCCAACAGATGACAGGAACTACACAAAGGAGACAGTGTGAGATGTTTTTGCTTTCTCACAGTTCCTGGATATCAGTTCGAAAAGCTCTTTCTGACTTCTGAAGGTCATCGTCACCACACCATTTGAATAACAGCGTAGGGTTTGTGAAGAGCAGCCCAGCTGGAGTGTTTAAAGGGGAACTGAGCTGGAATCTGCTACCTGGTTCACACTTGGGGGAAAAAGAGTCAGGTTTTATTGCCACATAGGGGAGTTGAACGTGGGACAGAGCTGAAGTGTGTTTAAACACAAAAATATGACTAAGGTTTTCATGGCATGAGATCGGATATGTAAATGGGGAAAACATGATCACATGACCACCAATTTTTCTGACACTGTCCTGGCAGCGGTCCTTGGTCCTATTAGTGAATCGAATATAGAGAAAAACACTTCATATATAAATCTGATGATGGAAGTAAGGAAACATCTGGAACCAGAGAAAAAAGACAAATTTGGCAGCTTTTTATAGATTAAAGACATGAACCAGACTGGAAGTAGGTAGACAAGTATGCAGACCAAGAAGAGGGGAACCCTCTTTAACTGGATTTTTTCCCTGCCTTCCTGCCCCTGAGAGTGTAAGATATAGTTAACTGTTGTGTAATTGTGGGACAGTTAGGGGTGGCTGAAACGTACGTCTATCTTGTAAAGTTTAAAAAATATGACAAATAAAGTTAAAAGAAAAAAAAAAGACCACCAATCGCAAATTTCTGCATTTCAATGGAATAAAATAGAAACAATCACAGCAGATAAATTGATAACTAACTATTGGCGCCGAGTTGTTTATTGAACGACAGGGAAGACCTGTGTTAAAGCCCCAACCGCTGCCAGTCTGCCACTGTTGGATTCTTGAGCAAGACCCTTAACCCTTCCTGCTCCAGGGGGCGCTGCATCCTAATCAGCTCTGACCCCCAACTTACTAAGACTGGATATGCGAAGAGATTTTTACTCTGCTGAAAAGAATAAATGAAAAATAAAGACATTAAAGACACATTGACATTAATTGGTCATTTTCTAAACATCTGTAACACATTTTAAACTTTAAAAAAAAATTTTTTATACAGTTTTGTTTTTTAGAGACGCAACCCAAAAACTGAATCAAAAATATTTGTGATAGCAGCGTGCCAAACGGTGATGGATGAACCATCTATCCATGAATGTGAGGAAGTTGGACCGCTAAACAAAAGATCATAGGTTCAATTCTATTGACCACCAAACTGTCATTGCTGGGCCCCTCAGCAAGGCCCTTAATCATTACGAATGAAATAATTGTACATCTCTCTGAATAACAGTGTGTGCCAAATGTCCGAAACGTAAATGTACACAAATATAATACTGGCTAGTAAATCTGCATGTTGGAATGCTTAAATAAAGATAAAATATAAATATAAAAAAAATTTGGAAGTACAATTTTCATCCACCTTTTTACACTCTCACCTTGGGTTGGGCTGTAACAACATTTATGAGAACATAGATAATAAAAGTGTTATTTTTTTTGTTTAATAGTTTAATTTTATATTACCCAGTGGTTCCTAAACTGGGGGGCGTGACCCCTGGGGCGCAGAATGATTTTTATAACTAAAATTTCAGAAGAAAAACTGGTGAAATATGAGCCAAATATTATTTTATGCCATGCCGCACCGTCCGGCAGTGTTCAGCCGTCATCACTGCGCGGTGTAACACTACTCACAATATTCCGCTCTATAAACATGTGTACTGTTGAGTTACGTATGACCCATACGAACGCTTTACTCGTGTAAAAAAAGCAAAGTTCACTCAGATAACACAGCGACAGGAAATTGCAATAGCATTGCTGCGTTTCAACAAGGTGTCAACGCAAGTAAAACAAGTGTATATAAATACGGTTACATAGCAAAACTATGTGAAAGCTGCTGCTTTTTTAATGGTTTTATTTATTTATTTATTTACAAATTGTCACATTTAATTTGTTTTAATTACCATTGTTAAATGTGTGTGTGTGTGTGTGTGTCAGTGGGTTTTGCACAATTATTTAAGCGAGGAATTGGGAATAACTGATACAACCTAATTTAAGGACCTGCAATAGCGCAGTTTAACCTGGGAGGCGCTGTAGTGCAAGATGCCAAATAAAAGAATACACGGAAATGACGAGAATATCTTGGATTGTAAACAAAGCCGAACCAAAGTGCAAAGTGTGTAGAAATTTAACAAAATGACAAATGAAATCTTTGGTCACAGGTGAAAGTTTTGATATAATTACAGCCAGGTTCTTTCACCATTATCAAATTAATTTTTGAATTTACATTTACAGCATTTAGCAGACGCTCTCGCATTTATCTCCTATTTGTACATTTGAGCAAAGTGGTGGCTTGGCGGTCATGGGAATCGAGCCCAGGACCACCAAATAAAAAAAATTTGAAATTTTATTATATGCATTACCAGCAAGCAACGATTTACTGTCAGCAAACATCCTGACGCTGCTGAGAGCGGAATTTAGATAAATATGATTTATAAGAAATATAATTAATAACCACTAACAGGCATTTGATCACACTTACTTATCCCACCAACAAACACACACACTTGGATGGAAGAGAAAAATATAAGAAGAAGCTACACCTGCTGTTATACATATGGTGTTGCTGCCCCCTAGTGGTCATTGTGCAGAGGATTTTTCTTTTATCGACTTTAAACAAAAATGTACGCATTTCCTTGATTTAAATTATGATCATTTTTAATTTTAATTCTTTAAAAATGTATTTTAAGGAAGTAAATAAAATGTTTTTAAATTTGTCCAACCCAGCAAAACAAAAACACAGGAATGTGGTATAAAACAATTCAAAATAACACAATTTAAAAAAAACAAAAACACACACACACACACACTTTCAAACACATCCACACACACTATCTCTGATCCACATCGATGGCTTGGATTTATTTCACCTTGAATGTTATCTGTTACCCTTTATTTAAAAAAACCATAAGAAGTTCGCTACTAAAACGTCTTCAAGCTGATGCAAAATGGCCACCGTGTTCCTGCCTTCTACTGCGTGTATGGCTTCTTCACCTAGTCACGTCCTGGTTGTTGAGCACCGCCGCTCGGGTCAACGAGTGTTCTTTCCCGCTCTTTCAGTGTTTCTTAACGATAAAGAAGTGCTAGGTTTCTCGTCCTCGTCTGTCTCCCAGGTTTCCTCCTCGTCCTCCTCGTCTGTGAACAGTTCGTCCTCGAATAGCGAGCTGCCGTATTCCTGAGCGTGTATCGAAACTTCGTTGGACATTAGATGTGGAGAGCCCTCGATGAAGTCAGCAAACCTGAGATAAAAGCAGACAAAATCCTGTAACTGACATTTAAAGGAGAGAAGAAAGACAAGGGGTTGTGACCAATAAGGACAAAAGTATTGGGACACCTCACAGCCAGACATATATGGGAATCAAACCCCGTTTTTTTCTGATATCAGTCCAACATCTTAACCACTAAGCCACTACTTCCCATTAGATGTGTTCTCACTCTTCCTCCTATAATCACCTCCAGGGTTCTGTGCAGGTTTTGTTCCACTAGATTGGATCATGTGACTGTGTGGAGCTACAATAGTATTAATGAGATCAGACACTAATGTTGTGAAAGTGAGGAGGTCTGGGGTTCAGTCAGGGTTCCAGTTCATCCCAAAGGTGTTCAGTATTAAGGGCTGAGTCAGAATCAGGACTCTGTACAGGACATGCGAGTTCTTCTACTCCAAGACATCCAGAACACAGCATGTCTTCATGGAGATCAGGGGGTTTTGTGCACAGGGACATTGTCCTGCTGGAACAGGGTTTGGGTCACTTAGTTCCAGTGAAGGAAAAAATATAACACAACAGCATACAAAGACATACTAATCAACTGTGCGCTTAAGATTTTGTGCCAGAATTTGGTTGAGTGTGTTGGTAAATGTGTCCACAAACTTTTGGTCTTTTGGTGCGCTTCAATTAGGACATAACTGAAGTTTCTCCTTCCAACATGTTCTGCTGTGACGTCATCAACGGTACATTTAAAGCATACCGATAATTTCTACCCCCATCATTCTGTGTGGTGGACGAGACCGATATTTTATACCCGTATTTATTTATTACACTGCTATTTATTATAAATTAGCCATTTATGCACTTCTGGTTAGATGCTAACTGCATTTCATTGGCTCTGTACACGTACCTTGCACAATGACACAGCTGAATCTAATCTAATCTAATCTAATCTAATCTAATCTAATCTAATACTTAAAAAGGAAAAAAATCTGCGGTAGTTTAAACAACAGAATCCCTTAATTGCGTCAGTGCTTTCCGAAGTTTGTATTTTGTTGTTTTTTCGTCATATAAGCTACTTTTTATTGTATGAACTTCGTAAGAAACAAAAATTTGAGACGACTGAACTATTGTGATTTTTTTTTTTTTAATCGATAGTGTACCGATATTATAACCTCTGGTATCAATAAATATATTAAATTACATTTCAAACTGTTAATATTTAACGAATACCCTCAGTATGACGTCTTCCTTTGGTCCTGTAGTTGTCGTCGACACGTACGGTAAAAAAAAGAAAAAGGCAGAAAGAAAATTTGCTTTGGTGTTTTTAGCTATTTGTTTTTGCAACATATTGTAAAATGTAGCGTTACCGCCACATATCGTGATATATTGTATCATGACCCGTGTATCGTGATGTATCATACCGTGAGGCCCGTGCCAAAACACAGCAAACTAACAGCTGCCATAACGGCGCTAACGGAAACAGCTGCCATAACGGCGCTAACGGCGCTAACGGAAACAGCTGCCATAACGGCGCTAACGGAAACAGCTGCCATAACGGCGCTAACGGAAACAGCTGCCATAACGGCGCTAACGGAAACAGCTGCCATAACGGCGCTAACGGAAACAGCTGCCATAACGGCGCTAACGGAAACAGCTGCCATAACAGCGCTAACGGAAACAGCTGCCATAACAGCGCTAATGGAAAGTGTTTTGTTCTTATTGACATTCTAAAACCTGTGAAAAGTGAATGTTCACCAGGTTGCTGGAATTAGCATGTCGATATAGAGCGTCGGTTTTCTGAGCATGTGGACTTGCTGCCATTTGCTGAACAAGAATCACTAGTCAAGCGCAAGTGTTTGGTGAATAAAGAGCAGAGAAAATGAGCTCACACGCCCGAGCGTGATCTTATTGAAATAGCGGAGCTCACTGTTTTACAGTGTAGTGGCACAATTTTGATATATATAGGTGTGTGTGTGTGTGTGTGTGTGTGTGTGTGTGTGTGTGTGTGTGTATAGACGTTTTCACCTTTTGGGAGACTGCAGTCTGGACACCGTTTTCCAGGTGTTGAAGTCTGGACTGCTGCACTGCTTCCTCAGCTCTTCTAAAGCTTTCTGCGTCTCCACCTCGGCTTGTTTCTGGTACTCTTCCTCAGTCAACAGACGCCGAGGCTCCGGTTTCCACCGCAGTTTGGGCCTCAGCTTCCTTTAGAACAGAAACACACTGATTTTAATGGTGTAGGGGCAAATACTCAATGTATGCATCCTGACACTGCTTCATTAGAATACAAAAGGGTATCAAAAAAGTTCTGAGGCATGCCAACAGATGGCAGCACGAAGTATGCGCTGCCCTCTGCTGGCATGTCTTAAAACTTTTCGATACCCACTCGTATCTCTAATTTTTTATCCATCTGAGCAGTTAAGGGTTAAGGGTATTGCTTAGAGGCTCCGCAGTGGCAGGTTGGTGGTGCTGGGATTTAAACCCACAATCCTCTGATCAGCAGTCCAACACCTTAACCACTGAGCTACCACAGCCCAATTTAAATCAATTAGTCCACTATTGTCCAGGTTAAGACCGACAAGAAGTTGTCCTAGTCACACATTCAGCACAGCAATGCAAAGAGAAATTCTTTATTTCTTTGCGTATCCCAGAATAAGGGGTTGTGCTCAGAGTCCAGGGTCGGCCATGTAACGACGCCCCCTTGTAGCAGGAAGAGGATTAACAATTTTTTACCCCAACACTAATTTACCATACAGAAGAATGCCTTAGTTTACGTACTTATACAGAATTAAAGCCATGGTCACTGGGTACTCCAGGTTCTTCGCACAGAAAGCAGCCACCATGATCGCCAGCGCCACCTGCTGGACCTGAGTGCCAGAGTAGATCAGCAGCATCCCGAATATCTGCAGTGTCCAGGACAGGATGTTGATGCTGCGCTCCTCCACCAGCGGTCCGTGGCGGTAACACACCGCAAAGCTGACAAAGCCCACGACTGCGGTATAGCCTACAGCCAACAAAGAAAAAAAATAAATCACAGAGTTGTTATATTCAGACTATACAAAATTTTTATTTGATAATTTTATCAAGCATCAAGGACAAAGTGCAACTTTTAGAAATTGAGGTACTTTAATTTTCTTACGTTGATATAAACAAGACATGTAGGTTGTGGGCTTGATTCCCCGCACCAGCAGGTTACCACTGCTGGGCCCCAGAGCAAGGTTCTTTACCCCAAATTGCTCTGCTACATAATGCAGATAAATGCGAGTCGCTCTGCATAAAAGCCTCTGCCAAATACCGTAAATGTAAATGTGCCCTGTTGTTTTTTGTAAAGTGTAATTACGGTAATTAAACCAAAAATTAGTTCAACTCTTAAATAAGCAACAAAATACAGGTGATAAAAAAAAAAGTTACAGCAAATAAGAACATCTGGAACTGAGCCTCTTCTGGACTAACACTCTCACATCCCACTACACACACACACACACACCACCCAGGTACACACACACACACACACACACACACACACACACACACACACACACACACACACACACACACACACACACACAGGAGAGAACATAGCTCAGAGTGTTACCTATAGCCAGGTGCCAGTGCTCTTTAAGGATAAGCTGCAGGTTCCTGAACACGAGCTGGATGACGTACAGAGAGAAGGACCAGCCTCCCACAATCAGCAAATAGAAAGGACTTTTCTGTTGGATGCAGTAACCAATAAAATTACATGCTTGGAATTATTTAATTATTGCATTAATACCAAAAACTGTCTGTGATTTAAGAAAAAAATTATATACATAAAAACTTGGATCAGAATTAGCGGACGAAATCCATCAGAGGGGCGGTGTCCCAATAGAATACCAATACGTCCGGGCCTAAAGTCTGTTCGTTCCAGAATTGACCAGTGTTGTACCCCCCCCCTCCCCCCTCCAATCGCCCCATTCATCCAATAAATCAAAGGGTTTTTTTTTTTTGGAATATATAAAGTGTAAACAGTGGAAATGTGTTGACCCTGACCTTTGGCAAAAATCGTCCAAGGATGAAGATGAGGATGATGAGGGAGGCGATCATGCCTGTACTCATTCCTGCTGAGTAGTAGAACACCTGACTCCTTCAAGAGAACAAAACACAGACATAATGCAAAGACCAGGACATTTACATTTACATTTACAGCATTCGGCAGACGCCTCGTCTCCAGGGCGACTTACATAATTCCCTGTCATACAACTGAGCAATTGGGAGTTAAGGGCCTTGCTCAGGGGCCCAACAGTGGTGGGGTGGTAGTGCAGGGAATTGAACCCGGGTCCAACACCTTAACCACTGGCCTACCACTAGGCTACCACATACACATGTATCTTTTCTGCCTGCCGAAGAGAAAAACCATCACAAGGGACATTTTTAATCAGTATAAAAAAAATAAATGATTTTCTTGCAGTGAGACATGTGTCTTTCCCGCTTTCGGGACACTGGACACACTTTTGGGACATTTTACTGGTTAAAGAATAAAATAGGAATAAATAGGTTAGGAATGTAATAGCTTACTGGCTGACTGCTGATCAGAAGATCATAGATCATCACTCCTGTAACTTGGTAATATTACAGCTGAACCACTGGTGTCACATGGTCTACTTTGTCGATCGTCTCGGTGCTCTTCTAAGCGTAGTTACCTTGCTGTCTATTCGAGGGTCAAAGAGCCCTCAGATTTCATCAAAAATATCTTTATTTGTGTTTCCGAAGATGAAAGAAAGACGTTATTACGGGTTGGAACACCACCAGGGTGTGTAATCAATGACAGAATTTTCACCGCTGCTCTGATAAACACCAGTAATGTAAATACACCATAATCCAGAGCGCCTTATAATCTGTCTTATTTTACACAACTAAGCAGATGAGGGTTAAGGACGTTTCATGTCATTCCTTATGTTATTACCTGCTCAGCACATCTGCAAAAAAGAACAGCGAGACTCCAGCCAGGAACACCAGAAACAGGTAGATGTCAAACCCTAAATCAGAAAAAACAACACCGTTAGTGACTCTGTCTCTCCCGCCAGACGGGACACGGTCCACAGCGATACTGTGATGTAATGAGCAGGTCCGACTCACTGCGGCTGGACTTAACGATGTAGAACACTTCGTTATCTGCAGGATCCACACGGAAGCAGGTCTTCTGGTTGAAAAGGCTGATGCTCACGCTGGTCTCGTTAGTCTGCTCGTGGATCCAGTGCTGCACCATGGACCAGAAACTGAATTGTTCAAGCTCCTCCAGCGCCTCTTCATCCTTTACCACCGTCACCTTCAGCTCTTTGGAACTCCATACTTTCACCTGGCAGACACAATCAACCATTTATGTGTGTCAGGATGTGACGTTCAAACAAATAAATGCTGGTCAAATAGAGCAGTTAAATAAGCTCACCTGAATCCTTGTCCAGGTCTCTTTCCATCCAGGAACAGGGGTTGGGTTGCTGTAGCAAAAGTGTTGAGCTGCATAGTATTTGCCCTCTTGTCCATCTTTAATAATAATAATGCTGCGTGTAGCTGTGCAGAGAACAACCCAAAGAACAGTCCAGAAACTGGTTTAAAACATATATATATATATACATATACATATATATATATATATATATATATATATATATATATATATATATATATATATATATATTACACATAAACACACATATACATACACACACACACACACACACATATATTATATATATATATATATATATATATATATATATATATATATATATATATATATATATATATATATATATATATAATAAAAATAAGAGATAAGAGATAAATGTAAGTCACTCTGGATAAGGGCGTCTGCCAAATGCTGTAATTACACACACACATACACACACATACACACACACACATACATATATATATATACACTATATATATACACATATACATACACACACATATATATATATATTTACACACAAACATACACACACACACGAACACAGAAAAACATCCTGTTTAAGCAGACACCCTAATGCTGTTTTGCACAATAACCTTTGCTGCTATTACTTAATTACTTGCCCATTTTTACCCTCTATCTGCACATCATCACCACCTGTAATCTGGTTGGCGCTGGTTAATGTAGCTGTACAGAGAGTGTCCTTTGTGTAGTTGTCTAGTTTTTGCAGTGTCTGCAGTGGTGTTTGTATTGTTTACTCGCACTTTATGTCGCTAAGACATTTATTTCCTGGTCTTTATCTCTGTGCTATTCTTCTTGTTGGTAGCTCTTTTGTTTGTGTGTAGTTTGTGTTCTGTGATGTTTTTTGTAGCACTGTGATGCTGGAGAATCGTTGTTTTATTTCCATTTTGGCACATAAGTGAAGTCTTCAATCTTTAACAGCATCATTTACAAGGCAAAAACGACTCCAGTCTCTTCTTGTCTTTAATTCATTTATAATGTGAATCTTTTGGGTTCAGGATCCTACAATCTAAACAGATATTTTGCTTCATCAGCATTATTTCCTCATCAGACTGATCACTTTAAAAGCATTAACCCTTTATGTACATTTGCATTTCTGGCATTTAGCAGACGTCCCTGGTTCTGATGGGAATTAATCCCATAATAATCCCAAAATCAGCAGTACAACAATTTACATTTACATTTCTGGCAAATGGCAGACGTCTTTATCCGGATTTTATTATACAACTACAGAAGTGGGCGTTGAGGGCCCAGCAGTGGTGGTGGCTTGGTGAAGCTGGGAATCGAACCCACAACCTTTCGGTTGACAGTCCAACATCCTAATCACTAAGCTACCACTGTCCACTTTAGCCACTGAGCTAACATTTTCTACTGTTTCATCATTCTTAGGCATTTAAAACTGAATGTGGCTGAGGCGTCACAATATATACACACACACACACACACACACACACACACACACACACACACACACACACACACACACACACACACACACACACACACACACACACACACACACACTTCTTAAAAGCCTGAACACACAAAACCCACATAACAATTTCTAACTGAAACCCTGTATATTATTAGATTTATTCCAGGCATTTATAACTAAAATTGTGTGTAAAATGTTTACCGTATGTGGGGTCCAAAAGCTGAAGGAAAATTAAAGTGATAAAAGCGACGCTTGCTGTTCTAACATTTGCAAAATGAAACTCTTCCTTCGTTTTCATGCATCCCGCCATATTGTTGCGTTCTCTTCTTCGTCGGCGACTTCAAGCCGGTCTCAGCGTAGCAACAGAATCGCCTGACTCACCGGCGCCCTCTGCCGTAGCCTGCCGTCACCTGAATAAACATAAACATCTCTAACCGCCTTCTAATTTCTAGATTAGATTACAAATCACAGTGTAGCAACCACAAAAACTGTTGAAAGAGCAGCATGGATACTTTTTTTGTTAAATGTCGAGTGCTAGGTATTTAAGAAAGAGGTAGGTCTTCAATCGTCTCTTGAAGACAGCCAGTGTCTCTGCTGTTCTGACGTTGATGAGAAGTTCATTCCACCACCCATTGGTGCCAGAACAGAGAAAAGTCTTTAGGCAGACCTACCTTGTGTCCTAGGGGGTGGTGAGGCTAGTCGAACGCTGCTTGTGGATCTAAGGCAGGGGTGGGCAATCTCGGCCATAGAGGGTTTAACTCCAACTCGCCTTACCACACCTACCTGTAAGTTTCAAGTATAACTGGCAAGATCTTTATTAGTTGGTTCAGATGTGTTTAATTAGGGTTAGAGTTAAACTGCACTCACACTCCCTCCTATGGGCAATTTAGAATCACCAATCAATCTAACATACATAACATTTTTGGAATGTGGGAGGAAACCGGAGAACCCGGAGTAAACCAGCACAAGCACAGGGAGAACAGGCAGACTCCACACAGAAAGGAAATCGAACCCGGGACCTTCTGGCTGTGTGGCAACAGCGCAAACCACTAAGCCACAGTGTTTCCTTGTCTTAAATCATATTTAAGCAATTTTCATGTCATTTGCACTTATTTACACTCAGCAATCGACATACTGGTTGTGGAGGGAGGAAGGAAACAGTGGAAATGCCCCAAAAAACCTCACACAGACACAGGAAGTAACTTCAAACAGTCTGTTATTCCGATGCAGAACAATGCTTTAAGAATAACAACCTTTTTCGGGATTCTGTGTATTTCATGCTGTTCTTCCACAGCATTTATTATGGATTATTTTCTAATATTTATTTATATAGTGGTAAATTTACATACTTTAGTATCTCTTCACAGTATAAAAGCTGTATTTACTAAATCCTTGGCAAGAGATGTCCTCCTCGGCACCTCACCTTCCCCAAAACGACGTATTACAAGTTAATCATAGTTTAATGTTATACAATTAACATAATTTCAGTTTAGAAAAAAAACACAGACTTTCATCAAGAAAAAATATTTATTAGATTCTTATTACAGCACATAGTCTACAGTACATCCTTTTATAAAACCTCAATGAGACTTTCATGACCCGCCGTTTCCGGTCTTTCTTGTTTTGATCCACTCTAAAAGCTTCCTGATTCCAAATCCTCTTCTGTCTGATTTTTACCCGTACTGATGACACGCTAAGTCTCTTTAGACTCTTACGTCCATTTTTCTTAAAACCAAATCTTAAATCAGTGAAATCGGTTAAAAAAGCAAAAATCTGACATTTATGTTAAAAAAGTAACCAAAAACTCAGGAACATTTTATTGTATGTCCAGCGAACTGAAAGATATTTTAACATATAATAGGAGTGTTTTATTTTTCTAAATATTTATTAGTGATTATTTTCCACATGATGTGTTAAAGGATCAGGTTTTAGGCCATGTTTTTATTAAGCATTTAGAATCTTTAAAATAATGTAAAAGATGGGCTTTATGGTTGCCTCACAGCAAGAAGGTCCCGGGTTCGATTCCCGGGCAGGGGTTCTCCCTGTGCTTGCGTGGGTTTACTCCGGGTTCTCCGGTTTCCTCAAACAGTCCAAAAACGTATATTAGATTGATTGGTGATTCTAAATTGCCTGTGAGTGTGTGTGTGGCCCTGTGATGGACTGGTGTGTATGGTGTGTGTTGTGTGATGGATGTGAGTGTGTGTGTGGCCCTGTGATGGACTGGCGACCTGTCCAGGGCGTCCCCCTCCTGCCTTTCACCCTTTCAGAGACGGCTGGGATAGAGTCCAGCAGATCCCCGTGACCCCGAATTAGAGAATAAGCAGGTATAAATGACGGAGTGAATGAAAGACACTTCCGTCCTCTTTTTTTCTCAATTACTATTACATTTTTCCAATCATTAGCATTTCAACATTAAAGATAGGAAAACAAACCATGGAGAAACAGAGAGAGAGCTTATTATTAATGATTTGGTCTCATCTTGTCGGGGCTGTTACTGAACTCATGGGCGAATGTGGCAGAGATGTTGGGTGCGTAGTATCCGACGCTCCAGTTCTGAAGTCCCAACAACAGACACTTCCAGCTGTAACTCAGAGCTTTCCTCACATTCTGCAACACAATAATAACATTTTTTGATAAAAAAGCCTCTATCCAAAGCGTCTATATAAACGTTATACAACTAAGCAATTGGGGGGGTACGGGCCTTGCTCGGTGGCCCAGTGGTGGTGCTGGGAATCGAACCGCGATCTACTAACTAGCAATCCAACACCTTAACCATTGCGCTACCACATCCCCCACAAAAACACATCCTCAGTGATTAGTATCTCATCATCCACGACATTAACATCAATAAAGTTGTTTTTAGTTTTTGCTTAGATCGTACATATCAGCTATAAACACTTTTATTTACTCACTGTATAAACTTTATACCATATGCTGTAAATTGCAAGCTTAAACTAAGATCATAATAATACATGATATACAAATCATTAGTACTGAACTGTAATTTATACCTGTAATTACAGTCTAATTACAAGAATACATGGAATTTCTAAGGGGAAATACAGGAGAAGGATGTTAAAAAAAAACAAAAAACACATGGATCTGATAGTCAGGTGTCCTAATACTCATAACATAGTATAAGTCTACCAGTATATGACATAAAAATGTTCTGTCTGATTGTAATTTTTAACATCTACCCACAGCCATGCGTCTTACTGTCGTGGAAGTTTGTCTAGTGAAGAAATAAAGATCAGGTTGAGAAAAAATACAGCAATCAGACCAAAGAATAAATCAAAGAACGATCTTTATTGAAGTCCAGTGGACAGTGTCCCTGCCAACACAAAGACAAGCTCAGAGACGTTGAGGAAAGAGGCCCAGAATGTTTGTGCACAAAGTTTTTTTATACAACTGCATTGTGCGCTTTAGTTTTTTTCCAGCAAGAGCACATTGTCTCACATTGTCTCACAATGTCTCTGCAGGCCATTTTTGTCTTCGATCTCGTATGTACGACTAACCACACGCACGCACAGTGTTCTAAAAGTCACAGACTGAAATGTAATTAGTGAAACTAAACTAAATGCAAGGTTAAACATGAACCAAACTAAGTAGGAATAAAATATTGCCTCACACGTACCTTTTTATATTTTTTGTACTTCCTTTTCATTCTTGCCTTTTTTTCCTCCTTGGCTTCCTCCAGGTTCTCATTTTCTTGTAAAGTAACATAGTTCCTCGAGCAAACATATCTGTAAAATCTGCGCTTGTTCTGCTTTTCGTTCCACATCTCCAGACGAAAGTTGGAATTCATCCCGTATTGTAGCTTCTCCTCCTCTTCCTCCTCCTCCTCCTCCTCTGGGGTTTCCTGTTATATAATGACAAAGCTTTGGATCACGAGGTTGGGTTTATATGAGAGGGTTTATGTGATCAGCTTTTTATTAAAACAAATCCCAAATGGCTTGGCTTTCTATTATATAACAAACAATTAGTTCAACGCTGGAGAACAACGCTTCTGTGTGCAGTGTTGAGCATGAAAGAGCTCATAAGTGTGTTTATTAACCAGTTGAACTTCCCCTGTACATATCTTTCATTTCTCTTTTTCCCGGCGTTTCCCGCTCTACATGTGTGATTCTATGAATTTTGAGCTGGTTCTCGTGTGTAACTCAAATGTAAGTCGGTCTGGATTAAACAGGAACCTACCATCATGCTATAAATGTAATGTTACAGCAAAAACTATTTAGAAGCACAAGTTCCTTTATTTTGGCCATCAATTTCAGAAGGATTGTAGAACACAGACCACTGCAGGAAAAGCACAAAGGAAAACACTTTGCCAATTTTCTTTTTAACCAGAATCGGTTTTAATTGCACAATCAATGTATCATTTTATTATTGTACTTAATACGTCCACAGGCATGTATTTACAGAACAGCTCAAGGTAACAAACAAACAAATAAACACTAATTAAAAAAAACAAAAAAACAACAACAATTTTTTCTGAAATTAACGCCTATAAAAAAGCCCTGCTTGATATCCAGCCCTCGGCAGTGAGTGTGTAGATATAATGGATATAATAATACTGCTGAGGATTTTTCAGGAGGTAAGTTCTTGTTCAGAAACCTGCAGTATAAAAGTCTTTTCTGCTTTTCCCCTCTGTGGTTCTCCGTGTGGTGGTATTTACATTTGTTACCGCTTATATCTTCACCAGTAGAACGTTTTAGTAAGAAAACTGGCTGCCGAGCTTAACCAGCTCCCACTTGTGTCCTGTTTGGCAGCGGTGCGAGACACAGCGCGGTCAGTCTCCTTCTCTGGACTCTCGTCTTCTGGTAGATAATCTGGCAGATGGTGATTCTGCTCTACGTGTGTGTCTGAAGTGTTGAGCGGGATGAGAACCTGCAGCCAGTAAAATCAAACATGGTCACTTAATTGCATTTAATTTACAACCAATATGTGGTGGTGGTTACTTTCCGTTACTAATTCAAGATGGCTGTAAAATCTGGAATAGTAGTTCCAACATTAGCACAACAAAACCCTAATGATGTTCAGTGGGTGGAGACAGCAAAGAAAATAGTATTGAAAACGACTGAGAAATACAAATCCTATCAACTCCACTGCCCCAAGTGGAAAAGTGGTCATAATCATTAGCTGGAAATGATGTCAAAGTCCAACACACTAGTCAATCATAGTGATACGTGAAAGGTGGTAGCTAAATAAGTTGCTGTGGTGGCTCAAATGGTTAAAGCACTAAGATGTTAATTGGAAGACCAGGAAAACCCACCACCACCAGCCTGCCACTGTTGGGTCCTTAAGCAAGACCCTGAACCCTTCCTGCTCCTGACAACAAGTTTCACAGTGCAGAAGATTCTATGTGACAAATAGACATTCACACACAATCCCAGCACCACCAATCAGCCACTAATCTGTGCAAGGCCCTTAACCTTAAAATTTTTTTACAAATTGAGGCTTTAAAAACTTAACCAGCCAACGGTGAAAGCTCCACCCACTGACGCAGTTCCCATTTGGAACCAGTACTTTTTTGTGCCGATTTATAGCCAGGAAAAAACAGGGCAAGTTCTACGCATGGGGAGGAAGTGTTCTCCAGGGTTAAAAATTAATTAAAATTAAAAAAATAAACCTTGATTTAGTGTGTGTGCCTTAGAGGAAATCTTAGAACAGCAACCCACCTCCTTCCCAGACTCATTCTTCACCACCTGCTGAGCTGAAAGCACTTTAGTGGCAGCAATGGCTGATGCCAGACTCTAAATTGGAGACAAAGTGCTTTTTACTGCCATTAAACTTATACAGATTGAAAATAAGAACTGAGTTTAAGGTAAATGTGGGTAATTGAGAATTACATAAAACCAGAAGTCTACCTCGGTGGGCAGGTCTGCGCGCACACGCACTGTGCATCTCCTCATCGCCATCTGGAACGTAAAGCTGATGACTCCTTTAACTTTGAGAAGAGCCTCTTCACACACACCTCGCTGATCCTGTAGCAATAAATAAAGCATAGTTCTGAAACCTCCAGCCGTGTTTTATTTATGGGTTTAATAAATTATTTATTTATGCTTTATTATTGTTTAATAAATCTATGTGGCAATATAAAATTGTGTGTTGTCTGGTACCCATCTTCATCATGTACTTTAGGAAAGTTGATGTATAGATGACGGGTGACACTAATGAATACAAGTTTTAAACTAGAGCTTAGCTTTCTGTTTTTACATGTTTTTTAATCCTCTGTGCCAGAACATAATTTGCGTCATTAGAGACTGCAGTAGTAAGTCTGTATTCACACACATCACAACACACCTACCGTTCCTTCCAAACCCTGAATGTACAGCGTGACTGTTTTGGCCTTTTTTTTGGAACTGTTGATAAAGAACTGAGGTTTATTTCTCCTCATGGGTTGTGTGGGAGTTTGGAGGGTTTCCGTCCTCTCCGGAGCGCTCAATATTTCATACACCTCTCTGGCAAGATCTGTCATGTCAGCGCTCAGTTCATTACTACATAAAAGGATTGAAGACAAAATTAGTAATTCCATCAGAATTAAATTCGACATGAATTAAAAGAGTTTAATGCAGCATACAAAAAAATGACATCATAAAAGTCTTACTTTTCCATCAGCGCCTCCAGGCTCACCATCATTCCTAGCTCGTTCTTCATGGAAATGATATTTTGAGGGGATTCGGCCAGATACCTCAGGGTCTGAGAACAGAGCACATTGCAGTCATGCATCTTTTTAACAAAAAGCTTTAACATGCGCAATAGCCAAGTCGAATGGGTGCATTTCAGACATTTTCTCTTTAAAATGCATTACCCTAATTTAAAATGACTTTCTGCGATGTTGATTTACATTTCTGTCATTTGGCATTTGACTTACTTTTATTTCATTTTTTTAATCTAACTGAGCAGTTAAAGGAGAAAGGGGCCTTGCTTAGGGGCCCAGCAAAGGCAACATGGTTATGCTGCAAATTCATCCTATGTCCTTCTAATTACCAGTTTAACGCATTAACCAATTCCACCATGCTGATACTTCAGTGGGCAGTGATGGCTCAGATGGGTTCTTGGGCAAGACCTCTAACCCCTTCCTGCTCTGTATCTAACCCCAACTTTATAAGCTGGGAAAAAAATCACTGTGCTGTAGAACACATGTGACAAATAAGCCCTTTTAAACCAGTGGTTATGGTGTTGAACTGCCAATCAAAGGATTTGCTGCCACTGCTGGGCCCCTGATTAAGGCCCCTAACCCTCAACTGCTCATTTGGATTTGGTATGTCATAGATATAAGGTTTGATGATAATAAAGGTGTCTGCCAGACAGATTTATACCTGAAGAGTAGCAAACACTACTTGAGGATTTTTGTGGTCTAGGAACAACACCAGACCGGGTAAACAGCCCTCGTCTTTCGCTATAGCCTCCCGATTCTGAGGTTCGGACGCCAGGTCCCTCAGCTGGGTCACTACTGACATTGCGTCCATCATCTCGCTGGTAATCTGCCTAATCAGAGAACAGACAAAATTTCAACTTTTCTCAGATAACACGGTTACATGTAGACGCTATATGTGGTTTATTAATGTATTAATAAAAATGCACATTGGCACTGACGTAAATTAGTGTCGTAAAATAAGCCCTTGTTTGAAGACCATCTGTCTCATCAGTATAGGAAATGTCTTTAAAACATTTTGATTAAATTTCATAATTTAATTACAGATACGGTGGACAGTTTGTTAACTGTTTAGGAATAAAGAATAAAAACACCACGAAATATTTGCGTTGACGCTCATTCGACACTCTTACGTCACAGACACGGCGTCCTCCATTTCTATAAGCTATTGTAGCTATTAAACTAGCGTTAGCAAACGTGTTAATCGTCGTACGTAATAGTTGTTCTTATAAAAAAAACCTGTAAAAAACAGTTAAATCTAATAAAATTATTATTTGTCTGCCATAGCTTAACGAGTTAGCCAAACGGCACGCACGCCTCAAGTTAGCAACCATGCTAACAAAGAAAATGCTTTAAAAATTTAAAAATCAAATGCTTAATTAAATTTTATGTTTAATTACAAAGCCCTTGCCTAATTTCGAATATTACTAAAATTGATTTGTTTCTTTCTTTTGTGTCCAAAAGAATAACTAACTTCCGTAAATCTTAAATTCTTACCGCTACGAAGTGACAGCCTCGCTAACCACAAATACAAATTTCGCACTCATTTTCACCCAACGTCATTGGTCGATATGCTACTGGCACTGAGTAAGATAAGTGTCTGTGATTGGCTGAAAGAAACGGTATCTCTGTGTTGTCCAATCAGACGCGCCTTTGCTCGAAACAGCGTTATTTGAGTTGGAGCGTTGCACGAAAGCGTGAGTTAGTTTAAGAGGTGATGATTATTAATGGTGATGTATTTGTTTGTTTTGGCATTTTTAATATATTAAACGCATATTTTATTTTATTTTATTGAATTAAACATATGCATGTTTAATATACGAGCCACATAAGTCGGTTCGGTTAACATTAGACGTGATCTCTTAAACGAAGGCGTTTTTCGAGCACTAATGTAAATACTGGTGTGTTATTAAAGTTATACATTATTTTCATTGTTAATTTTTTTTTCAGAATTAGACGATATGCCGTTTATTTGATCCTCCTGCACCACGTGTAGGAAGCCAGTGTATAAAATTCAGCACTGATCAGTGCAGAAACCCTGCTGACGCCTTCACTCAGTTCTCCATTGGGAACTGAAGCTCTACTGATCAGCATGTCCTTGCTGGAGGACTTTGTCCATTTGATGAGATGTGTCCTGGAATATTTCGGGGTACCGCAAGAAATGGTAAGTGTGAAATCCTTGAAATTATCAAATCAACTGTTTGTGTAAATGTCTTCTGATCGTTTGCTTGATTGCAGTTGGTTCCAGTTTGGGAGAGCAGTTTGTGTGGACAATATCGCAGCATCGTCCGCATGATTGGATCAAATCTCCCCCTGACACCTTATCCCCGGCTCCATTTCCAGGTAAGGTTATATGTGTATTGATCTGCCTGTATAGTGAGACGGTGTAGTAGTGATGCACATAGTAGTATTGAGGCCGGAAGTGTGTAAATATCTGACATTTACATTCTTGGCATTTGGCAGACGCCCTCATCCAAAGTGATTTAGATCACAATTTTAGGTTTTTTTTTTAAGTTGTTGGACCACCAATTTGCAGACCCAGGTTTGATTCCAACCCCCACCAAGTCACTGCTTCTGGGCCCCTTAAGCAAGGCCCTTAACCCCCAATTAAGCTCAGTTGTATAACAAGGGTTAGGGTGTCTGCCAAGTGCTGTAAATGTAAATGCAGTACACAGTGAAATAAAACAACGTTTCTCCACGGCCCCATGGTGCTACACAAAACAACACAGAATTACACAAACGACAACAACAAAGAGCTACTGAAGAGAACCGCATAGCAACATAAAGTACATTACAACAGACGGTGCAAAAAACAGATAATACAGAACAAAGCATAACTCTGTACAGTACATTTAGTTAGCGCCAAACCAGATTATAGAAATGTGCAGGTAAACAAACAGCAAGATTTTAAAGTGACCTGTTAAGGGCCTTGCTTAGGGGCCCAGCATTGACAGCTTGGTTGCAGGCCATTAAAACTAGTTATGATTCTTGTACAAACATAAGCAGTATGTGATTTCGGACGGAGCCGAATATTCTGTAAGTTCATATATTAATTATGTATATCTCCTTATTTATACACACCTGTACATATATTTATACTGCACTACTACCTTGCACGTTTAGTTAGATACTAACTGCATTTGGTGTAATGACAAAGTTGAGTCTAATCTAATATACAGAAAGACTTCAGTCCTCTTGTGGAAATGTGATTATTCAGTGTCTGTTTTTGAAAAGACCTTTTAATGAGACCTGTGATGACTTTGCCCTTCCTGCCCCCCTCTGTCTGATCAGGTTCCTTTACAGACAATCAGGAGACACAGTCATATCGAAGTGTCTGGCGACAGTCCTGCCATTCCATCACTAGCGGATGTGTTATGGGTGGTCGAGGACGAAGGAGACAGCTGTACCAAGTTCAGGTATTTGGAGTAAAAAAATGATAATAAAAAAGTGCTTAATTTAGTTTGTTTTAATTCTAATCTTTAACCTTAGTGATTGCTCAGCTACAGCAGGGTGTTCTGTTCTTACCAATTAAATCACATGCACGCACACACGCACATCCAATTACCCCGAATGTAGATAAATTAGCCACCTCATTCCAGGCATCCGTATCTTTGCTTTTTGTCTTTCATAAAAACATATTACAAGTGATTTAAAAATTTTTTTTATAGAATTAAATGTCTGTTATTGTAGGAATACTGTCCAGCTGAGGAAGCAAGGATGGTCGCACAGCGTTGAGAATTCGACCGCCGTGTGTGTGCGCCCTGCTCATGCAGCTCTGCGTGAACAGAAATATAGAAACAAAACACAGACATCAAGTACACAACCAGAAGCTTTTGAGAAGATCCAAGCACTGGAGGCTGAGCTACTGAAACTACAAGCTCAGATTGCAATGATCGTGACCACTCCAACAGGTGACCACCACATCACAAATAAATTAAAAACATGTTCTACATTCTCATAATGTTTGTAGGACTTATCATTCCAAGCCGAAGCAGAAGGTTTACTTGAAATAATAGCCATGTGTAAAAATGTACGTTCTGTAACAGTATCTCATTTTTTTTTCTTTTCTATTTCAGCCGACGATTCACTTCTAAATAATCCCTCCACTCCGTGTTCACTTTTTCCTGCCCCTGTTCTTACCTCGACTCCATTTACGGCTCCTCCGCCTCCGCCTCCTCCTCCTCCTCCTCCTCCTCCTCCTCCTGGCGTCAGCCCCGAGCAGGTCTCTGTGACAGATGTGATTAGACAAAGGCAGGCAGCCAGAAAGAGTAAAGCTGAAGTGTGTGACTCCTCACCAGCTGCAGTCCCTTCCATGCTAGAGGTCCTGAAGGATTTGAACCAGGTTAAACTTCGCACTGTGGAGAGGTTCGACTACACCTGCAACATTTACACTTCAGGGCTGTTTGTCAACTCAGATTACCAGCGCACATTGTCTATCAGCCCTCTGCTGGCCGCAGAGCAAATTGCGACTGCAAATAAAATAATAATAAATACTAAAATAATTTTTGGAGAGATTTTCTCAGGTTTCCTCATATAAGCTGGTGGGATGGCTTCTAAAGTAAACATTATAAATATTTACAAATATGACCTAAAATCTCTGTCAGATATCCTGTCAGGTTGCTTCATACTAGCTGGTAGAGTAGATTCAGCAGTAAATATTTTAAATGTTTACAAATTTGACGCAAGCATTTGCATTAAAGACTTTAAATAAAATATTTATTAAATATGACCCAAACACACTTATAAATCTTGAGCGGTTACCTCAAACTAGCTCCAGCAGCAACTAACTAGCTTGAAAGCTAGCTCCAGCAGCAACTAACTAGCTTGAAAGCTAGCTCCAGCAGCAACTAACTAGCTTGTATGATAGCTCCAACACTAACTAACTAGCTTGTATGCTAGCTCCAACAGTAACTAACTAGCTTGTATGATAGCTCCAACCCTAACTAACTACTACCTTGTATGCTAGCTCCACCCTAAACACTAATGCTAGCTCCAACACTAACTAACTAGCTTGTATGCTACTCTAGCTGCTAGCTCCAACACTAACTAACCAGCTTGTATGCTAGCGCCAGCAGTAACTAACCAGCTTGTATGCTAGCGCCAGCAGTAACTAACCATCTTGTAGCTGCTAGCTAAGCCCAGCAGTAACTAACCAGCTTGTATGCTAGCTAGCGCAGCAGTAACTAACCAGCTTGTATGCTAGCTCCAGCAGTAACTAACTAACCAGCTTGTATGCTAGCTCCAGCAGTAACTAACCAGCTTGTATGCTAGCGCCAACAGTAACTAAACCAGCTTGTATGCTAGCGCCAGCAGTAACTAACCAGCTTGTATGCTAGCGCCAGCAGTAACTAACCAGCTTGTATGCTAGCTCCAGCAGTAACAGCAGCTTATGCTTAGTAACAGCAGCAGTAACTAACCAGCTTGTATGCTAGCGCCAGCAGTAACTAACCAGCTTGTATGCTAGCGCCAGCAGTAACTAACCAGCTTGTATGCTAGCCCAGCTTGTATGCTAGCTCAGCAGTAACTAACAGCTTGTATGCTAGCTCCAGCAGTAACTAACCAGCTTGTATGCTAGCTCCAGCAGTAACAACTAACCAGCTTGTTATGCTAGCGCCAACAGTAACTAACCAGCTTGTATGCTAGCGCCAGCAGTAAACTAACCAGCTTGTATGCTAGCGCCAGCAGTAACTAACCAGCTTGTATGCTAGCTAGCTAACCAGCTATGCTAGCTAATAACCAGCTTGTATGCTAGCTCCAGCAGTAATACAGTAACTAACCAGCTTGTATGCTAGCGCAACAGCATTAACTAACCAGCTTGTATGCTAGCGCCAGCAGTAACTAACCAGCTTGTATGCTAAGCTAACGCCAGCAGCAACTAACTAGCTTGTATGCTAGCTCCAACAGTAACTAACCAGCTTGTATGCTAGCTCCAGCAGTAACTAACCAGCTTGTATGCTAGCGCCAGCAGTAAAGTAAGCTAACCAGCTTGTATGCTAGCCCAGTAGCCAGTAACTAACCAGCTTCTATGCTAGCGCCAGCAGTAAAGATTAATATGAATATGTATAAACATGACCTAAAATCCTGTCAGGTTACACATGGCAGCTAAAAGGCTAGTTTTAGCAGTAAAGATTATAAATAATTATGCAAAATTCATAAATATGACTTAAAATCCTGTCAGGTTACCATACACTAACCAGTAGGCTAGTTTTAGCAGCAGCAAATATGAATATAAATAAATTTCACCTAAAATCCGATCATGTTTATGCATAGTAGCTGGAAACTTGGCTTTAGGAATAAAGATTGTTAATATTTAACAATTATAAATATAGTGTAAATATTCTGGCAGGTTAGCTCATATTGGCTAAAAGACTAGCTTTAGCAAAAATTATTGTAAACCTGTATACATATAACCTAAAATAATGTTTGCTTAGCCTGAACAAGAGCGTAGGCTAGCATTAGCATTAATGATAAAATAACTAAAATCATGGCTGGTTAAATTACCAGAGGAAAAAATAATAAACATAACTATACATGCAAAAATTCATAATCGTGTACATTTTATTGAATAAAAACTAAACTGTTTATATTTATAATTGATAATAGATTATAGGCATAAATATAGTGCAAGGGCCTTTATTTTATTTATTTATTTATTTATTTTTTTTAAAAAGAAAGTATCACCATATTGATTACAGTTACAGAAATACTTGTACGTAATTAGCATGTTTTAAGAGCTTCATTGTCTGTTGATTCTTCTCCTTAGCTGTCTATTGTGTTGTGTTGGTGTGTTTAGGTCTCCAGGAGGAACACCTGTATGGAAAAGAAGGAGTAAAGGGATGGCGTGTGCGTCGGACCCCGCTGCTCTTATTGCCGAAGCGTTGAAGAGGAAATTTGCACACAGGCAGCGAGACGCCTCGTTCGATAAGGAGAACCGCTCAGCCGAGCCCTCGCCATTCAGCAGCCCCGACACACCACGAGTAAGAGAGTTTAAGTTCAGTGAATAGGTGCCCTGCGGGATAGAGTGATACCCGGGCATGTACACATTTCAGCTCACGCTAAATATTGTGATGATCAACTCGATAGATTTTAAAATGGTATTATCTGTACTAATCTGTTCGAAGCATGGATCAATAAAAGATGGACAAAGCGAAATTAATGCCAGCACAATTTTTAAGGTTTTGTCTAGTGTGTACCCCTTCTGCCTTTCGCCCCTCTCAGAGACGACTGGGATAGGCTCCAGCAGATCCCCGTGACCACGAATTAGGTATTAAGCGGGAATAGAAGATGAATGACATGTTCAGAGGAGGGATAGTGAATATATCGGTAGGAGGATGTTAGAAATGAAGCTACCAGGCAGAAGATAAAGACGAAGACCAAAGAGGAGGTATATGGATGCGATAAACGAGGAAATGAAGTTAGTGGGTGTGTGAAGAGGATGTAGAGAATTGGGGTAGGTGGAGACAGATGATTCACTGCGGCGACCCCTAAAAGGGAACAGCCGAAAGGAGAACTAGAATAAATGAATAAATGAATGAATAATGAATGTTTTCTTTTTTAATGCTAATAAATTAAAGTCTAAATAAGTAATTCCCAGCAAACTTACCATAAAAGGCAAACAAAATACAATTGAACAAATTGAAAAAAAAAAAAAGTTTTTTGATGCGGCCATAGTCACACCCACTAACCAGCTCGCAGCAGGCAAAGCAGGAGACCCGTCACGCCAGAGTAAAGTAATAAAACAGATAATATGGGAATATGGAATACAGATATTATTTAATTATGTAATTAATTTGCATGCATTAATCATATATCATATATTAATCAGCTGAGTATCTACTATATGTGCTGTACTTTTGGACTACGCAAGCTGAAGAAAGTTCAAGATTAGCCCTTGTAAGAGCAACGGGGATTTCCCCAAGGGGAAATAATAAGGGGAAGTCAACAAGGGTGCGTTAAAACTGTATTGGAATGCATCCAATGTAGAAAGTAGAACCATGTATGAAGCTAAACTCGAGTGATGATAAATGACAAAAGGGAACTTATTTTGTTTTAAATATATCACTGTATCAAAGTTCTACATTTCACAACAGCTTTGCAGAGGAGTTCTTCTTTTTTTCCTTTAAAATATACCCTGGAGGTATACAACAACAAAAATGATGGCCTGAAATTGCCCAGAATACCATGTAGATTGATTATTTATTGATTTTTTTTTTTTTGTGGAGCTGCTGGAAGTGATTGATTTTGTGTGATTGTGGTTTTTTGTGGGTATGTGGTTACGTTCGGACTCAACAGTTGATAGACTACAGCGATATAATTACTCGATATCGTACAGCTGGATGGCGATGTTTGTCTCAATATTTTTTTTTCTGTATATATTCCAGGTTCCAGATGTTTGACATCACGAAGAGTATTATAATTATATATCGATTTTTGTTTTTTAGATTCCACTCTTTACCAGACGCAGTCAGGGGAGAAACCATTCGTCACCTATCACCCGCAGGTCAGACGGTAAACAAAAGGATGGAAAATAATCTGCCGAAGAGCCTCTGAAGATGTTTTTTTTTCGCTCTCACTTTTTTTTTCTTCCCACGCAGTACTACGGTACTTTTTCTTCCTTGCAAAGATAAACAAAACTGCCTTTGTTGTCTCCTTTTCTCAACTGTGGATTGATTTAGATTTTTCTGGACATGTATGCAGTTCTTACACTGTTGTTTGAGTGTTCACTGTGAGTCACGTCTGTACCTCATGGACCTTAAACAAAGCAATTTTTTTTTTTTTTAATTGTTTGATGATGGTTTTTTTTAATTATTTGTGTTTTTGCACTGCTTGGTCTTTCTCTTGGTTTACCAGAAAAGCAATAATACTCCATGTAAGGCACTGGTTTAGTTAATGTAACGTTTCAGTTTCAAAGCAAATATGAACTGTGTTTTCAGTATTTGTCTCTTTATATATGTATGTCTGTGTGAATTAATTATTTTTTTTTAGTTCAACCAAAAGTTAAAGCATATCCATTCCTCCATCTTGCTCATCTGTGTTATAATTAAATATTTTTCATTTCATATCATCAACATTCATCCGCGACCCCATTTTCAAAATGAGCAAAAAGACATAAACATGTTCTCTCGTCTGTCCTGGATGTGCACCTTTAATCAAGTTCTTGTACCTTATTTCATCCTTATTTATCCAAAGCCATCGAGGTAGGACCCACTACAGGAAGCTTGATGATGCTGGGATATAAACCACATAACCTTCTGATAATAAACAGCTAATTAAACTTTAATTATTATGTCACACTTAGGAATAAACATGGCTTTAGGTAACCTTTATAATTATTACAGTAAAAACATACTTCATAAAGATGCATGAGTTAACAAAACAGTAGCTCTGCCGGACAGAGCATACTTTTATACTCCAGAGTATGAGAGGTAAGTAGTATGTATGTATTTCACTTAAATTACATTAAGTAAAAAGTTCCTGGATCATCGACTACAGATGCAGAGGTGGTGGAATGCTGATGGAACACTTTTCAAGTCCTTTTTTAGTAGCTTTAAATGCTTAAAGAAAAAAATTGTAGTTAAATTGCTTGTTTCACATTATTTAACGTTTTCTGACAAAAATGTCACATGACAATATCAGCTTGGCGGATGTAGTCATACTACCCGTAACTATATTATATAGGGCATACTTTTTTGTAGTACAAATTGGGCTTGATGAATATTTAAGCAAGACACTGGCTCCATCCAAAATTACATAGTACTAAATGTATGTACTACAATTAAATACATCTTAGTTGTATAATTGTTCAACTCTCCTGCTTAATACTTTAATAATTTAGTAAATAAGTGTGATTTTGGTTTGTGAGACTAGACCCAGTTTAAAGAATAAAGATACAGATCTTGAAATGAGTCAAAAATTACTGGTGTGATTCTGTCAGTACATCTTATTTGAACTTAACAGCCGGTCTCAACGAACTAAACTGAATCATATTAAACTGACCATAAATGGATTTATATATTTACATGTTGATAAATATTGAATTACGATGCTATAAATCATTCAGCAACAATCCGTCTTTTTAGCTTTCCTCATACTGAAAGATCAACAAAACATTTTTTTTCTCTTTGAAAGCATCACATTTGGTAAAAAAAAAATAAAAAAGGTTTCATTGAGATTCGGACAATTTAATAATACTTTTATTATAAGAAAACCTACTATTGTGTACTATTATGTATTCTAAATACTGTTCTGTGTCAAAGAGGTGACATTTAAGGGAAATAAACTGCTCTGTTGCTCTGTGGGTGCCAATATTTTTAGATACTGAATAATACCATGTGCACAATCTGAACCCAGAAACTTTATCCACTAGAAAGTTTGATTGACATGTACATAGACCCACCCCCATGTCCTGATTGGTTGGATGTTCCGACCCTGCAGCATACATATTACCTTAATCTGTTAAAAATGTGACAAGGATTGTAAAATATTATAAATAATGCAACTGGCTTAACTAAATGCAATAAATGTACAAGTTTAACGCTATAATTGCCTTTCGGTGGATGGAGAACACTCCACCATGTAAGATTTGACCCACATCTGATCGTAGACTTTATAAGAGGCAGAAATGTCTTTAGAGATATAACACACTCTGTCTATACCTTTAACTGATAAACTTTGGCACACTGTAATGTTTTGCTTTGCATGTGTGTATGTTTGTGTGCGGTGGGGGTGTTTGTCAGTGTAATGGAATCAATGCACTGTGTGGCACTTGTGTTGTTTGTTTTTGTAAACCACATCCTTCCAATCACTAAAGGTTAGTATGAAAAGGATGTACTGGTGTACCAAGACAGGAAATGGTTACACGCTAAAATCTGATTAATCCTGCGCTCTGTCTCTTCGGTTGCCAGTCAGTCAGAAGTGCTTATGTGATGGAATGTTTCCTTTTGAAGATTCAGGCTCTGCTCCGTTTACCTGCTGCTGATGTTTTTGCATCTTTATTCTCTCTCTTTCTTTCTCTCTCTTTTTTTTAAGCATATGGAAAAAATGAGGTGTGTTCAATACCAGATGTTTTTGTTTAGCACCAGTTCATAAATTCCATTCTATTCAGGTGTTTTTAAATAAAAACACCCACTGATACAATGCACCAAACTACCCCCACCTTTACAATTACAGCATTCAGCAGATGCCCTCATCCAGAACGACTTACATTTATCTCTTATACAACTAAACAATTGGAGGTTAAGGGTCTTGCTCAGTTGCTCAGCAGTGGCGGCTTGATGGTGCTGGGTATCGAACCCTGGTCTTCCAAACTTTACCTTTACAAAATAAAAATAATGCACACTCAATATTCAAAGCTAGTGGGACACCTAATCATCAAATTTAAACCTCCTTTTCAGATGTAGTTTCACTTTTTCTTCTATAAAAACTTCTCCACATTTCTGGAAAAGCTCTTCACTAGACTGTGTCACATGACTTTGAGGATTGGTTCCTTCAGTTACAATAGTAGTGGGGGCAGCATGGTTGCTTAGTGGTTAACACTTTTTCATCACAGCAAGAAGGGCCCGGGTTCAATCCCCAGGCAGGGGTCTTTCTGTGTGGAGTTTGCATGTTCTACCCGTGCTCGCGTTGGTTTACTCCGGGTTCTTTGGTCCAAAAACATGTATGTTAGATTAAGTTTTCACCCAAATGAGGATGGGTTCTCTGTTGAGTCTGGTTCCTCTCAAGGTTTCTTCCTATTCCGTCCCAGGAAGTTTTTCCTCGCCACCGTCGCCCCGGCTTGCTCATCAGGGACAAACTGACTTCTGATTCCTTTGCATCTTAGAATCTCTTTGATTGTATAAAGCTGCTTTGTGACTTTGACTATTGTAAAAAGTGCTACACAAATAAAATTGAATTGAATTAATTACCTTAATATATATTATATATTTCCTATTTAATATCCATCAGTAAAATATTAAAATTCTGATTTGTTTTCAGTGTCTGGATCTGGTCTGGAACCAGCGTTTTTCATTGGATCAGGTAGATTCTGACAAACCAAATAATAGTTTTAGTTTTTAATTAGCTAGTTTGTACATTCTGTCAGGATGTTCATTCATTCACCAATAGATGGCGCCAAGCACCTTCAGGACTTTTGAATCAGCTACAAGAAGTTTAGGTGGGACAGGATCTTGGTAAAAAAGAGGAGGAAGAGAGAAGACAGACGGTGGAAGGAGACAGACCTAAACTTGGTATTAGCAGGATTTGCATACCTGTATGAGCACATTTGCAATCCAAATTGCACCTATTGATTCTAGGCACAGCGATTGGCAAATCCCAGATCACATGACCTGGGCTTTGTTCACATTATGAACATTTGCTTTGAATTCGAATTCCCTGTAGGGGTTCATGATATTTTAAGAGTGTGTGAGTGAGACAGAGAGAAAAAGAGAGAAAAAGAGAGAAAAAGAGAGAGAGAGAAAAAGTCAGATAGAGAGTGAGACAGAGAGACAGACAGAGAGAGAAAGAGAGGGAGAGAGAGAGAGAGAGAGAGAGAAAGTGAGAGACCAGCAGCCTTCTGAATGTTTGAGTAGCAGGTGGAGAAGACACCTGCTTTGTAAACAAAAAAACCCTCTCTTTTATTGGTTAGAGGTCACACACACACACACACACACACACACACACACATTAATAAACAACAATAGACTGCTTATTGATAGAATGTCCTTACAAGAATGAAACTACAATTGGACGGGGGGGGGGGGGGAAGGTGTTTTTATATCTTAATGAAAAAATGAAGAGGTAAAAAATTTTTTTTCGGGGTAAAAAAAAACAGCATTTAAGAACTCATATTAATAATACTATTAATATGCCAATACTTTTTAGCAGTGAATGTAAGTCAGTGGAATCAGATAAACCTTAATCAGACATCGTCTTACATTTACATTTGCAGCATTTGCAATAATGGCAGACGCCCTTATCCAGGACGACTTATAATATTCCTTGTTATACAACTTAGCAATTGGGGGCCTTGCTCAGGGGCCGCAACAGTGGTGGCTTGGTGGGGCTGGAAAACGAACCCGGGTCCACAAGTTGGTAATTCAACAACTAAACCACTGTGCTACCACTTCCCCTACGTGTCGAGCGGTACTGACGCTGCCATGTTGTGTGTGTAGTTAGAAAGTTATTGTAACATGATTGACAGGTTATGGAGCCGCCTCCTTATCCTGATTGGTTGGATGTTTGTCAGCCCCTTGTTTCATTTTTGTTCTTGTTTACTAGTCCTGTGAACTCACAGGCCCTAAAGTCTAACAACGAGGGTTAATATCATTGCTGTGAGTTTATTTATACAGAAGGGTTATTCTTATTTAGGACTGGCAGTAAGAGTAGGACAAGTGTGTGTATGTATATGTGTGTATGTGTGTGTGTGTGTGTGTGTTATTTAATCCAACCGTATATGTGCATGTCAGTGTGCTTTTGAGTAATCCTAACTCTAAATGTGTGTGTGTGTGTATGTTTGTTATTAAACCTAACCCTGTGTGTGTGTGTGTGTGTGTGTGTGTGCGTGTGTGTGTAATTTAATCTAACTCTAATTTACCAGAAGAATCTATTTGTCTATTATTAGAATCTGTTTATTAATTTAAAGCTGAAGGTTTATTTGTCTTTTAATATTAAAACTGTTACACACCCCCGCTAAAGAAAATGCCCCAAAATAACACAATTGCTAATCGCAATTTAATTCTATACATTCACTTACCTTTTTTTAAAAACTGTCCTTACATTGCTCACAAAAAAAAAAAGATTTAATCTGCAGGTGAGTGTGTATGTATGTTAGACTCTAAATATTTACACTCGACACAAAGCTTTCCGAGGTGCATGACAGGATGACAAAGTGCTCGACACCTCGATAACACCGTGACTCACACATCCTGACATGCTGCACCTTCCGTTATTCAGCTTTTTACTAAAACATCAGCTTGATAAGATCCGGATGCAAATGTGTCAGTGATGGATGGTGAAATAATTAACTCCTTAAACTGACCTCATTATTATTATTATTATTATTATAATTATCATTATTATTATTATTATTGATCAGCTCGTCCTCTCGAAAAAAAAAATCGAAACATTTCATTGATTTATGACCTCTATGCATTATTCAGAGCAGGACTGTAAAGGTGTGTGGTTGTACTTATGGATCATGTCCATTAAAGTGTTTCTATGTAAACACCTCTTATTAATTATGGTTAATAACAGCCTCATTGGTGGACCCATTTCACTGTGGGTGTGTTTTTTTTTGTTCAAGGGTTCAGACCAGGGACTTTCCCGATAAGACTTATTTCAGTTCTTATATGAGTAAGTGAGCGATTCTGGGAAGGCAAGGGTTAATTTCTCACTCCTACCATCTCATTTCTTCTTTTTTTTTTATCTCGATTTAAAACGATGTCCTGACCCAGCTTAAGTACAAATGTACAACTTCGCTGACGCAAGCTGCGTTTTACTGTTTAAATAAAAAACACGAACTTCTTATTCCGAATTTAGTCTCTTTTTCCTATTGTAACCTCCACGCTTCTATAAAGTTTTTTATTTGATTGGGTCATGTGAGGATTTGTTAAAGTGAGAAGGTCTAGGGTTCAGTCGGTGTTCCAGTTCATCCCATAGGTGTTCAGTATTAAGAAGTCAGAATCAGGGCTTTGTACAGGACATGAGAGTTCTTCTACTCCAGGGGTGTCCAAACTCAGTCTTGGAGGTCCGGTGTCCTGCAGAGTTTAGCTCCAACCCTAATCAAACACACCAGAACTAACTAATCCAGATCTTGCTAGGTACACTTTAAAACTTGAAGCTGAACTCTGCAGGACACCGGCCCTCCAGGACCGAGTTTGGACACCCGTGTTCTACTTCATTCAGAACACACCATGTCTTTATAAAGATCAGGGGTTTTGTGCACAGGGACATTGTCATGCTGGGACAGGCTTTAGTCTCTTAGTCCAGTCTATAGAGTAATTGGGTAGGACATGGTTACAGTATGTGGATGTGTTGGTAAGGTGTCTGAAAACTTTTGGCCTTTTAATGTACTAATAATATAACAAATTCTACTATTTGAACATATATTTCATATTTATTTGTTGTCTGATGACCTTTTTCTGAGGAGCTTTAGGAAATAAGATAAGACCTACGATGGTCTCCAGGTAGCGGAGTTGAGTAAATAAAAGCAATAAAGTTTCTCATAATCTACAGACGAACCAGACTGTCCATACGAACGGATGTTCTCCAAGCAATAGATGTCGAAATGATATCATGGATATGGATATAAATCAACAATATGATGAACTAGAACAGAAACCATTGTGTTTGGATTAAATAGCTTTATTACATTACATAACATAGTAGGGTTAGCACACGCCTACACAGGGACGCCCTGTTGGACCCCCCACTACACCCATTCTGAAGCCGTCCCACTTTTCCTCCCTTAGCGACTTCTTTGCTTCTAAAGTTGTGATGTAACAGCATGCACAGTCATAAAATGACATAAATGGGATGCCATTATTGTATTTAATTCATCTCTGCCGATCCTACATTGGGCTTGCAGAGAGCCTGGAGTCGATCCCGGTGGACGCTGGGAACCTGGCGAGACACCTTGTCAACTCATCAAAAGGGCCCAATTACGAACTCCTACTTACACAGACACGACAGACAATTTATGAATGCCAACTAGTCTATGCTTATATTATTAGTCTATGTCGTTTTGACTTTTGGAGAACCCAGAAAAACAGGGCAGAGACGAGAATCGAACCAGCGGGTGAAAAAAATTTGGCACCCAAATCTTGGCGTCATTATCCAACACAAATAAGATAAATACAAGATTGAGTTGAAACATCAATCAACAATACAGCATTTGCATATTTTTCTTCTTTCTTTTTTTTTGAAACTAGTTTGTATATCGCTTATTAGCGGTGTTGGCTTTTAGGGCGAAACTATCCTGTAGGATAAGTTCAGCTTGTCTGGCCACTTCTCAGCTGTTGTAATTTTGCTTTAATAATGTGTCACGGGGCCTGGAGGCCTTCAGAGAGAACAATGATTAAAGGAACGTCGCACCGGCTTATATTATTAGTCTCATTTTAAATGATCTCTCTCTCTCTCTCTCTCTCTCTCTCTCTCTCTCTCTCTCTCTCTCTCTCTCTCTCTCTCTCTCTGTCTATCTCGATCTCTCTCTCTTACTCTCTCACACACACACACACACACAGATGTTTGTCTCACTTTTCATCTTTGTGTGAAGCCTCCAGTGACATAATTATTAATGCACCTAATTAACGTTAAGCCTACACCCTAAAGCTAACCCCGACTTTAACCTTATTAACCAGTCAAATTTTTTCCCCCCACATGGTGACAAGATTCAAAATTGTCCAAAAATTTTTATTCTTGATTTGGATATTTTAGAAAATAATAAACGTTCTAAAAAGTTTATTCGACTTGTAGGACCTACAGTACGCCCGGGAATACATCTTTGCCTATTTTTTTTTTTGTGTGTTAAAAGTGTGTGTATGTGTGTGTTTGCGTATCAAGGGAGATTAAGAAGGGAACTCACATTCCACGACTCTTTGAGTTGGCACCGGGAGCACGGCGTATGATTTGACTTGCAAATCCACGTGCAAATGAAGGGATTCTGGCAAAGGTGTGTCGGCGAGGTGGTCGTGTGTCAGCCAGGTGCGCCAGATCCAAAACACCGACCGTATGTATGTGTGTGTGTGTGTGTGTTCTTTTTTGCAAGGCTCAAACCAAAGCTTCTTTTACACGTTCAGTCACGTCGCGGCGGGTTTCGGCCCACTCCTTCGGCAATCCACGAAAGTCGGGACGAGAATCATCTTTCGTGCGCTGAGAGGAATGTGACTCCTCGCCCTTTTCCACACCACATGCAGGGAGTGGAGGATCGAAAGTAAAAAAAAAAAAAAAAAAGGACAAAAACACACACTAGACCAATCAGGGGGAATGATTCAGTATAACTGATATGATCAAACCCGGCGTTAGCTGTACTAAGAGCGTACACATGCTTCCTCCTGACCTGCTCATGCACCTTCACCTTTAACGCCTCAACCATTCACGTGATAGTTTTGGCTCTGAATTCTAAAGTTGTGTGTTTTACAAGTTTGTATTTGTGGTTTGCGTGATTACACAATGTTTATGTTTAGTTTGCTATGTTAGAGTCTAGTTTATAAGCTTTTTTTTGTGCGTCCCTGCTGTTAGCTTTGTTTTTCTTTCCCAGTGTCATAAGGTTATCGTTAGCATTAGCAGACACAGGCTGTGTCAGGACGTGTAGCGTGGGACCCCTGCACATCTACACCGAGAGACTCATTTGACTTGCAAATGCTCATGCAAATGAGTGATCTGAGAGAGTGTGTGTCAATAAGGGAAAAGGCAGGGCTGCCAGGTGTGTGTGTGTCTGTGTGTGTGTGTGTGTGTGTGTGTGTGTCTATGTTTGTGTGGAAAACAAAGGTGTATCACTTATAGTTGACCTGTTGAACAGTGAAGTTAAAATCTTTTTTTAACGTGTCCTGTTAAACATTTAACATCTCCTGGATTAGTCAGTAAGAGCTTAAGTGGGGATTTTTTGTGTGTGTGTGTGTGTGTGTGTGTGTGTGTGTGTCCGTGTCCTCTTTTTCTCTTTACCATTAAACAAAAGAAATACCAACAACACAATTATCTGCTTATTGTGTTTCTTAATGCTATTCGGAAACTTAATCATTAATAGACATTGAATTAAATATCTCAGAATGATGAACACTGCAAAGATTCTGTACAGCAAGCACAGAGCTCAGAAAGGGGAAACCTTCCGGAAAGTTCTTTCGCAGGCCTATTAAAGATGTTGTGTAAAAGACTACACTTGAAACTAGAATTTTTTTCAAGTTGAAAGTCATTAAGGTTTAAATAAAACCCTTTAGAAAGTAAATTTTCAAGTATTTTTTTTTTTAATAAGAGAAAAGATCTACTCTAGAATCTGGTTCTTCAGCATGTTCCTCTGTGACAGCTCTAACACAAATACACACAGTGTTCTAAGCGATTTTATTCTAATAATGATAGGATAGAGAGAGAAAGAAGTGTGGGGGGCGGTGTCCCAGAATCAAACCCCAGGGGGTCCCAGAATCAAACCCAGGTCACACCACGGCACCAGCTATTCTAAGGGAATTTTAAGAAAATGGCAAACTCTTTACTGTTTAATCCCTCTGTGGTCTTCAGGTCTGTGGGAAACGATTTTAAATAGAAATTATAATTGTAATTTAAGCAGAGGGCAGCACGTGGCTTAGTGGTTAGCACTGTTGCCTCACAGTAAGAAGGTCCTGGATTCGATTCAAAGTGCTTGCGTGGGTTTACTCTGGGTTCTCTGGTTTCCTCCCCCAGTCCAAAAACATGTATGTTGATTGGTAAATCTAAATTGCCCATAGGTGTGAGTGTGTGTGGCCCTGTGATGAACTGGTGACCTGTCCAGGGTGTCCCCCTCCTGCCTTTCAGAGACAGCTGGGGTAGACTCCAGCAGATCCTGGTGGACCCAAATTAGGGAATAGGCAGGTGTAGAAGTTGAATCATTTAAGCAGAACTCTCAGGATTCAGATAACAGTGTAGGGCTGTGTAAAAATATCAATACGACTAACTATCACGATTATTTTTTTCACCATAGTGTATCGATATTCTAACCTCTAGTGTCGATACCCATTTAAATTTCATTTTTAACGAATTTCTGTTTTCGTTAATATTTAATTAAAAAACCTCAAACGACTTCCTTCTTCGCTCTTGTAGTCGTCACTGACACATACAACCGTCGTCTTACAAGCTAGCATGGCGGAAAAATAAGGGTGCCTCTGGCTTTGTACTTGTTGTATTTTTAGCTATTTGTTTTAGATTTGAAATATATCGTGATATATTGTATTGTGATCCATGTATTGTGATATGTATCATATCGTAAGGCCCTTATAATTTATTTTATTTATAAGGATTTTTCAAATCAATAATCAGTCTGCATACATCACCACAAAAAAAATATTATAAAAAAAAATACCTATATAAAAAAAAAAAACCTGTCAGTTTTTTCTCAGTGAAATGTTTCTATCTTGTAATTAAATGTTGAGATCGAACCTCTTCCTGATCTTTAACCAACAAAAAATGACTCATTTTATATCGTAAAAAAATGTACATTTACGGCATTATGCAGAAACCCTTGTCCAGAGCGACTAACATTATTCTCTGTTATACAACTAAGCAATTGGGAGTTGGGGGCCTTGTTCGGGGGCCCAGGGTGGTAGCTTGGTGGTGCTGGAAATCAAACCCCGATCTTCGAATTAGTACCACTTCCCCCGTCAGAAAAATCTGAGGAAACAAAAAGTATTTTACATGAAACTAATTTACAATCTTATAGTTAGCAGTAGCAATGTTCTTCCTATAATACTGCCCCAGTAGTTCTATGACGCTTTAAGGCTGATCTAATTATTTCTCTGTTACTCAGCACAGCTGTTTACCGGTTGAGTTACAGTAGAAGAAGGAGAATACCGATAGAGGCCTTAGGAGATCATGGCTAAAAGGTATTAAACAATTTCCACAGGCTTTGTCTGGGAGATCAGCCAATATCATCACCCCTCAGGTCTGGGCTGTTACTGTGAAAATCAGGATTTTGGCTGAAGCTTTAAGGAAGCCAGTTGCATTTTAAAGATCTACCAGTGAAGTGTATTGGAACTGGTCCATGTATGTGTGTACGGTAATTAAATAAAGATATTAATATTATAAGCTGGGACTTTTATCCAGAGCATTCGACTAACTGATTATGTTTTGCCAATTTTAATTAAGATCTTTTGTAACTGGATTCAGGAGGCAGCTAACGGTTTATCTTGTTTATGATCTCAAACTTGATCTGAACCATAGTCAGTTCCCAAACATTACCAAGTAAGCAACTAACCTTTATTTAACTATTGGCATAAAATGTTGTTTACAGCATTGACCTAGCCAGTGTACTTAACAATTTCCCTTTGGGATGCATTAGTATGGGTACTGGGACCGATAATGAGCTCATGTACTAGTAAAACAGATATCAAGTATTTCAGAAGAGACTTTTAGAGAAAACTGGCTTTTCCTTAAAAAATTGTCTCATGGTGATGGGACATTCAATTTCAAACATTTTCCCCAGATCAGTCCAAACAACGGGGACAGCAGGTTAAATATTGTCCCTTGAGTGAAGACTGTAATATCCAATTTTTACCGAACTAACAAATGACTAATAAATCAGCAGCAAATAAAGCAAAGATTCATACTTGAGTTTGGCTTGTTTGACTTCAAGGCACAAACATTTTGCAGGCATCAATTCTAAAATGTGTTTATTTGCAACCAATAAAATGAAATTTGTGTGGAATATCAATAAAAATCTTTTTTTATTTTTGTTCCTTTGTCTTTTAATCAGCGGTTTAAGTGAATAAACAAACTACAGATTTATGAAAAGTAGCCCGGCTTTTTTGTAAATGGATTGTGTACTACCTCTGGGTGTCAGTTTACATCCCAGGGCCACCAAGCTGCACCGCCGGACCCCTAAAAAAGAACATAAGATAATTGCAAGTAGTTCTAGACCAGGATGTCTGCCAAATGCCATAAATTCGGAATCTTGTTGGTAGCTTTTTGGGCCTAGTTACACCGGGTAACATTATGTGTTTTTTTCTGATCGGATATCTGATTTGTCCAAACGGTTTAATTTACACTTTAAACACTTTTTACACTCAGCGAAACGGATATGGTTTTTAATTGGTATTCAATTCCCCCACAAAATGCGAATATTTCCACAGTCCTGAAAAAGCACCCACCGTTGCTTTGCTATATTTGCGATTGCAAAAAGGAAACGAGAAGGGTTGCAACAATGCTTATGTAACAAAAGGCAGCGATTGTTAGAGTATGTACAGCATTTTCGCTGTGGGCAGCATTAAACCTTAAGACCCAGCGGGATAAAAGGATGACTGCTGTATACAGTACTGGCTTCTTTTACAGAACAAGACTGACTATCCTGTTTTTGAACGGGGTTCCCGGATCTTTGAAAAATTTTGTTTGACCCCTCAAATCACTTAAATAAAGAGGCACACAAACCTTCGTCAGGATATACATTTTACATCTACATTTACACTATTTGGCAGACGCCTTATCTCTTTTATACAACTGAGCAATTCTCGTTCAGAAGTCCAGCATTGGCAGCTAAGTGGTGCTAGGAATTTAACCTCCAATTAGCAGCCCAACACCTTAACCACTGTGCCACCACTTCCTTTTATACCGATCTATACCAGTGTTTTAGGTGAGCGACGTACTTCTGTGTGGGAGAAGACAAGGTTTGAACAGACGGATGTATTTAGACGTTTTCGTCCAAAATGTCTTCCAGACCACCTCCAGAAGGTTTGAGTAATAAAATTCATATGCGCCGCAAATGTATTTCGGATAGCTATCCGATCAGAAAAAACACATGACGTGAACAGGTGTAAACAGGCCCTTTGGGTATGCGCATTGGGGTGAATCTCCAGAAGGGAAAGCTACAGTACATACAAGCCTAATATTCATGTCACTTTGGGTTAAAGTCTCAGCTTTTTTTCCAAGGTATTAAATAAATAAATGTGGTATTTATTAGATTAGGTATTTAATCCAAGTCAAACATTGTAAGCGCTCATTACCAGAAGAAAGAAGCTACTTTGTGTTTATCTTACAATCAAACTTGTGTAACAGTGGTTGTTCCCAGAAGTTTCCTGACAATTAAACATCCTGAACTTGGCACAAGTGAGCCTTATTTTTGTCATCTGCCAAAACTTATGCGTAAAATCCAGTCTGTCCTGTTTGCCCCTGTTTTCCTCTCAGATTGTGGAATTTAGAGGAACAGGGAAGCGCAGAAGAGAGGAAGAGAGATATATAGGAAAAGAGGAAGAGATGAAGACAAAGAAAACAGGGTTGGCCGGCGCCGTGGTGTAGTGGGTTAAGGTGCAACCACCTGTGCAGTTGCGCTCTGGCGTCGGGTTTAATTTCGACTTGGGTCCTGGTTCCAGTCCCACTCCTTCCTCTCTATCTCCCCTATTTCATCTCTGTCTGTCCTATCAATAAAGGCAAAATGCCAAAACAAATATTTTAAAACAAAAAACAGGGCAGGTGTACCAGGACGTAATTACGGAGTCAAGTAAGTCTGTGTCTGATGTTTCAAAAGGTTTGGTAAAATTGTAGGATTAAACGCAGTGGGAAAAGAACAGGGTAATGATATCCTTTTAATTTTTTTTGATGGTTTATTAATTTAAGTTAAAAAAAAGGATCTATCTGAGCAGCCCAATGATCAGTGATCTGGTGTAATTCTTCACCTCGTCCAAAATCCATAGTTTATCTTTCCAAACACTTAAAAGTTGGCATAATAGAATGACGTGATGCTTTGTTATTGATGACTCGTGTTGCACACTGCACTGACAAGAAAGGTAGTCAAGGTTTACGGCACAGCACACTCATGCTCCAGTCCTCGTGCGAGCGCTCCCACAAGCGAGTCCGGACATGTTAGGATCAGAACTCGGAGCCCAGGGAGAGAACAGGAACTGGAATAACGGGATTCCACCTCTATGTCCCGGCTACGGGAGTATCGACCAGCCCCTTTCCCACGAGAACACACGTCTGACCTCGCTGCCATCTGGGGGTCTTCGGATTGACATCTGCACTGAGAGACCTGACAGATGTTCTTATTCAAATTGATGTATGAAAATGAGGCTTAAACACGAGCGAGAGATGAGGACGTGGCGCCAGCAGTGCTGCGATCTCCTGTGTATGGGAAAATGTGCTTGGTGGATGTGATAGATGCTGTAATGTAAAACATGACAATAAAGTTTAAAAAAGGAGTCAATCTTCTTTTGTCCTGCATGATCCTCTCTAATATGAATATTTATTTAAAAAAAAAAAAAAAAAAAAAAGATCCGGAAACTCGAGTCTCTTTTGTGTATTTTGGTCTCAATATCATCTGAGATCACACTTTAATTGTCCTTCACAATTCAAAGTTTGACAGAACAGACAAAGCGAACTCTCCCACATTTGTTTAACCTACTGTATTTTAGAGTAAAGTAATACAATTAGCATCGAAATGAACTCTGGTTTACCTCACCGAAGAAAAAAAAAGATTAATATTATAAAGTAAAAATTAAGGTCAAGTTCAGAAATAATATTATGAAGGTCAAGTTGACTTTCTGTGGTCAAGTCAATTTACCTTTATTTATTTTGCACTTTTTTTGAATTAAATTGTGTCAAAGCAGATTTACAGAATCAAATCACATAAGACAATACAGTGAACCAGGGATGTCCAAACTCTGTCCTGCAGGGCCGGTGTCCTGCAGAGTTTAGCTCCAACCTGCCTCAACATACCTACCTGTAAGTTTCAATTATAGATTTTTGGTCAGTTGGTTCGGGTGTGTTTGACTAGGGTTGGATCTAAACTTTGCAGGACACCGGCCCGCAAGTTTGACACCCGGAGCAAGTTTGGACACTCTCCAGGACTGTGTTTGGACACCCCTGTCAGAACACTTACTGAAAAACAATCATTTATTCATCTTCTATACCTGTACATTTCCTAATCTGGGGTCACGAGGATCTGCTGGAGCCATCTCTGAAAGGGCAAAAGAGGGAGAAGATGCAAGCTCCACACAGAAAGGCCCCTGACTAGGAATCGAACCCGGGCCTTCTTGCTGGTAACCACTAAGACACCGTGCTGCCTGAAAAACAATCAGTTCAGTTTAATAAATTTCCGTAAATTAAGAGTCCCCTTCCTGTAATGAGTAACTAAGCATAACTAAGCATATAAGTGCTGTACTTGAAAGTGCACTATTTTAATAAATTGGCCACTTTTTAGTTAACCAACACCCTTCTATTACTACTGGTTAGTGTACTAGTTATGTAATACTAGTCTACATTGAATTATTATTTGGCTGTAAACTTTAGTACTTTTTAAAACTAGTTTTATTTTGTACTGATTTTATGTAAAACACACAGATATTTTGTCAGTGTAAACCAAATATACTTAAATATAATTTTATTTAGTATATTTTTGATCAGTCTATAAGCATAATTATTAATTTTTATTGTTTTTTTAGTTTCAAATAATTAAACAGTACCCATAAATACAGTAAACTTCTTTTTCTGTAAGGGTTCTGGCGCCAAAGCGCGACAATCAGCGCAGGTCCTTTGAAATCATCCATCATCATATGACAAACCTTTTTTTTTTTGAAGTCCTTTAATTTGTAATAGAACATCAGATGCAATTAGATGATGTGAGAAGTTTCAAAGAGTTGTGTAAAAAAAAAAAAAGTTCTCACACCTGCCTCTTTTTTTTGCTTTGTTTTATCAGATTGTACTTCCTGGTTCTTCTGCAGGTTCCTTACATAAACATAAACATTCTGGCTGCTGTTACTTTCGCATTGTATCACTGCCGACAGATTTGAGTTCCTGGAAACATCAAGAATCAAGAAAATCTCGATTATAAACCTCTGCTTATTAGAGATGTGGTTTATGTGTGCAGAATTATCTGGTTGAACTTTTTAACCTTTTTGTAAAATAAGAAAAAAAAGTGATACAGATACATAAGTTGCAGGTCAGGAACCAAAGTTTGAGTATGCAAACCAGCAAATGCGGTCAGATTTAAACCAGAGTAGAAGGGACTATACATGCACTATATGGTCAAACGTTTGTGGACACCTTTACCAGCACACCCATGTTCATTTGTCTAGAATGGCTCTGTATGTGGCAACTTTACATTGATCCTACACTAAAACTAAATATAAATTATATTCTTTATATTGTCTTTATATAGTCTTTATATTGCATATATTATATCTTAGAAGGTTGGAGTCAGAGCACAGAGTCAGCTATGATACAGCATCCCTGGGGCAGAAAGAGTTAAGGGTCTTACTCAAAAACAACAGTGGTGAAGCTTGAACCCAGGTCTTCCTGGTCTTTCAATCAACAACTGGGTGCCTTAACCATTAAAGCCACCACTGCAAGACTCAAACCCTGTTCCAGCGTAACAATGTCCCTGTGCACAAAACCCCTGAACTCCATGAAGACATGGTTTTAAAAGGTTGGCGTTGGAGAACCTACACCTTGGTAAGGTTAAATATCCGCTAGGCATGAACAAGAGTGTGATGGGGTGTGTCTGATGCTTTATGAGAACCTGGTGTGTCTAATCCAGTGCGTATTTACACCTCACCTAGAATCAAATTACTGAAAAAACAATTAAATTAATAGAGTTGCAATGTGTTGTGCCATGCGTTGGTTTCTCTGGACTCTCCTCAGCCTCCTGATGTTCTACAGGTGCTACAGGTAAAACAAAGCTCAAATATATTTACATTTATGGCACTTGGCAGACGCCCTCTTATCCAGAACAACTTATATTTATATCTTATATTTGCTTTTCTTACTAATCATTTTTAGTTTTTTCTTCCTAGGCCAGTGAAACGTCAGTGTTTAAGGCATTGGACTGTTGATGAAAAGGTTGTGGGCTTAAACCCCCATCACCACTAATTTGGAAGTGGTTAAAGTGTTGGATCACTAACCCAAAGGTTGTGGGTTTGATTCCCAGTTCCACCAAGCCACCACTGCTGGGCCTCTAAACAAGGCCCTTAACCCCCAATTGCTCAGTTGTAAAAATGAGATAAATGTAATTCACTCTGGATGATGGTGTATCAGGCAGTTGAGGGTTAAATGGATAGTTTACTCAAGAATAAAAATCCCGACGTTAATTACTCACCCTGGTCTTGTTCCAAACCTGTAAGACCTTCTTACATCTTCAGAGGCTTTCTGTTCCTCCCATAGACAGCAAGGTAACTACCATGGTCAAGGCCCAGAAAAGTACCAAGATGATCTCTAAAGTCCATGTGACATCACTGGTTTAACTGTAATATTACGAAGATACGAGAGAATCTCTTTTTTCCACAAAGAAAACAAAAATAAGGATTTTATTCCACATTTTAGTTTGTACTGTGTCACCTGTGGATGTGCGTTCATGACAGTATGAGTTCAAAGTCATCACACCGAAGCTGCGATTTCAGTACCGGCCAAATTCCAGCATGATGAGGCTGAAATCATTTGCAGAGCCTCGTTTACACTCGCGCTGTATAAAAGCTATCGAAATCTTAGTTTTAGGTTTTGTCTTTAAAACGGTGCTAAAATGTTTACAAAGACTATTTTATATACAACTCCTGGATGCTTTCTTTCAAGGCATCGTGCATGTGTACAACGTCATCATGCCAGATATGGTTTAGTGCCAGCACTGCTACACGAATGCATCATGGTAATGTTGCGAAAGTGCGTCTCAGGTGACGTTGTGGAATAAAATTGTTTTCTTTGAACTTAAAAATACAAAAGTTGAACCACTGATGTCACATGATCATCTTGGAACTTTTCTGGGACTTGACCATGATAGTTACCTTGCCGTCTATGGGACGGCAAGGTAACTATCCTTTAACCCCTTAACCCTTTAACCCCTTAACTGCTCAATACACCATCATCCAAAGTGACTTATATCTATCTCATTTAAACAGAAGAGGGTTAAAGGCCTCGCTCAGAGGCTTAGCACTGACAAGTTGGTGTTAAGTGGGAAGTGGTGGCTCATGGTTAAGGTGTAGGACTATCAACCCAAAGATTGTGGGTTTGATTCCCAGGACCACCACTGCTGGGCCCCTTAACGCTCAGTTGTATAGGTGCCACATTTGCATCCGCCAAATGCTGTAAATGTATTGGGGTTTGAGCTCACAACCTTTTGATCATCAGTCCAGCACCTTAAACACTGATGTTTTACTGGCCGAGAAAAAAACAAAAAAGATTAGTAAGAGAAGCTTCTATCCCTTTAGGTTCATGGTCTCAGCTTGTTGGCCTGGGGGAACTGAACCCATGCCCTTCTGCTCAGCAATCTCACACCTAAGCTATCTTTTGCTCGAATTTGGTTCCAGCCATGACTCTTGGACCATAAAGAGGACACTTGATAAAAAAACCATTAAACACATTCAAACACATGGTATTGTAGGGATAATAGCAGGGTTTTCTGGACACCTTTTTGCACCTGCGCAGTGAATTAAAGGGACGCACTTCGACCTATGTTGTGCCTTGGAATCCCTGAGGTTACAGTAACAAACAAGATCAGAGCCCTTGTGATCTTTAGGCGTCCACCGCTGAGGGAAGTGGCTTACATCTGTACAATGTCGAGATCACTGAACCCATTGTTTGCCTTTATGCTTCCTGTACAGAAGAAACAAAACACACAGAAAGGCTGCATGTCACCGTGCGTCGTTTTGAACCTGACTTATAATTACAGCTGCTGTGAAATACAGCTGTTAGAACAGCAGAGGAGAAGATCACTACCCTCAGACAAAAAGCCTGACCCTGAGGGGAAAAGTGTGGCCATGTCTATAAACCAGGGAAAGTTGTTTATCCAACGCAGGACATAAGCAGCAAACATATACTATAGATGTCTGCATTCGTATGTGTGTGTGTGTGTGTGTGTGTGTGCGCACTCTACCGTCTGTCGCTGTCTCTACTCTAAGCTTTCTGTTTGTTTACACTCATCCTACAACTCGCTGACAAAGACTCTGATCTCAAAAGCCAGAGAAGCTTATCTACGACTTGGATCCAAATTCTTTGCACCAATTTGCATGTTTTTGTGTAAACATGTGTGTGTGTGTGTGTGCAGGGGAGTGGGGAGTGGGGTTTTTTTCAGTGATGTCCACAGACATTGCTTTGTTTAGAAGTGGAGCTAGAAGTGTGTTTACATGTCTTCATTTGAGTGTCGCTGTGTGGGAGTGAACTCAATTTACATTTAATGCTGGAAACATGAAAACACACACACACAAATCCACATGCCTTCTTTCTCTGTCTTTTTGTCCTCTTTTTGTTTCTCTCTCTCTCTCTCTCTCTCTCTCTCTCTCTCTCTCTCTCTCTCTAGTTGACTCTTCTCTATCTTTTTTTCCCCGTCTCCTTGCTAGGTAATCTTTCTGTCTGACAATCTGTTTTTTTATTTTTCTGTTTTTTATTCCCTGTTCTGTCTGTCTAATTTTGTCTCAATTTGTCTTTTACCTTTGTCTTTTTTTCTTTTCCATTCTCTCTTACTCACTTTTACCCCTCTCTCTGTGTCAAAAACATGTGTGCGCTCGTTAGCTGTAGCTGTCTATTTGTCTCTGTCTGTCTCATTTCGTCTTTTTCTATCTGTCTCTCATGTTGTCCCCCTGTCTTTGTCTAGCTCTCTCCTGGTCTCTCTTGTGGATAGGTATCTTTGTTTCTCTCTCTCTCTCTCTCTCTCTCTCTCTGTCTCTCTCTGTAAAACACACATGCGCATGCTCTTTCTGTATGTCTCTTTGTCTCTGTCTGTCTTTCTTGTCTCTTCATATCTGTCTCTCTTGTTGTCAACCTGTCTTTGTCTCCTTGAAATCCTCTCTTTTGAATTGTATGTCTTTGATTTTCTCTCTCTCTTACTCTATCTCTCTCTCTATCTCTCTCTCTCTCTCTCTCTCTTCTTTCCCCCTGTCTCTCTCTTACTCTATCTCTCTCTCTTTCTGTCAAACACACGTGTGCACTTTCATGCTGTATCTCTGTCTATTTGTCTCTGCCTGTCTCCCTTGTCTTTTTCTATCTGTCTATCTTATTGTCCCCCTGTATTTGTCTAGCTGCCTCCTTGTTACTTTTTTGTTACTCTTGTTACTCTCTCTCTCTCTCTCTCTCTCTCTCTCTCTCTCTCTCTCTCTCACCCTTTCTTGCTTATTCTACCTCTCTGCCTGTCTGTCTGTCTGTCTTTTTTTTTTATCTGTCTCTGTCTGTCTATCTCTCTTACAAACTTATTTACAAAATTACAGCAACATTTTTGTCACAGATAACAGTTTTTAATATTATCCAGTGTGAAGCAAACGGTTTTGAAGCATTATGGGAACGTTATTTCCGGAACCTTCCACTTGCCGAGTGTTTTAACGCCGTTCTCTGTCAGCCTTACTCTCTCTCCCTCTCTGTCTCCCTCTCTCTCTCTCTCTCTCTCTCTCTCTGTGTTTCCCTCACTCACACTCTGTCTTTCTAAGACACTATGTTTGTTATTAGGGCAGGCTGGATGTACAGGTTAGTCGTGTGTGACAGGGTTGCCATGTGTGAGCATGTTTGGACTACTCCCGGATCCAGGAGTGGTGTGGGACAGTCCGGGGAGCAAAGGGAAGCCAAACCCTCTCTGACTCACCCCTGATCCCGACCCGGTTCCTCCAGTTTGATCACATTGTACTTCTCTTACCATAAACCACAAAAGACATCACCTTTTTTTCATTTTTTCCTTCTTTTCCTTCATCTTCTTGGAGCCCATCACACTTTCTTCTCTTGCATTATAATGGTCCTGCTCTCTTTTCTGTCTCTCCGCTCAGCTCGGGTTCTAGGACAAATGTTTCCTGATTGCATCACGTCCCACTTTATGCACTGTGTTTGCTAATGTGTTGGTGTATTTGTGTGTGTGTGTGTTTGGTTATCTCATCTTTTCCCAACACACCTGTACGCTTTCTGCACTTACATTGCAGGTGAAAGAAAAGCGGTAACCTTTTGCCCTGTATCATTCTTCTTCTCCTCTTATGTTCTAAGGTGCAAGCCGCAGGCACAGAAAGCCTGGCTATGGACCAAACAGGATCCGGATTTAATCCTGGCAGCTCACGCACTGTCACTGAACCCCTGACGTATTTTAATAATACACAGTGACTAAAACAGACAATGCAGGACTTTAAATAAAAGCTATTAAAAATATTTACCCATATATCCATGTAAGAACAGCGGTAATGCTGACAGGAAACGATCTCCTCCTCACATCGCTCCGTTAAAATCTCTGACATCAATACAAACTGTCCAAACAGAGAACATTTTCAACGCTCGCTCGTACTTTTCACACTCAAACCCACAGACGGGTTCAACACAGCGGGAATGATTTTGTTTTGCGTCATATAAAAACCACTTCTACGAAAGTCTCATTACTCAGGATATGACTGAAAGAAAAAATCCTACACACACACACACACACACACACACACACAGACACACACACATTTAAGTGTTTTAAACAATTGTCGATTCACTTTACTTTCACCATAGGATGTAGTCTCAGTCTTTGTCCTATAATCACCTCCACACTTCTTTCAACTAGATGGTGTCATGTGACTGTGTGGATTTGATCATTCCGCTACAATAGTATTAATGAGATCAGACACTAATGTTGTGAAAGTGAGGAGGTCTGGGGTTCAGTCGGGGTTCCAGTTCATCCCAAAGGTGTTCAGTATTAAGGGCTGAGACAGAGTCAGGACTCTGTACAGGACATGAGAGTTCTTCTACTTCAATCAAAACACAGTATGTCTTCATGGAGATCAGGGGTTTTGTGGACAGGGACATTGTCCTGCTGGAACAGAGTTTGAGTATCTTGTATGCAGTGAAGGAATAATATAATGTGTGCTTTAGACTTTAGACAATCATTTATTATTTATTTATCTATTCAACCCTTTTATCTGGAATTTTCTGTGGAAGAGACCAGCATCCTGTGTCTCTGGGACAGGCTGTGGGATTAAGACCATGACTAGACCTGCCTTCAGTGGCATGTACCATGAAGACTTTGAATTTAGGGACATTCCTTCCTATATTAACAAGCTGTAAAATCAATAGAAAACATTTTATGACTACATGCGCCCTTACATTTTAAATGCTCCCTGTTGCCAGTGATGTCACACATATTCACACTCCACAAAGTCAATGATCAGCATCAGGAGACCAATAAAGCCAGATTGCCTCGGTTTGGTTTTGTCAACTCAAAAGTATATCTATAACACTGAGTTTGCTAAGCTACAGGCCTCCATGTTTCCCCACATGACGTACAATGATTTGTTTTCGATTGTTATGTACCATTAAATTTGTTACAATACATGTTTATATTTTAACAACCTCCTAAATTGTGGAAAAAAAACTCTTTTAAATTAATTTTTTTTTTTACAACAGAGTAATTGGTAGTTAAGAGCCTTGCTCTGGGGGCAAATTTTGGGATCTTGGTAGTGGTGGGAATTGAACCCAGAAGCTTTCAATTAGCAGTCCAACACCTTAACCACTGATCTATCACTTCCCCATGGCGTGTTATTCTGTGTGAGAAGCAATAGAAGTATTTTTTTTACATTACTGCACAGTGAAATACTTTTCTTTGCACAGGCTTGGTCATGATTCACGTCCCTGGAGCAGAGAGGGTTAAGGGCCCGGCTCAAGGGCCCGACAGTTGCAGTGGTGAAGCTTGAAGCCTTATACCTTTAGGTAAGTATAATAAAATAATCTCAACCATGGCACTCTATCCAACAGGATAGTCAAACCTTATAAACTAACAAATATATTTTTGGGCCCAAACCTTTTGTAAGTATTCACTTGTAGCATCAGTGAGTTTTTTTTCAAACCAACACACAAATTCATTCTCTAAAAATCTAACAAATGAATTTATTAAGCCTGTGTTTTTAATTCCTATAACTGCATGATTTGATATGTTAGGATATTCGGTCTGTTGTAATAATTGAAACTTGTGATTTCAATTCAGGCTTCAGACCAATGATTGGACTTAGTGCTGGTGGTTATTTTCTGTTACTTTGAAAATAATAATGATTTAGAAAAAAATTGATATTAAATTGATATTTAACTAAATTGTTTTCATGATTCATTGTAATTTTTTTGTTGCGTTAATGAATTTAATGATTTTACAGTTAACTGCAACTCTAAAGAACTAACCGAAAGAGAAATGATGATTTTTAGACCTGTTTTCTGTAAAAGCTTCTAGATTTCTTTTAATTTAAATAATGCATCTCTCTCTCTCTCTCTCTCTCTCTCTCTCTCTCTCTCTCTCTCTCTCTCTCTCTCTCTCTCACTCTCTCTCTCTCACTCTTCTCCCTCTCATCTCTCCTCTCCTCTCTCTCTCATTCTCTCTCTCTCTCTCACTCTCTCTCTCACTCTCTCTCTCTCTCTCTCTCTCTCTCTCTCTCTCTCTCTCTCTCTCTCTCTCTCTCTCTCTCTCACTCTCTCTCTCTCTCTGGTGTAATTGGTTGGGCTTTCATGCTTATATTCCCACACATGCAGATACTAAAGTCTATTTCAATTATTAGTTCATTGATTATTAATTCATCACCAATTACCAGGAATTAATTATATATTTTTATCGATCTTTAAAATGGTTTAAAACTGTTGTATCATTTACACTTTATGTATTTGGCAGATACTTTTAACCAGAGCGACTTGAATTTATCTCATTTATCTATTTGAACAGTTAAGGGTTAAGGGCCTTGCTCAGGAGCCCAGCAGTGGTGATGCTGGGTCCTAAACCCACCTTTTTGGTCAGCAGGCCAACAGTTTAACCACTGATCTTTCCCATCCCCCGTTTTTTTCATGTTCAGTTTTTTTTCACCGACTGTTAATCATATAATGATCAATTTTATATGCTACCAAAATTAATTAGTTGTATTTTTTTAACCTAGACTGCAACTTTAACCTGACTTAAGCACTAATCAGAAGATAAATAATTAAATTCTGGACCTGTTTTCTGTAAAATTCTATATTTCTTATTTCTTTTCTTATTAATGTAAAAGCTGTTCTAGTCTGGACTGTCATTAATCTTGTCTGGACTAAACTCCTTCCTGATATTTACTGCTCTTACTGCTTTTCTTCTCTTAAAACAGATTTTTACTGCCTTTTACAGCCAGTGTCAGATTCCGGTCTGTTCTCTGTAATAGCAGAAAACTATTCGCTTACCCCAAAACAACGTTCTTCTCCCCCGGCCTCTTATCGTACTAAACACAAAATAAACACTCACTGATAAAAAATGATACTAATACCTCGTGCTGTGTTGAGACGCTTTGGGAATGCCCTTTTATAACCTTTGGCCTAAAGCATGTGTGTAATCTGTCCATTCGAGAGAAAAATGCCTAGAGAATTCAATACACAAGCATTTAATACTGGCAGTGTGTTTATCCGTGGGGTTGGATACACACTTTTCATGTGTGTATCTGAATGGAGCATTGCTCCGGTCCCGCTGGTCATTGTTTGAGGACAATGGCCAGGCACAGAGTCCCCATGGCTCAGGTCATGCTGCTGCTGAGGCACAGCGGAGACTGATGTCATGGGGCTCCCAGGCAGACCTAAGCGGAGGAGTAAGAGACAGGCATAGCCCTATTTTTTTTTTTGCTCCCTAGCCGCTAGCTTTGCTCAGACTCATTGGCCTTGGGGGTATCTTTGCTGGATATTTGTAAGGTGGCAGGATGGACCTTGCCGCACGTTTGTCTGTAGAAACCCCAGGGTTTGGGTGTCCTTGCATCACGGTAGGTCCTCTTTAGACGGAACTGCGATGTAACGTGTGTTTATCTAGTTTCCAAAGGGTCTTACTGCAGCTCAAGTTTGAGGGAATTTTTTTACCCCTGAACTTAACGCAGCGCAGCATGACGCATGTTTATGTATCATTACCTCCGATTCTATGACCTCACCCGCCTGTGATGTAATAGTTCTTGATTGACAGATTACACATGTGCTTCAGGCCAAAGGTTATGAAAGGGGGTTCCTGCTTCATGATGATTCATTACACGATGTGATCTACGAAAAAACATCATATTGGTAATTTCTACAAGGTTTTTTCTACAATTTTTTTTCCAGAAAGCTAATAATGAAAGAAATTTAATTGTATTCTGATAGAAACACAGTCCGCTTTGTGAAAAAAACACATAAACATCACACACTAATAAATAAACTCCTTCACTAATCTGAAAGTTTTTTTTTTTGGCCAGACGGCTGCAGAAACCTGCTGAACTAATAACATCTAAAATTAAACAAATAATAAACCAATTATCATTAATTAACCAATTGTCTGCCACATCAGCTTGTTCTGTGTAAGCTGTTCTGTGCCCAAAACATTTTATTTTTCTACCACAACAAGCGTGAAGTTCTTTATCTCACCAGAAACATGCAATCGTAACTTATCTCTGTAGCACAGCTAACCTGACAGACTGGGACGCTAATGTTTACCCTCTCTATCTATACCTCTGTACCAATCTTAAAGCCAGTAGCTACTGCAACGTCAGCTAGCATCTAGTTTTAGGATTGATAAGAAGGAAAACTTTTAAATCACACATTAGAATTAAAGAAACACTGAACATTAAACACTACTTCTCTTCTAACATCAACAATTTAGACGGTAATAACTGGCATCATTATAATAACTGTATGATATGTATTGTGGTCAATATTTTCCCATATTGGTTTGCTTTTTTGCAGAGTTTTTCAACTTTTTGTCTCTTTTGTTTTTTGGAATGTTTCACTTATTTACTACGACTGATCAGAATGTTGTGAGTTCAATTCCCAGGATCTTAATAAAGACGTCAGTTGTTTAAAATGGGATAAATGTAAGTGTCTTTGGTAAAGGCTGCAGGTTCTTTCCTTCCTTCCTTTTTCCCTTCCTGCCTTCCTTCTTTCCTTTCTTCCTTTCATCCTTTCTTTCTTCCTTTCCTTCCTTCTTTACTGCCTAACTTCTAGACCTCCTTCCTTTTTTCCCCTTCCCTTCTGCCTTCCTTCCTTCATTTCATCCTTCCTTCATTTTCTTCCTTTGTTCCTTCTTTCCTACTTTCCTCCCTCCCTTCCTTCCTTCCTTCTTTTTTCCTTCGTTTCTTTCTTTGTTCCTTCCTTCCTACTTTCCATTCTTCCATCCTTCCTTCCTTCCTTTTTTCCTTCTTGTTGTTGCTGCTGTGTAAACCAGTTTCTCATTTTATCACTTTGTCTTTCGCTTCTTTAACCCTAATAATGATCAGTGTTTATTACAATAATTCTAATCAATCAAATCTTAACTTTGATAAGAAATAATTCCTTGACACTTTTTTTTACTTCAACCTTTGAGTTGTGATGACATAACAAACAACGATTTCCTGATGTTATAACATTTCATAATATCGTTGGAGGTCCATATAAATTCTACAGTGTGTGTGTGTGTGTGTGTGTGTGTGTGTGTGTGTGTGTGCGCTTTGTTTTTCATAATAAAAGTGTGATGTGTGTAGATGCTCTGAGTTTGGGTGTGGTATCAAAGATCAGTGTGTGTGTGTGTGTGTGTGTGTCTATGTGTGTGTGTGAGAAGATGTGGTAAAGGGTGTGTCTGTGGTCTTGGGTGAGTTGTGGCACCCAGTGGGATTTTGGCGCACGGGCAGACGTACTGTATGTGTATGCATGTGAGGTTGTGTGTGTAGTACATTTACACCAGTGTAAGCGTGTGTGTGTGTGTATGTGTGTTGTTTAGTAGATAGTAATAATAATCCATCATTAATTTTCGTTATATTTACTTCCTCCTTTTTTCAATATTATTTTTTCTAAACTAAGAAGTCTCCTAATTGTTCATATACTCACTTCTGCTTTCCTGTTAAAAAAAAAAGTCCTGGAAACTAATTACATGTTTCTATTGTATATTTCAAAGCAACTTTGTGCATGTATGTATGTGTGTGTGTGTGTCTTTAAATAGGTGTATGATTAATCCCACTTTAAACGGTTTACCAGGTAAAATCTAAGCGCCTTTAAATATGTTTATTAGTTTTTTAGAGAAATAGGAATATAAACGGGTCCTACAAAAAGGGTCTGGTGGTCTTTAATGATGACGTTGTGCTAAAGATCAACAACAAAGTGTTATGGCACAACAACGCCAAAGACAAAGATGACATTTCAGTGATGACATTGAGATGGCAGTGGGGGCTCAAATGGTTAAGATGCCAAGTTGCTGATCTGAAAACCTGGGTTCAAGCAAAACTTGCTAAGATGGGATATGCTAAAAAATAGTTTCACTGTGCTGTAAAAAAAGTATGTGTGACAAAATAAAGACAATTACATCTATTTATTTAAATGACAATTAAATAAATAAATGATTTAATTATTAAATAGTAAGTAGTCCAGGCTTCAGGAGCTACATCCATGAACTGTTGGCTGGAGGTCTGATGCATATGGTACAAAATGTTCAGGACAAACTCATGCATATGTCCAAATGAAGTAACTAATAAGACAGTATGGAGTCGTAGCGATTATAGGTCAATGGTATGGTATTGTATGTGTTTCCAATGTTGTAAATAATATTTTACATCCCATTAAAAATGTATTAAATTGATTTAAATTAAATTAAACTCATTGTCTATTGATTTAAGCAAGAATGAAATGTGTGGTCTTGATGTACGATGTCTTAACACAACTGTCTGGGGGAAAAAGACACAGTACAGTTGCTAGAACATGGTTGATGTGATAAAGACGCTCCAGGGTTAATAAATATTAATAGTAGCTTAGTTTTACTATTAGTCTCATTAGTTCATTTTCTAAGTAGATTCTAAGTAGCCTAATTTATACGTAAATAATTAATTAATTTTCTGATTGCAGGTCGACTTAAACGAGGACTTTTAGTGCGAGACATGTATCACAACCCGATGACGCAGCGAGCGCGACAACTTCAAACCACCTCAAGAAAATGTGGAAATGGTTCTGGTGGACAAAACAGCAAGAAGACAAGCGTATTGAGTTATAGAGAAAAATTATGGAGTGTTTGTATAACATGTCATTGCTGCTGTTTGTTTGCTGCTAGCTAACGTTTAGCAAGAGAACGCAGGTTACTGGGGGTGTCACGGACCGATGATGTAAAACTCTGAACCAGTTTTTTGGTGTGCATCCGTTTTTTACGTGTTTTGACTGTTATATTATGTCTGACTGTCTGATATTATGGTGGCTTATGGTTAAGGTGTTGGACTGCCAACTCAAAGATTGTGGGTTTAATTCTCAGCTTCACCAAGCCACCGCTGGGCCCCTGAGCAAGGCCCTTAACCCCCAACTGTATAAATGAAATAAATGTAAGTCACTCTGAATAAGGACGTCTGCCAAATGCTGGAAATATAACCAAACACTTTAGGCATCATAGAGAGCAGAAAAAAGTTTGACTTCATTATTTACTGTAAAGACATTTATTAGCTGTTTCCTTTTTTTATATTTGCCCATAGTGGGATGTAGAAAACCAGAAATTGCAGCTTCACACAAATAATACAGTAAAAAATAAAAGCTTGTTCTTTGTAAGTGTAAGTTTGTCCCTAATAATTAAGCCGGTGGCGACTGTGGCAAGGAGATAAAGTAGGGAGAAACCATGAGAGGAACCAGACTCAAATGTGACACCGGATGTCCCTTTATTACAGCTAAAAAATCCTGAGGTGTGCAGAGACTGTGAGCAAATGCGATGTAAACTGTAGCTTTAGTTCAGTGGAGCACAGCTGGAGTCCCAATCCATCCTGTGTGGCTTTATAATTTCATGCCCAGACCATGAGACACAAACTTCCTCAGCAAAGTGGCCTCCAATCGAAGGGAATTTATTTATTTATACCCGCTTATTCCCTAATTCGGGGTTATGGGGATCTGCTGGAGTCTATCCCAGCTGTCTCTCAAAAGGGGAAAAGACAGGAGAGGGACACCCTGGACAGGTCACCAGTCTAACACAGGTATCCAGAAACATGATCAGGCAAATTCGAGAAGAGGGGCAGAAAACTGGTTGCTGGTACCTCAGGGGCATGTTTAACTTGTCCCAGAGAGAGAGAGAGAGAGAGAGAGAGAGAGAGGCATGGAATCCACATTGTTGTGTAAGTAGTAGTATAATTAGTTATAAAACACCACAAACTCTCATTTAACTTTTATATGTGCTTTATATTAACCATCACAAGTGAGACAAAACTCAATAATGAACAATAACACATAAAAAAGTGTTTATGTTCTAGTGCAAATTCCATTTTTTTTATAGGAGAGTAATATAATGATAGTTGGAGAAAGTGCCCGGAAACACTAATCATGAATTAGTCAGTCTGACCTGCACCAGACAACACACCTTAATATACATTTCTAAAAAAACAGACAATTATTATTCTTATTTTCGATTATTATTAAATAATTATGAAGTTATTATAGACATTAGTCAGTTGGCCTGCTCCTATAAGTTAAACACATTTAGTTTATTTTAGTCTAGCCTTTCAGTCATGTGACCCTTCTGATACAGTCATCAAATTTTTAACAGCGATAATGTAAGTTGAAAGGAAAGATGGCTACAATTACTCGTCTTACCTTAAAAGAAAATAGCCTATGAATTAATATTTATCTACTTTAGCAGAACTGCTGAATCATCAGGAGGAGAAATAAAACACCTCTGTCATTTTAGACAGAGAAATCCGATCTTAGCTAGTGTGTGGTAATAATACTTTCTCCTGAGATAAACATCCCTGTTGTTTCATAATGTAGCTAGTTAGCTAACACGGCTACGACGCAGCATGACAGGGAGGAGCTGCTGCACTTTTATACTTTTCTTCTTATTTATAAGACAATATCAACTAGCCGTACAGTAAGCACAACGTCTTTGATGTAACATTGATATAACATTGATGTAATTTCTATGTGATTGCAGTGACGGATAAGGTCCCTGGCTACAAAACATTCGAGAACTACTGTTTCTATATAATTTATATTAGCATCAGGGAAAAAACCCTACAAAGAGCTAATTCTTTTTTTAGACTTAGCCTAAATTTATATATTTACTTTTTGACAATGTATTTCTGTGTAACTTTTAATCCAGATAATAAACCTGATCTTTGACGAATTTCCTGTACTTAAAATTCAACCCTTACACCAATTAGATTAGATTAGATTAGATTCAACTTTATTGTCATTTTGCAAGGTACGTGTACAGAGCCGATAAAATGCAGTTAGCATCTAACCAGAAGTGCATAAGTGGCTTATTTACAATAAATAGCAGTGTAATAAATAGGGTATGAGGTTGATAATTACAGCGGGGGGTAAATAATGTACAGAAGGTATATGGATAGAATATAGAGGTGTGACAATAGATAGTGATAGATGGTGCAAAGATGCATAATGATAAGGTAGTGCAAAGTACAGAAGTGGCAGTGCGGTATTAATTAATACTGTATAATCAGCTGTTCAGTGCAGAAACAACCACAGGAAATAAGCTGTTTTTAAGTCTGTTTGTGCGGCTCTGAGGCATCGGTAGCATCTGCCTAATGGGAGAATTAGTAACGCCAGATAACCTTAACTTAACTTTAAACGCCTAACCTTAACACGTAAAATTATAACCCTAACAACTAAACCCTAAAGTTAACAACTAAATCCTAAAATTAACAAATAAACCCTAAAATTAACAAATAAACCCTAAACTTGACAACTGAAATAAAACCCTAACCCTTAAAATATAACTCTATCACCTACAGTAAATCCTAAACTAGGCCTACATACTACTTAAGTATGTACTTGATTTAGGTAAGTATGTACTTCCTGACCATTAAAAAAAAACGTTTTATAAAGTATGATGAATGAAATTTTAATATTCCATACCCGCCATTTTAATATGTGACATACAGCAGCTCAGCTCAAAGTTGGATAATATTTAACCTAAACGAGTGCAATTTAACTACAGGGAAAATGGTTTTTTTCATTAAGTTTTATCATCCACTTTCGCATATAACGGGTCGTCTCTCCCGTGGCCTTGTGGGATAGTAAAGTGTACATCGTATACATACTTCAAAATCCGTGTCGGAGCACGGCTTTTCACGAAGGAACTTTTCAAGTACTGTAAAATCCAACCATAACACCTAAAATCCTATAAATACCACAAAAAAAATCTTCCCTTACCATCAAAAGTCTAACATTTAACATAATCCGAACCCCAACAATGAAAATCCTACCATTAACAACCTTAAATCCAAACTAACATCAGAAATCCTTATGTTAACACTTTCTAGCATATGAAGCTAATCTTGCTAGCAGGAAGTCAGACTTGTCAGCTGAGGTAAAATCCTGAGGTAAAACTCACCAAACTTTTTAATCCTCACATTATTCCATTCTTTAAACAAGTAAAATGGCCACCTTTCTATGAATAAGCAGGGAGTTAGCACTAATGCTAAGTGGTACTGGTTACGCTTTGCATAACTCTGAGGTTGACTCTTCCGCCAGCAGCTCCAATGGTCAATCTTTTTCTTTCTCTCTCTTTCCGGACACACACAGTCTGGTCTGTTTCAGTTGTGTGTACATGTGTGTTTGTGGGTCAGGTAAGGATCTTTAAGGTGTTTGTCTAGCTATCGACAAGGATTGTAGGTTATTCTTTTCATATGTATAATGAATGTGTTTTGTAGCGCAGAAGGGCCGATGTTTTAGAAGGTAAGTTTGCCTCAGAACGAAGGCAGCAATATTGTCGAGTGTAAATTTAGCATACTGGCTAAATTATTAGCGATCAACTCTCTCTGTTTAATCTTGCTGAAATGTGTTAGCGAATAAACACAGTGTGGTCATAAAAATGTTTCCTCAATTAGGACGTATAGCAAGTTTCTTATGAATGATCGAATCGGTTCCATCCATCGACTGCTTGAGAACCGAAGTTTCAATATAGTTCGTGGTTCACAGCAAATTTCGGAAAATCCGTTAAACTTTGCCATCATTTTGCATCAAAGTCTACGATTTACGTCATGAAGATGATGTCATGGCTAAAGTAGTGACATCACTAATATACAATATATATACTAATATATTTCTGCATCAATTTGACAAATGTTGAAAAAACAAAAATCTGGAAAATAAAATAAAGTTATAAATAGTTTTTTATGTTCTGCGTTTAAAATGTTTTCACGTATAATAAACGTAAATTTGCATAAAGCATCTTGTCCATGTTAAAAATAGAGAATTAAAAAATCTTTAAAGGTTTTAACTTAAGTTCCATAAAGAACAGATAGAAATGTGTAATTAATTAATTAAAATCACGATTAAATATTGTCATCATAAATTGACAGCCGTAGAAATAATAATTAAAGAAAAGAACATTAATTTAATGAAAGCGCAGACTAAGCGTTTGAATGTGTACTGTATGATGTGTGTGTGTTTGGGGGGGGGGGGTTTCATAGTATACGTAGGAGTCTCAGGTTATTATTTTCTAATAATATCACCTCTTTTTTTTGTCTTTACTTTTATTTCCCCTCAATCTTCAAACATAAGAACTGCAGGTCTTATCTCTGTGACCTTCTGTGCTTGGGCTTTTTTTCAATCCTTTCCATTGGGCTCTCTCTCTCTCTTTTTTTCTCTTTTCTTCGCTGTCTTATACCCTTGCTTTCTCTCTGTGGTTTTTGTTCTTATCTCTGTTTAACTCCGTCTACAGCCCTAACTCACAATACCCGTGTGTACCGTACTGATAATGCCACCCCCCTTCCCCGTCTTTCTCTCTCTTACTCTCTCTCTCTCTCTCCCTCTCTCTCTCTCTCTCTCTCTCTCGTTTGCTGTCTTTCTCCTTCGTCTTTCTTTCCAACAACCTCCGTTTTCACTCACTCTCAATTCATGAGAAGGGGAACCCCAGAGCAGTGGCTTCCTAGTTTTATTACGATGTGGTAAAAAAAAAAAAAAAAGGGGGGGGGGGGGGGGTGGGGGGGTGGGGGGGGTGGGGGGTGATAGAGGAGGGAAGAAGGTAAAGGGGGGAGGGAAGGGAGGGGTTTTTTTTAAACGAGCGATCTGCTGCACTTTTCACTCTTTGTGCTTAAGTGCTTGTTTGTTGTGTGAGTGTGAGACCACTTGCTGACACCCCTGATGAGGAACTTTCTCGTGTTGTCACTGTAAACACGAGTAAAGAGCTTCGAAAATCTCCTGACACACACACACATACACACACACACACAAACACACACACACACATACAGACATTTCTAGTTACTTACTTTTTACATTACACACAATAAAGAACATTTTTTAACAACTAAACGTATTTAATAAAACATTTTTCCTTATTAACGTGTTTTTTTAACGAGTCGTGTTTGTGGTGTTAAATCATCAGCATTTCTTCTTCAGGCTCTCTCTCTCTCTCTCTCTCTCTCTCTCTCTCTCTCTCTCTCTCTCTCTCTCTCTCTCTCTCTCTCTCTCTCTCTCTCTCTCTCTCTCTCTCTCTCTCTTTTCCTCTCTCTTTCTTTCTCTCTTTCTGTTTCTTTCTGTCTTCTCTCTAAGTGTGTGTGTGGGGGTGGGGGGGTGGGGGGGGTATGTTTATTGTGAACACTTCATAAGAATAGTGCAGAAATCTGAAAACTTTTGGTTTCCATAATGTAGCATTCTAAAAAGAAAAGTGTGTGGTTTTTGTTTGTGTTTTTGTGTGCTTTTTTGTGTGCTTTTTTGTGGTAATTTTGTGTAATTTTTGTGTGTGAAATTTTTATAGGCAATTCGAAAATGAAAATTTTTCCTTGTGTTCAGGTTTTAGAGCATAGAGTGAAATATCTTTCTGCACACAGGTATGTTAGTGAAAGGTCTACACGAGAATCATAGGACAAATGTGTGTTGTGTGTTGTGTGTGTCAGTGTGTGGTGTGTGTTAAGGGGAAGTGACTTGCGAGTTTTCATTTTTTACTCCAGCTCTCTTACGCTAACCATTGAAGAGTCACACACACTACTTCTCCTTTTCATTTCATGTGTTTCTGTGTTTGTTTAAGTGGTGTGTGTGTGTGTGTGTGTGTGTGTGTGTAAGTAAGCCCATTTAGCCATCACCTTTGGCCTGATCTCATATAGATCTATCTTACTGCTGAACATGTGGCTATCTATCTATCTATCTATCTATCTATCTATCTATCTATCTATCTATCTATCTATCTATCTCTATCTATCCCTTGAAGAGGATAAAAAAAAAAGAGAAACAGAGGAAGTAAAAAGGTGGAAAAAAGAAGAGAAGAAAGATTCAGGAAAGAATCGAGGAGACGAGAACATACAAGAAGAAAAAAGGAAGAGATGAAAAGTTAAGAGAGGTTAAAAAAAGGAGACAGAGAGAAAGAGAAGAGAGAAATAAAAAAGAGAAGACGAGAAGAAAAGAAACAAGACGAGAAAAGGAAGGATAAGGAAAAGACGAAATGATACATAAATGAGAGAAAAGAAGAGCTGTGGAGAGAGTAGAGAAAATTAACATTTAATGTTGTGGAAACGCTATCATTTTATTTTATCACTCTGTGTGTATGTGTATGTGTGTGTGTGTGTTGTGGTGTGTGTGTGTGTGTGTGTGTGTTAATGGGTAGACAGTCTGCTGGTGGAAGTGTTTGTGTAGTATTTACTAGCACTGTAAAACAAGACTTGTGATAACTCTTATCAGGGCGCAGGTGTTCAGGAATCCCCACGTTACACCCCGACAACACACACACACACACACACACACACACCACACACACACACACACACACACACACACACACACACATTTCTTAGAAGTAGAGTGTATAAAAACCACTTCCACAATATAGTCAGAATATAGTCATTATAATGAGGAAAGTTTTGTGAGTTAGTTAGTGCGTTTTTTTCTGAAAAAAACAATGTGTCTGGTGTCCTGCGTGTGTGTGTGTGTGTGTGTGTGTGTGTATGTTAGGAGGGTGGTGGGTGTGTGTTTGCTCTGTTGCTGTCAGCATCATTTAAAGTATAATAAAAGAGTGGACAGCGGCTGGTTGTAATGGCTCCAGGGTGATGGCAGTGTGTGTAAAAAAAAACACACACACACACACACACACACACACACAGTTACAGAGAGAGAGAGAGAGAGAGAGAGAGAGAGAGAGAGAGAGAGAAAGAGAGAGAGTTGGTGTGGCGGGACTTTGGCCGTGCGTGGTGGCGGGGTTGTGTATCTGCGTAAATAATAGGTTCCATTTACTCTTTTCATTCTGCTCTATTTCCACCAGGTGAATGGAGCTCCTCAGCCATGGCAAGACACACATTCAAAACACGCCTACACACACTCACAAACAAACAACACACACACACACACACCACACACACACACACACACACACACTGAATGTGGGAAGTCAATGGTTCCTTTTTGCCTTTTTTCCCCTCATGTATTGTATTTATGATAAATACACAGATAAAATTGTGGCAAATAAAAAAGTAAAGAAAGAATCAAAGCCTAACAGAAAAAATGCAGACCAATTACTATCAGACTGCATTATGGGTAAAAAATATATATATATATCAGCTAAAAAAATCATGGCTGTTTTGTAACTTTTGTTAAGTGTGTGTAGGTTTGTGTGTATGTTTTTGGTACATTTTATTTGTTCATATAAATCGTCTGAACTTATGAATCATTTTATTGATTTTTTTTTTTTTCTCCACAGACTTAAAAATTGAGTAAATTTTCATTTCATTCGTTCATTCATTTATCTTCTGTAGCCGCTTACTTAATCTCTAATTCGGGGGTCACAGGGATCTGCTGGAGTCTAACCCAGCCGTCTCTGAAAGGGTGAAAGGACAGGAGGGGGACACCCTGGACAGGTCCATCACAGGGCCACACACACACACACACACACTCACACACTCACTCCTAACATACATGTTTTTAGACTGTAGGAGGAAACCGGAGAAGGAGAACCCAGACAAGCACGGAGAGAGAAGAGAGCATGCGAACTCCCACACAGAAAGACCCCTGCAGGGGAGGATCGAAATCGAACCTGGGACCTTCTTGCTGCTGTGAGGCAAAACACACCGATCAATTACTGAGCACGAAAATAATGATAAAGAAATATATGAATAAATAAATCAGGAAAATGTCCGTCTTCAAGTTCTTTTATTTAAGTTTAGTCAAATATATTCAATAGAAATGTTAATTTTTTTTTTAATTTGGTTAAAACTTCTTTCTTTCTTCTTTCTTTCTTTCTTTCTTTCTTTCTTTTGTTCTTTTTTTAATTCGTATTCTTTCTTTTTGTCCTTTGTTTGTTTTGTTTTTTTGTTTTTGTTTTTTTTTTTGTTTATTCTTTGTTTCTTTTGTTCTTTTTTCTGTCGTGTTTTTTTGTCCTTTGTTTGTTAATTTGTTTTGTTTATTCTTTTGTTTTTTGTTCGTGTTTTTTTTATCCTTTAGTTGTTTGTTTGTTTTGTTTATTCTTTTGTGTTCTCTCATGTTTCTTTTTATCCTTTAGTTGTTTGTTTGTTTTGTTTGTTCTTTTGTTCTTTTGTTCTCTCATGTTCTTTTTGTCCTTTGTTTGTTAGTTTGTTTTATTTATTCTTTTTTTTCCCTTTCTTGTTCTTCTTGTCCTTTGTTTGTTTGTTTGTTTGTTTGTTTTGGTACATTTTTTTGTTCTTTTTTTTCTTTTGTGTTCTTTTTGTCATTTGTTTGTTTGTTTGTTTATTTCTTCCTTTCTTTCCTCTTTTCATGCAAAACACACTCGCCTTTTCTTACAGCAAACAGCAAAAAAATAACATAAAACAAATATGATATAAAATAAAAATAGAAATTCTATAAACGTCAGCTAAAAAATGTCTTGTGTGTTTTTAGCTTTAATGTTTGGATCTATTGTTTCGTACACCATATGACCAGAAGTATGTGGACACCTGACCATCAGCTCCATCTGTGTTTACTGAACATCTCATCTCAGATGTAGTCTCAGTCCTCCTGTAAAAAACCTCCACACTTCAGGAAAGTCTTTCCAGCAGATGATTTAGCTATATAGTGTTATAATGCTACATAAGACAATCCGTTCTTAAAAAAACCTCACTAACTTGGTCGTTAAATGAGAACACAAAAGCGATGAGTGTTTTGGCTTACGTTCTGACAGGATAATACACACGATGAAGTATTGCACCAGGATACAATGCTGCACACACTAATTAGGCCACAGCTCATGAGGGGTTTTTTTCACCAACACTACCTGGAGTGTTTGACTTGGCTTTTAATAAAACAGAGGTAGGGCACACGGCTGTAAAAAAAAAAATAAATAAAAAAATGATGAGATGAGGGGGGTTGCGTGTGCTGGATCATCAACTTTCTCCAGGGATGATAGTGGAAGTTCCAGTTTTGGTGTCCACCTGCTCGCATGTGTGTGTGTGTGTGTATGTGTGTGTGTATCTGATTTTAGAGACTGATATACACATCACCATCGTGTGAATTCCGGATGACAAGCGCTCATGTTTATTTTTGTGTCGATTTGACTGAGTGTTATCAAAATACAGGATATTCCAGGTGTCCCTTCTGAGACAACTTTTTAAGCTTTTAGCCTCTCGGAGGTTTAAAGGAATCTCATTTCTTTATTTTTTATTAATGAATCAGTCATTATGTAAATCGGTTACAAATAACGCCTGTGTTTTATTTTCAGAAACATCTCAACTTTATTCTTTATTTAGATTATCAGACTGTAGTTCCTCATGTTTAGATGATTAAGGTCACATTGAAGCAGTGTCGGCTGTTTGAGGTCGTCCACTGTGATCCATATCCATGGTGTCAAGGTCACCTGGCGTCACAGTATAACACCATAACCGCAGGATTTTCAGAAAAAACATCCCAGTACTGTTTCAGTTTCCCTTCTGTTCGGTGTAAATTAAAAATAAATTAACTAATTAATTAATGAATTAATAATCAGATACTATGATTAATGTAATATCTTTAATTTAAGCACTGATAAAAAATGAATAAGCAAGTTAACAATTTCCGTTTACACTTCTGGCATTTGGGAATCACTTTTATACTAAGCGACTAACATTTACATCATTTATTAAAAATCTAATCTGGGGTTAAGGCCCTTCAGAAGTCCAGCAGTGGCAGATTGGTGGTGTTGAAAAGTGGTTAGTCAGTTGTTGGACTGCTGATCGGAAGGTTATAGGTACAATTACCAGCACTACCAAGTTGCCAAGTTTGGGCCCCTGAGCAAGACCCTTAACCCTTAACTGCTCAGCTGGGTTATAAAAAAAATAAATATAAGGTCGTCTGTCAGAAATGTGACTGTAAATCGCAGCACCACCAAGCTGCCACTGCTGGGCCCCTGAGCATGACCCTTAACCCTTAACAGATCAGGTAAAAAATGAGAATATGAATGTAAGAAATGCCAGCAATGTGAATGTAAATGTAAATGAACACTAAAACAACTAAATAACTAACCAACTAAATAACTAACCAACTAACTAACCAACTAACTAACTAACTGACTAACTAACTAACCAACTAGCCAACTAAGTTCTTGTCACTTTCATAAATCTCTTTGTATAAGGGCGTCTGCTAAATGATGAAAATGAGATAACAATCTGATATTATTTTATGTTATATTATATTATATTATGTTATACCATTTTATACAAGATTATACAATATACAATATTATACTATACTATACTTATACTATACTATACTATACTATACTATATTTTACTATAATATACTACACTATACTATATTTATACTATACTATACTATATTTTACTATACTATACTACACTGTACTATATTATACTATACCACACTATATTATACTATGCTATATTTTTACTACTATACTATACTATACTATACTATATATTATAAAACCACAAACTAAAACTTCATGGTTTTAAAACTTTTTATCTCAGAACAACATATTAATACTTGCTCACACGTCTTTATTTAATGGTATTGGATATTTCAGTAGCTTCTGAGAAGAAGACCAGCTTTTTAGAAAGCTCTGAATCACCAGGATGTATATTATAAGATTTATTGTGTTGTTTTGAGTTGATGTTGTGCATGCAGTGTATCAGTCCATCTCTTCTGGTGTATTAGTCCATCTCTGCCGTGTATCTCTTATTCTGTGTAGTCCATCTATTCTGGTCTGGTGTAAAGTCCATCTCTTCCCGTGTATCAAAGTTCTCTTCTGGTGTATCAGTCCATCTCTTCTGGTGTAAAAGTCCATCTCTTCTGGTGTATCAGTCCATCTATTCTGGTGTAAAAGTCCATCTCTTCTGGTGTATCAAAAGTTCCATCCTCTTCTGATGTGTATCAGTCCATCCATCTCTTCTGTGTGTTCTCTCGTGTGTATAAGTCCATCTCTGATCTGGTGTATCAGTCCATCTATTCTGGTGTATCAAGTCCATTCTTCTTCTGGTTTTGTGTATCAGTCCTCTATTTGGGTAAAAGGTCCATCTTCTGACGTGTATCAGTCCATCTATTCTGGTGTAAAAGTCCATCTTTCTGGTGTATCTCTAAAAGTTTGGTGTATCAAGTCCATCTCTTCTGGTGTATCGTAGTCCATCTCGTCTGGTAATGTCCATCTTGTGTGTATCAGTGTGTTTCTGTGTATCAGTCCATTCTATTCTGGTGTAAAAAGTCCATTCTCTTATGTGTATTTCCATCTCTTCTCCATCTTTCTGGTGTAAAAGTCTGGGTAGTCCATCTTTCTGATGTATCAGTCCATCTATTCTGATGTATCAAGTCCATCTCTTCTGGTGTATCAGTCCATCTCTTCTGGTGTATCAGTCCATCTCTTCTGGTGTATCAGTCCATCTCTTCTGGTGTAAGTCACTCCTTCAGGTTTAAAAGTCCATTTACGGGTGTATCTCTTCTGGGTAAGTCATTCCATCTATTCTGGTGTAAAGGTCCATTTTCTTCCCCGCATCAGTGTGTATCAGTCCATTTCAATGGTTTGTATCAGTCATTCTTCTGGTGTAAAAGTCCATATTCGGGTGTATCAGTCAAATAGATCTTTGGATTATTTTTTGGTAAAAAGTCCATCTCTTCTGGTGTATCACTCCATTTCTTTTGGTGTATCACGCCATCTATTCTGGTGTATCAGTCCATCACAAACAGATGGTCTTTACAGAATTGTGTGAAATATATTAATGATGGATTATAGATGGATAGAAAGTCACAGATTTTGGGGATTAATTTTAATTGTAGGATAAATCTGTGTAATATTTTATATAAATGACAAAAACTGGATTATTTTTCTGTGGATTTTCAGTAATTTTAAAAAATTAATAGTCGCTGAAATAAAAATAATGGTTTATAGAGGATTTTTTGATATCTATCATGTGATGAAGTGATAGTTTACTGTATTGTGTGTATTGTGAGTTGTGTGTGTGTGTGTGTGTGTGTGTGTGTGTGTGTTGTGTTTTTTTCATATTTTTTACACCTCGACTTGCCGTATCGGTGTTTTTTCCCCTTTGCTGACTGGTCTGTTTTCATCAATTATTATCTGGTTGTGACACGCTGCCGTCAAAATGCTTCTGCTCTCTCGTGAGCAAACTGTCAAACAAACGAACGCCGAAGCTCGTCCAAATCTCTGGCTAATCACACTGACACACAAGCTGTCCCTGTACCCCTCTCTCTCTTTTTTTCTCCCACTCTCTCTCGCTCTCTCTCTCCATCCTTCTTCTTGTTTTCATCCTCTGTTGTTCTCTTAGCCCCTCTCTAATGTTATCTGCTCAATCTGTGTGGGTTTTCGTGGCCTATCAGAGCGTGTGTGTGTCCGTTGACTTGTCTCTGTGCTATCGGAGAGGTTAAGACGGAGACAGGTCCTTTCTATCATCCACACAGCATCTGCCACCTCGATCCCCTTCTTTTTCTCTCTCTCTCGCTCTTTACCCTCTCTCTTCCTTTATCTTTTCCTCTTGCTATCTCTCTCTCTTTCTGTCTTCATTTTCTTTCTTTCTCTTATTCTTTCTTTCTTTCCTTTTTTTCTTTCTTTCTCTGTCTCTCTCTCGCTATCTATCTCTCTTCTCTCTCTCTCAATATATGCCTTTTCTCTCTCTCTATCCCTCTCTCTTACTCTTTCTCTCTCTCTCTGTTTGTGTGTGTATCTAGTTGGACTTTTTTTGCTTGTCTTTCACACATGCAGATATTAGAGTCTTTTCCTATTTGAACGATTAATTAGGCAGTTATTAACTAATCGTTATTAAATATAAATGAATGAATGAATTTGTTAAACTTTAGAAAATTCCTGTCATTAATGTCTTTCCAATGTGTAGTTTTTTTCACTTATCGTTAATTATATAAAAAATAAACGGATGCTGCAAGAAACAAAACCCAGAAAACTAAACAAAGATAAAGAGCAGTTTTTTTGGTATTTGGCTGCTAAAACAGTCATTTAAAACATTTAGTCTTTTATTATTGGGACATTTTTTATTGTTTTTTTTATTTTCGCTGTTTAAAAGTTAGGCTCTAAAATAGTTTAGCCTGAAGACGTAATTCAGCCTAACAGAACTGTTAAAGAGAGTGTGTGTGTGTGTGTGTGTGTGTGTGTGTGTGTGTGTGTGTGTGTGTGTGTGTGTGTGTGTGTGTGGGTGGGGTAGGTGGTGGGGAAAGGGTGGAGAAAGAAAGTTAATAGACGTGTCTTATTAAATTACTTAAAATTAAATGTATTTAAAGATATTTATAAGCATTTCATGCATTTATTTCCATGATTGGATAAAAATAATGCATGTATAAATGAAAAAATGGGTTTTTAGATTGAAAAGTATGTACCGGTAACAAAAAAACAGCTATAAATTAAATAAAAAGTATAAATCTATAAATAAATTTCAAATTAGGTGACTGTAAATGGAGAAACATAATGAATCTGTAAATAAGAATAATAAAAGTAAATAAACTGAAATTTTTATTAGATTAGTTTAAATAATATTAGACTGGATTAGAGTAGATTAAATAAACTTTAACCATTTATACAAACCCCCAAACCACTTCAGTCCAATCCAGTCTGAGCTAAATTCAATTCAATCCAATCCGAACCAATCAATACATCAATCCATCGAACCATAATCCGAATCAATTCAATACAACCCAATCTGAACCAATCCAATTCAATCTGAACCAATTTAAACTAATCCAAATAAATCCAATTCAGTCCAAAAAATCAGAACCAATTCAATCTAATCCAAACCAATCCAATCCGATCAGAACCAATTCAATCCAGTCCAATTCAATCCAAACCAATCCAATATAATCAGAACCAATTCAATCAAATTCAATCTGAACCAATTCAATCCAATACAATATGAACCAATCCAAAACCAATCTAATCTAATCTTATCAAATCTAATTCTTTCACTTTACAAATAGAGCATCCAGTCTATGAATAGCGTTAAGTGTCTTATATCATATTTCTGGGGGCAGAAGTGTAAACCTTATACAATAAAATGGAGGCACATTGCAGACTAACTAAACTAACTAAACTAAACTAACCAGGACTCAGGCGTCTGCACTAGCCAGGTTTGTTCATTAAGCCCAAAGTTTGTGGATTAGCACACAATGTGATGTGTCATTGTAGCTCAGCTAAAGTTTGTCCATGTAAACAGAAGGTTGTGAGGGGCTGCCAAAAAGCTGCTTCGGGGCATTTTTACGAGATCTTTAACCCTCAACCGTTGAGCCTCTGAGCAAACCTGACATCTCTAACAACTGAGCCAAACGTGTTCAGTAAGACATTCAGGATAATTATTAGACATTATTTACCCGTCCTTCCACTTAACATATGAAACACACGTCGAAATGTACTAGCCCCCAGTGTTGTTGTTTTCTTTAACTGATTGGTTGGAATGTTCTTTAACAGCTGTTTGACGGTAATTAAGCAATTACTGTTATGTTCGATGCGCTCGTTATAGTACGGTTAGTGCAGATGCTGTATGTAATTAACACCGTATGGTTGTTTAACAAAGGCAAGCAGGTCATGAACATTCCTTAGCATGTTCTACCTCATGATGCCGTTTGCACGTGCACGCCACACGCACCTAACTATGATTTACACTCGCTACACCTGTTAAATGCAGCCTCTGGGTGTACACCACTCGTCCTGAGGCTTGTACTTAACGAACATACACACCATTTCGTTATAGAAATGATTCTGTCGTTTGAGTCGTGATGTCCAGTCTTGTATCTTTACACGCAATTTAATTGTACATTTCACCGCCTATGTATTTGTACCCTGTAGAACAATAATAAAGTTTAATCTATAATCTAATCTAATCTAATATAACCTCATGGTTTAGTGGTAGCACAGCAAGAAGGTCCCGGGTTTGATTCCCGGGCAGGAGTCTTTCTGTGTGGAGTTTGCATGTTTTCCCTGTGCTTGCGTGGTTTTGCTCCGGGTTCTCCAGTTTCCTCCCACAGTCCAAAAACATGTATGTTAGATTGATTGGTGATTCTAAATTGCCCATAGGAGTGTGTGTGTGTGTGTGTGTGTGTGTGTAGCCCTGTGATGGACTGGTGACCTGTCCAGGGTGTCCCTCTCCTGTCTTTCACCCTTTCAGAGACGGCTGGGATAGACTCCAGCAGATCCCCGTGACCGCGGGTATAGAAGATGAATGAATGAAAATAACCACATCCAATCTAATGGAACCTGAACTAATCTCATCTAATATAATTTAATCTAACCTCATCAAATGCAATGTAATGTAATGTAATATAATATAATATCTGATTTAACCTCATCTAATCTAATCTAATGTAATCTAACCTTGGCTAATCTAATCTAATGTTATCGGATCCTATCTAATCTAATTTGATCTAATCCAATGTAATCTAATCTAATCCAATCCAATCTAATTTAATATATTATAATATAACCACATTTAATCTGATGTAATTTTATGTAATCCAATCTAATCCAAATTTATGTAATGTAATGTAATGTAATCTAATCGAATTTACCCTTGAATAATGTAATCTTATGTAATCTAATCTAATGTTACCGTAAACTAGGAATAAAAGACTTCATGATGCGCTTGTAAAGTAAAGATGCTTTTACACTGTGTGATTTTAGCCACGATTTGGTCGTCCTTTTTTTTTGGAACCCTAACCCTAACCCAAGGTTTAATATTCCTACTCTTAAACCTTTAATGGTTTGACATGTTCACTGACAGACAGTTAATAACCACCAGCATCAGATTTTTACTGCAATTAAAATTCAGATTTCAGATGGCAGTGTAACGTTTATGACAACCGTAAAAACTGACAACTAATAGAAGCAACAAAAAAAAAAATTGCCCTGACAACTTCAAACCACCTCGGAAAAATGTCGGCACGCGAAACTTAACGAGGCGTATCATGAGTCAAATGAATGCTAGCTACTGTTTAGCGAGAGAATGTGAGGTTATAGAATGCGTCTTAACTGACATTATAACAACTGAGAGTCTACAGTGTGACATAGGGATCATGTTCGTACAGTCTGACAAACAACCATAGCAAAAGACGATTAAAACTCACACAGACTGAACTCGGCTTCACAACTGCTCCTTGTTGGATATTAATCACCGGTTATTGGATTTTTTTAATAACAGCAGGGTTTCATTCTATTCTATTTATCACATATAATAATGGATTTATTTATAGAATAATGAATACAAGAGAAAAGAGGAAGACTTGATAAACTATATTGTAAGTCAGGTTTATGGTTAAGGTGTTGGATTACCAACCCAAAGACTGTGGGTTCAATTCCCAGCTCCACCAAGCCACCACTGCTGGGCCCCTGAGCAAGGCCCTTAACCCCCAATTGCTCAGTTGTATAAAGGAAATAAATGTTAGTCGCTCTGGATAAGAGCATCTGCCCAATTCAATTTAATTTAAAACCCAGATATACAATTATTTAATCGATTTCTAAGACTCTTATTTTTATTTTTATTTTTTTTACAATTAGCCGTTTGTTATTTTTATTTTAATTTCAATATTATTTCCCTCATATTCAAGATTTATTTTTGCAGCATCATCAACAAACCAGAAATCCCTCAAAATCTCAAATCCTTTTATCCCAAAGTGAGGCAGATTATAAGCGTCTCATACGGCTAAGTGCTTAAGGATTAAGGGCTCTACAGTGGCTACCAGTCTGAGGGGGGATTGGATTGCACAGCCTGGTAAATAAAACTTTAACTCTAATGCTGCTAAATCTCAGGGGAAATGAGGCATAATTAGTTCCTAAAGCTTACAAATTCTCCGCTTGATGATTAATTTAAAAACCAGTTTTGACCCCCTGGTAATGTAAGTAAATTTCTGTTGCTTGAGAATGGAACCAAAAATGTTGATGGAGTGTTTTAGCCCTGTCACACGCCATAGTGGTGTTTTTAATATGGTCTTCAAATCAAAATGGTGATAATTGAAGTCACTTCTTTTCTAAAATGTGAAACCACCACTAGAATTCTGTCTTTTAGGATATCCAACAGAGGGGAAAAACGTCTCACACCGAAAGCTTTAGATCCGACTTGAGGCCATAAACATTATTAAATCATTAATACTGATTTAAAATGTTCCAAAAAATCGTGTTCTATTACACCAGCCGGTTAAAACACCAGAGTTTGGTGAAGAGCCCAGAAATGTTTTCGAGTTAAGAGGTAATGCGGTGATTAAGATGTTGGACTGCTAATCGGAAGGTTGAGGTTCGATTCCCAGCACCACCAAGTTGCCACTGCTTGCTGGGCCCTTGAACAAGGCCCCTAATCCCCAATTGCTCAGTTATATAAACAAGGATTAAATGTAAGTTGCTCGAGATAAAAGCGTCTGTAAATGAAATAGGGATAAATAGTCTGCTAACACGTCTAATGTGGAGTTTTTTCTATCACTGTTGTTTTCACACTACGTGACTATTTTGGGTAACATTCAGTTATGGCTGTGTTTACACTGTATGGTGGATTGACAGGAGGTTTCACACTGCAGACAACTCTGTCTGCTCCACCACCTACGTTTCTAAGCCAAACACAAGCGAACCTTGATAAAGAAAATAACGCAAGATTCCGCAGTCGATCCGAGTTCTCGCTCCAGACTGGAACAGGTATCGAAATGGATCAAAAGGTTCGTGATAGGAATAGTCTGCGCTCTGATTTGCAAAAAAGATTGGAACTAATGCCATGCTAATATTGTGGTCTATACCTCCTCCTCGAACTTCCTGCTGCCCTGTATCTCGCTTTCGTCTTAGCTGAGCATCATCGCTGATGGGGTTTTTTTTTAGTTTTTTAGAATTTTGAATCACCAGCTTCTGTTTTTAGCAAGACAAATATTTCCTCAGCAACACGTCTGTGATTCTCTCAGATGGTGTCTTTGATAATACACACTGCGTGATTTTCATTTGCAAGCACAAGCATCAATTTGGCTCAGATTTCGTTGGCGATTTTGTAAAACCTGTCGGCGAAAGTAAGTCTGGGATAAAATCATGTTAAAATATGTGCCCCTGTTTGTAATAGAGGAAAATAATTAAAACCCATTCTGGCTACTCAGCTTAAAGTACATCAGAATTGTTGCTATAGTTTAAGTCTTCTCTGATTTGTCAGTTTTGGAATGAGTCTCCAGTGCGAATACTGTCGAATTTCGAAGAAACGCTGCTGAAAAATCGTAAAGAGGCTCTGTGGTTTGGGTAACATGACAAGCTGCTTTTCACTTATTATTAATTTCAATAGAAAGTGAAAGAACTGCTGTGTGTAGCTGCTGTAACAAAACTGATAACATGAGCTAACTTGCTTTATGGACATAAAACACGTCATTGTTACAATGAACAAATATGTAATCATGAGGAATTTGGCGGACGCCCTTATTCAGAGGGACATACAATTATATCACTTATAAGCCTTTTTCCCAAAACCGACCAGCAGCAGTTCTTGGGGTTTAAACACGCAACCTTCTGAACTGTGGTCCAGCTGATGAACCACCGGGTTCTTATAGCATTTCAAGTTATTGTTGATTCCTGATAAAAAGCCCACACATGCTTACACTTCATAGTCAAAAGTATTGGGACACCTGACATCAAATGTGGTTTTTTTAAACATCTTATTCCAGATTTAGTCTCATTCTTTCTTTTATAATTACTACCAAATTTCTGGAAAAGCTTTTTTTTACTAGATCGTGTGACTTTACACATTTTAGCAATTGGAGGTTAACAGCCTTGTTCAGGGGTCCACCAGTGGTGCTGGGAACCCGAACCCCGACCCGCCAATTAAAAGTCTAACACCTTAACCACTGTGACACAGTGACACTAATGTTAAAGCGAGGAGGTCTGGGGTTCAGTTGGGGTTCCAGTTCATCCCAAAAGTGTTCAGTATAAAGGGTTGACTCAGAATCAAGACTCAGAGTTCTTCTACTCCAATCAGAACACAGCCTGTCTTCTGAACAGAGACAGAAAAGGACAACCTCACTTTTTAATATTACTGGATCCTTTTTAAGTCTGTTTAATTACTGGATCCTTTTAAGTTCTTTTAACGAAACAAAAAAAAAAAAAACATTCAAGAATTCAAGAAAACTTGCTAAAAACTATTTTATTATGTCAATAAAATGATGTTTAAATGATGTCATTTTAACAATTCGGCTTCCTTTTACACCGGGTTCCTGATCATAGTATTGTATGTATTTTTACTGAAAGAAATTCAATAATCCCACAAAACTGACTAAAACTAGTGAAAAAAGTTAGAATTTTAAGGATGTTGTTTTCTTTAACAAAAAGTTCATTAACATCGTATGTAATTATTGGATTTTTTAGTATTTTCTCTAAAAAAAAAACATTTAATAATATAAGAAAAATGAACTAAAACTATTTAAAGAAATATATAATTTAAAGGATTTTGCTTTCTTTATAACAAAAGAAATCACTCGTTTATATCGTTGTGAGTTTAAGTAACCAGAACATATCAGTGCACAAATGTTTAGTAGTTATTTTTTTATTTCGTTCCAACTCTAAAAAAGTCTAAATGTATAAAATATTAAAATAAAAGTTTTATTATTAATATTAATGAATTGATGATTCATGCGCTATGCTATGCTGCTTGTGAAGTGTGTGTGTGTGTGCTGGATCTTTTGTGAATGTTTAAGCATACACACACTTTCACACACAAACACAGGCGCATAACACAATGCGATCGGGATTAAGTTGCGTTGTTTGTGCAACATTACACTCCGAGATCTTACAATGACAGATGCGTGTCAGCATTTACAGTAATTGTTTTTCATTGTTAACAGTCACACCATGCACATTTTCATCTCTTTCCCTCTCTCTCTCTCTCTCTCTCTCTCTCTCTCTCACACACACACACACACACACACAAACACACAAACACTTATCATGGGAGTTCAGCAGTAGTGTACCTGCCAGCAGAGTGGGGTGTGGCTAATGAGCCTGACCACAGAGGAAATCAGCCTATTGTAATCTTCTCAGTGTTTTTAGTTGTGTGTGTGTGTGTGTGTGTGTGTGTAGGGGGGTCATAAAGAAGGAGGGTTTATGATGGTTTGTGCGCGTGTTTGCATCCGCGCGTGTGTGTGTGTGTGTGTGTGTGTAAGGCAGAGAGAGAGAGAATGGGGGGGTGCAAAGCAGGGAAAGTGCTCCTACTGCAACATCCGGCTAATAATTTATTGTGACAGGTTGAACAAACTGAATTTGTGTGCCAATCTGCTTGCGACACTCCGATGCCCTGTTTTAGAAAGAGAGGGAAAAGAATTGACTCATGCACAAGATGGGAGAAAATTTTAAGAATTTTGTTTTCTTTAACAAAAAGTTCAATAACATTGCATGTAATTATTGGATTTTTTTAGTATTTTGTCAGAAAAACATTTAATAATATAAGAAAAATGAACTAAAACTATTAAAAGAAATATATAATTTAAAGGATTTTGCTTTCTTTACATCAAGTTCATTAACCAAGAGTTTGATTATTGCATCCTTTTTACAATTTTTACAAAAAACATTGAATCTCAGAAAAAAAACTGACTAAAACTCTTAAAAGACGTATAATTTTAGTGTTTTCTTATGCAAAGAGCTTCTAACATAGTGTTTAATAATTTTATAATTTTACTATAATTTTTTTAGAAATGCATTCATTAATCACAACTAAAAAAAAATCTATTTTAACACTACATCATTTAAAAACATCTGTTTCATTTTACACAAAGTTTATTATTATTCTATGTAATTACTGCATCTTTTTTTAGTATTATTTAAAACTTGTCAAACAAATATATAATGTAAAGAGTTTAGCTACCAAGTTAATCAATCTTTAAAATGTAAAGGATATCATATATAATTCAGGATTTCATATATAAATAAATAATATAAATTCAATAATCTAGAGTTTTTGGATCATTTTTAGTTTTTTTTTTTTACAGAAAAACGTACAATAGTTTTACAAAGCTGACTAAAAATATTAAAAATATCTAAATAATTTTAAGAGTTTACCTTGTTTTTACATTAAGTTCATTAACTTAGTGTTTAATGTCTGTATCATTATTACAGAAAAACATGTAATAATCTCACAAAACTGGCTAAAAACTATTTCCAAAAAAAATGTAATTTAAAGATTTTGCTTCTTTTTACACCAAGTACCTTAAACTAGTGTGTAATTACTGGTCAATCATTCAATAATCTCACAATACTGACTAAAAATTAGTCATACAAATATATCATTTAAAGGATTTTGCTTAATTTTATAACGAGTTTCTTAACATACTATTAATTATTGGATTATCTTCAGTGTCGTTACAGAAAAAAACATCCAATAACCTCGCAGGACTAACCACAAACTAATTCAAAAGTATGTCATTTAAAGGATTTTGCTTCCTATTACAACGAGTTCATTAATCTAGTGTTTAATTACTATACAATTTTCATTATTTTCACAGAAAAGTATTCTGTCATTTAACAAAACTGACTAAAAACTTATATGAAATTTTGCTTTCACTTAGTTTTTAGCACATATTATTTTTATGATTAGTTATGAATTAGATAAAGATTAATTTTTAAGAAGAAATTTGTATTTTATTTGTTGTGTATTTTCTCGTGGCCTCTTAAGGAACCACCATTTGAGGTTGTTAGTATGTCATCAGGACCTCCTGATTGATCTTTGGGAAACAAAAGAGACCCCTAATTCAATATCTATTCGTACATTTATCAATTGATGTATTCGTACATTTTTTTATTCCCTTACTTTTTTTTATATTTGTTTATTTATTTCAGTTAAAATGACTTTGGGAATGCGGAGAGTGACTTGGACTGAACTGCTATAAATCAAACACATACACAAATATAAGAAAAAAACAAGATGAGTATGATAGCAAGGTGTCAGGTCACAACAAGTCATGAAACACTCCTCTAAATTTGTTGTTGGGGGGATGGGAAATTAGGGGGTATCGGGAGGATGTGGGTGGGGAGTGGTAGCTCAGTGGTTAGGATGTTGGATTGCTGATCAGAAGCTCGTGGGTTTAATTCTCAGCACCACTAAACTGCCAATGTTGGGCCCCTGAGCAAGGCCCTTAACTCTCAACCGCTCAAGGGCGTCTACTGAATGCCAGAAATATAAATGTTAAGAGATCTCCAAGTCTACAACGGTTTGTTTTTCTAGAAGTTATTTGATTTAGTTTGCTGGTGGTAGAGCAAAGCATCATACACCTCCTTACACATCTTAGGGATAAAATCTGCTAATTTTCATGCTAATCAAATGAGGGTGGGGGAGGAGGTCATACCGGCAGAGTCCTCACCCATCAGCTGTCACACTTTACATTACGGCACAAGCTGCAGCTTTTCCTTACGTATCTCATCATCAGAAGCTGGAATCAGAGCGCAGCATTGCGTCAGATTTAATACAGCACCCGTGCAGTAGGGAGGGTCGAGGGCCTTGCTTAGGGGTCCCTCCGATCAACAACCCAGAACTTCCACCCCTGCAAAATCCAAAATACTGATGTTATTGTGGGGGGTAAATTTGAAATCTGATTGGTTAAAGAAACAGTCTTAGATTAACATGGTAGCACATAGAGACTGAAATCTGATTGGATAAAAAATCTAACATACACATACTGGAAGCTGTGCAAGAGAAACACTATGTGGAGAAAAAAATATTGGATTTCCTTTTTTTATTATTTATTCTCATGCACGTCGGAATATTCCTAGCAACTGATTGGTTTTAAAAAGGGTTAAAGGTCATGATTTCTGCCAAAATGTTCATTCAGCTTCATTTTTTATTATAAAGAGACACAAATCAACCTCAATCAACAACTCACATTTATCTTTTATATACAACTGATATACAGTGTTAGGGGCAATCAAATTGGGGGAATCAAACCCCAATCTTCCAATTAGCAGTCCAACACTTTAGCCACTGCGCTACCACTTTCCACACCAGCACTAGGAAATGAAGAGAATAAACTGTTGGACACGTCAATTTCATTCTTTTGGTCTGTGAAAAGAAAAATATTGGATTGAATTTCCTTTTTTTATTTATTCCACTTTACTCCGGAATATTCCCAGGAACTCATCGGTTCTGAAAAGGTTGTGATGTCATGATTTCTACCAAAATGTTCATTCAGCTTCACTTTTTTATCATAAAGTGACAGGAATCAACATCAACATGCCACCAGTTTAACATCTGGCATTTTGTTTTTGTTTTTTGTTTTTTTTATTAGGCGTCTGTTTTTATCAGTGTTTTTAAAAGCAACATGAAATATAGTTTTATTACCTGCCAAAAGATGGAAAGAAAAGGGGTGAGATTGTCTGAAGTGTAATTTTAGCAGCAGGTTTGCGTATTTACATGTACTGTATATGGAGCAGAAGATGCTGATTGGATGAGGCAAGACAAGCATTAGTGATGTCACTTACCGTTGGAAATGTTTTGTAGACCATTTTTCCAACGTCAAGGCTGTGTATGTACATCTTGAAGCTTATAGTCATAAATATGTGTGTGTGTGTGTGTGTGTGTGTGTGTGTGTGTTTGCACATGTGTGCATGTAAAACGAATTCGAGGGAACTCTCTCACTGCACCTGTGTTTTTTTTGTGTCATATAGGCTTGGTGATCTCACCCCCCCTCCCCATTTTTCCTCCCTCTCTCCTCTCTCTCTCTCTCTCTCTCTCTCTCTCTCTCTCTCTCTCTCTCTCTCTCTCTCTTTATCTTTCTGCCTTTCTTTTTTTCTCCATCCTGTTCTCACTTTTTCTCAGACAGAGAGCAGGTGTACAGGGCTGAGGAGAGGCTTAATGCGTCTTCTGAAAGTCTGCTCGTGTCTCTTCATTGACAGGCCTTTCCGTTTCAAACCCACAGCGTACATATTCTCTCTCTCCTTCTTTCTTTTTTTTCTAACTTTACTATTTCTAACTTTCTCTCTTAAGATCGTTTTTTTTTTTTTTATTTTTTTTTTTTATATATATATATATATATATATATATATATATATATATATATATATATATATATATATATATATATATATAACAAAACTTTCCAAGTACTCCACAGACCAGAGATCAGCTGACTATCTAGCCAAAAGTTTGTGGACACCTTACCAGTACATTTTCATTTCATTTCTGGCAGATGCTTTTATCCAGAGCGACTTACATTTATCTTTTATATACAACTGAGCATTAGGGGCCTTGCTCAGGGGTCCAGCAGTGGGAATCGAACCCGGATTTTTTAAATAGCAGTCCAACACCTTAGCTACCACTTTCCCCACTAATACACCAATATACAGTTTAAAGCACACAGTTGACTAGGATGTCTGTTATTATTTTTTTTACTCGAACTAAGAGACTTGAACCCTGTTCCTGCATGACAATGTCCCTGTGCACAAAACCCCTGAACTCTATAAAGACATACTGTGTTCTGATTGACTCTCATGTCCTGTACAGGATCCTGACTCTGACTCAACCTTTAACATTGAACACCTTTGAGATGACACACCCAGACCTTCTCACTTTAGCAGCATTAGTGTCTGTTCCCACTAAAAAAATGAACCGGTTTTCTTTTGAGTCGAGTTTCCGTCTCTAATTGTCTCAGGAAACTTTTCTGTCCAATGTTCGGCCTCTGACTCTTTACACACAAGCTATTTAGAGATCTGACTCTTTATCCATTTTTATTAAAAGCCATGATGATATTATCTATTGTTAAAAGCAAACAATGTTGACTTAAATAGAATAGTGTGTGTTTGTGTGTTCAGAGTCGGGTGATACTGGCAGCGTTGAGCAGGCAGGTGCTCATGGTGGAGGGGATGTGAGAGCTGAGCAGCTGTAAATTAAGGCCCTGGTCTGGAGCAGGCCTTCGTTTCTAACAGCCTCACAGGAAGAGAGTTATACTCGAGAGACCTTACACGTCCATGTGCTATCTTAGCACCAATTCCTACATTTGTGTTCTATCTATTCTCACCCACAAGCTAACACACACACATACACACACAAATTTGTGTTTCCTTTTACGTTTCAAAAGGGGAAATTTACCGTAATCCAGCAACACCACGCCATTTTAAATATAGACTTTGCAGACACATGGCGGTCCAGATACCTATTTATTTTATTTATTTTAAAAATATTTGAGAATATAGAAACATGACAGCGTTTATATACAACACATAAAATAATAAAACATAAAGATAATCACCTATTGTACTTTTAAACTTAGTGTTAAATCCAAATGTTAAGTTCAAACTTCCGTCCTTTCTTTCATGGTAATCAGCACATTCATTATATTTTATGTCCAATCACATTAAAGGAAGCCCAGCGTAAGCTAATTATTACACTCACTGATTGTGAGTTATGATACCTGAAATTATAAGTATTTGTGTATTATGAAGTGACACTAAGTTGTTTTTTTTGGGGGGTTCAGCATGCAAAAGTTGAGTGAAGATAATTTGATCATTTATGTCAGGGGCCACCAGACTCGGTCCCGAGGGTTGGGTGTGTTAACGATGACGTATTAGAACAGGCTTGTTAATACGTACCAGTAATTGTGGTCTAAAGACCCAAACTGCTGACATGGAAAAAATCATCTTCTGAGTGAACTGTATAAATCTGACATGGTTCAAATCCACACAAGAAGCTTTTATTTTTTAAAACCTCTGTCACTGTTCAGCAGTTAACATCTGTACAGCAAAAAAAGACTTCAATGCTGTCAAAATAGCAACAAAACCCACAAACATTTGTATTAAAAGTCGCAAGATCTTAAATAATTATTCACATGCCTTTTAAATCCCTTAGTATGCAAGAAGAAGTGAATATCCAGACTTTTTTTAACCCTTTGTGTGGTGTTTGGGTCTGATATATTTAATAAGAATTACATTTTTTCTATATATTTTTTATATATAAACCTGCTCTAATGGGGTAAATTTGGTGGCTCAAATGTTTGAAGCGCTGAGTTGTTGATCTGAAGACCTGGAAACACTTGGGTTCAAGCTCCACCACTGGCAAGCCAGCCACTGTTGGGTCCTTGAGCAAGACCCTTAACCCCTTCCTGCTCCAGGGGCGCTGTATCATAGCTGCCCTTGGGCTCTGAACCCAACTTACTAAGATGGGGTAACAATTTCACTGTGCTGTAAAAAAGCATATGTGACAAAAATAAAGGCATTTTTATTTATTTATTATTTTAAATGATGTCTATATTACTGGTTAGTGAGCCCTAAGAAAGTCATACTACTTCCTCCTCCGCTCCTATAGATGTCGCTGACACATACCATCAGTGTCTCAGAAGGGAACTGCGGGAAAAAAATGGCGAATAGATTTGAATTTGATGTATTTTCAGCTATTTGTTTTTACTTTTTTAGGTATAACAATATATTGTAATACGTATTATATTGCAGTATACGAGGGTATATTGTTTAGTGATATGTACCTCGCCAATACTCTGCCCTAGTGGACATCGTATTTCTCTGCTGCGTCAGGATTGGCTGATTGGCTGAATACCTACATTATTAAGCAGGTGTGCAGGTGAATTCTGACAAGTTGACAGGATGACTGATGTCCCCCGTAACTGATCGTATATCATTGCGTAAACGTCGCCTCAGCAGTTTGAGTCCGGACGCCTCGGCAAGCCGCCGTAGCCCTTGATGAGGGAAAATCCCGCAGAGCCTGAGGCAATACAGTTACAGACATTTGCATGGGTATTAGCCGGGGGAGCGCTAGTAGTGCTGCAGCAGATAAATCATGTATTAAACATTATGCATGAGTGTTTCCTATTCACACCTGAGTTCTCCTGAACGCAGCGCAATCTGCCGCCTCTAATCGCTTTATCAGCTCGAACTGCTTGTTCTTCTATTTGAATACTACAGGAGCCGTGCTCTTTGCCCTACATTACTCACACATGGCCCACTTACATTAAGAACAGGAACAAACAGGTTATCTGCAACACAAGCTATCAACACTTCTCAAATCATTTCTATATCAATACTGTAGGTTTAGTAGATTTGAAGCTAAAGCTAACTAGCGAATTGGAGTCAGCTATAAAGAACAAACGTAACATGTAATTAAGTTCTAATCTATAGCAGATATTAAATCTGAGCAGTGATGCCAACTACTCAGTCAGGAAGGTAGCTATTAGTACATAACAGCTGTACTAAAAGTCGCTGGATGATGTCATCACCTAATTAGCATAGTCCTGCATGTAATGGTGAGGGACGTTGTACGGTTTTCAGCCTACAGTGACATCATTTGGCAGATGCTCTTATCCAGATTTACATTTATACAACTGAGCAATTAGGGGTTAATTAGGGCCCCAACAGTGATAGCTTGGGTGGAGCTTGGAATCGAACCCACAGACTTTAGGTTGGTAGTCTTACGCCTTAACCATGAGCCACCACTTCCCCTTGAAGAGTTCAGAAATGGAAAGTGTTTCTTTATAAGGAAATAAGGGACACTTAAAATACTTAGAAGTTCTCAGAAATAATCACATTATTTTGCTTGACCTATTTACGTACAATTCTTCTAAAAGGAATTTTACCGCCATACAAAAAAATCGTACTCATATAGTCAAATGTGCTGATTTATTTTTCTGCAGTGATTTCTAATTAGGAAAAAACCCTTATATTTACCACCAGGGCAGGATCAGTTGGTGGCGATTCGCATTATGTGAGTCATTTGCAGTCTGGATGCGGAGAGGTGAACATGTCCTGCTCTGACTGCACTATGCTAGGACTTCCGCGTGAGGACTGGGCCGCCTGTGAGACCTTTGGGACGGAGAGGGGCTGACGGCAGCAACCGATACTCATTGAAAAGAGTAAAAACGACCTGGCTTTTAGGCCAAAGTCTCCAAAAGTCCTTAATAACACCAGAAAAAGTCACTCGATTTTTTTTGTCCCACAATTCTGGCAATTTTGTCACTTGACACTTTCCTGCAGCGTGACGTTTCCTACAATAACCGACAAACCTAAATTACTGCATCCAATTACTGCATGAACTTAAAACCATGTCTGGAAAATGTGGAAAAAAGAGGAACTTATTGCAGTGTTATCTGAAAGATTTTCTGCTACAGATTGTTTTTGTGACCTGTGAGAATGTCACAGGTTGATGATGTAAAACTCCGGATAAGTCGCCATGTGTGCGTTCGGTTCCTGACATTGTTTTGGCTGTCGTACATATTGACATTTTAACAAGTGACATGAAGCTTATGTTCATACTGTCTGACAAATAACGACCGCAAGACTATTAAAAATCGCAGGTTTAATCACTTTCTATGATGAACAGATTGAAATGAGGCTTTTATTTACATATAAACTCTGATCAGTGAATATAAACAGAAGTTCATGTTTACTTGTTTGATGTGCGAAAACAAACGTCATTGGTTTTTAACAGGAACTCAAACGGTTGACGCTATAGTCCGGTAGGGAGCACATCGCAATTGTTATTGCGTACCCATCTCACTTTTCTCTCTCTCTCTCTCTCTCTCTCTATCTCACTTCACTTACCTCAAAATGTATTGGACTAAAATATATAGAAAGTGAAATATGCATTTTTATATAACTATTTGGTCTACTAATTTAAAGATTGGGGTTCGATTCTCACCACCACCAAGCTACCACTGCTGAACAAGGCCCTTAACCCTCAATTGCTCAGGTGTGTAACCTCTGGATAAGGGCGTCTGCCAAATGCTGCAAATGTAAATGTAAATTTTATTGGCTAAAAAATGAATTTTTTAGATGTAAAAATGTTTAGCAAATATATTGCAGTATATTTATATATATATATATATCTGAATTTATTTTATGTTTCATCGTATGGAACAGGAAGTGTGATACGTTGCGTCCATCCAAATTTTAGATCAGTGTGACAGATGTTTTGTTTCATTTTATCACTAATGAATTTTTTAATTAATTTTATTTCACTTGTAACTACCAAAACTGTGGTAATTAAGGAAGCTATTAAATGATAAACTAACTAAACTGATGAGTCACCAGAGCATCATTTACAGCTCGGTGAAACAAAAGTCGGGAGTAACTGCAATCTAACCACAAATAACGTTTCCGTTAAAATGATTCCACATTTGGTCCTTTTTCTGGAACTTTCTTAAAGATTCTCTGTGTTGACCATGTCAAATTTTCTTAAGTATATTTATGCACTTAAATGTCCTAAGGTTAAAAGCTAAAAATTAGCTGTATGTTATTATACCATACCGTATAATTAAACAGTCCTGGCATGTTTTCCAAAGGTGTTTTTTACATGTTTCGATGCAAAATGATGGGACAAATTACATTTTAGTGGAAAAACATCCAAGTTAATCTATTTACAGTCATTTATTTATTTATTCATTCATTTATCTTTTATACCTGCTTATTCCCTAATTCGGGGTCACAGGGATCTGCTGGAGTCTATCCCAGCTGTCTCTGAAAGGGTGAAAGGCAGCAGGAGGACAGCCTGGACAGGCCACCAGTCTATCACAGGGCCACGCACACACTCACACACACTTCTATGGGCAATTTAGTACCACCAATCAATCTAGCATACATGTTTTTGGACTGCGGGAGGAAACCGGAGAACCCGGTGTAAACCCACACAAGCACGGGGGGGGCCTTGCAAACTCCACACAGAAAGACCCCTGCCTGGGAATCGAACCCGGGACCTTCTTGATGTGAGACACTGATATCAAATCGAAAAAGTGAAGAAATGCATGTGTGGAGTGACATTTTCCATCTGTTCTGTATCTGTAGATGAAATCTGCATCATTTCCACGTGTTCTGTATGTGCGTGCAGCAAAGTGCTTCAGCTGTAAAAGCTCAGCACTGTAGGACATCAGGAAAGTGGTTTTTCATGCATCTGTATAGTTAAACAGTCCTGGCATGTCTTCCAAATGTGTTTTTTTACATGGTTTCGGTGAAAAATGATGGGACAAATCAATTTTTACTGAAAAAACCTCCAAATAAATTTTTAGTCACATGACCCATGAAAAGGTTCTTCAAAAAGACCCTGACGACACAAATTTGCCTCATATTTAAACAACCATTAAACTAAAATCTGAATTTACACAGAAAGGATGAAGAGCGGTTATGGAACAAACCCACAGAACGTTTTCCAAAAAACACACTTTATTCACATGGCAGAAAAAAAAAAAAAAAGTTCATATCAAAAAACCTGTAGAAAAAATTTTTGGGACGTATAAAAAAAAAGTGTTTTTTTTTCAGCTAATACAAAATAAAAGGCAGCAAATAACAAAAACGTTACCGCTAAAATGTTTCGATTGGCCACAGTAGTCTTGGTATCAAAAGCACATAGTAATAATAATAATAATAATATTAATATCACAAACAAAAAGGCACAGATATCAAAAAAAGACAAGATTTTCAGTGTTTGTAAAATACCGTCAACACGCTAGAGTATAAAAAAAGTGTTATGAAATTAAGTGTACAGAAATGTCTCGTCAGATCAAAAGCTCTTTCTCTCTTTTTTTTTTTTTTGGTCATGGAGGCCTTTGATATAAAAGCACGACTCGGTAAACTTTCAGCTTGGTACAAAAATGTAAAAAAAATAAAAACACCACCAATACTTATTTTGTTCAATTGAAATCTTGCTTTGCAGCTTTGTTGCTTAGTGCTAACAGGATATTCTCCGTATCCTGGGCTGTGTGTTTTGTTTTGTTTTTTTCTTTTGGGTTTTTACTTTTATTTTGAAATGGTAACACTCTGTGAAATGATGACTGCCTTTGCTAAAGGACATCCACTATTTCAGCACTTGGCAATCTGGAACTATTTCAGCACTTTGTACTCTGATCAGTGCTTTTGGTTATTCGTTGTCATGTTATAAGGCAGCACTACTGGGCTTGAGGGTGTAAATCATGGTAATGCTCGTAAGAAAACACGCTCCTTGCTGTAAAACTTACAGTAGACTAGCAGGATGCAGGAATACTAGGGTCCAAACACTGACGGATGCGCCTGTCATAGTTAATTAGAATTAATACAAAATAATAAATTATTACAAATTGTTATTTATATTAAAAATCCATACAATTCGAGCCCTCATAGACAGTTCATTTCCCCTAATATATAATACAAAATATATAATACAACAATATTCAAATAGAAAAAGGCGTCAAATAGAAAAAAAAAAAGGGAAAAAAAACCGAGTTTCATTTTCTTTGGTTGGCTGACATCCAACACGGAAAAAAAAGGAAAAAAAAAAAAAAGCACAGCTTTAATTGACGGCTGAATGGCTTTACGCCTCTCCCAAATCACGTACCACAATGACTCGACCTCGCCTAAGGAGCGGCCATGGAGTGTTTTTTTTCCCTCTTGTAAAAATAAATGATTGTCTTCTGTCTCTTGACCTGGCTCTCCGGCACTCCCCGTGTCTCCTACCTGACCAGTGTGCGGGGGCAGAAGTTGTTGAGGTATTTGTGTGGCGGCTCAGAGGGCAGAAATTGCTCCTCGGTTTTTCCACAAAGCACCTGCTCCCATGTGCCCAGGTTCTGACAGGGAAAGAGGAAGAAGGGAAAGAAGCATGAAGATTATGAATATGATCAATGGCGTGGTTTTATGAGTTTATGGCGTAATCCAACACCTGGAATCGCGGCTTAAAGTAAACAGGTTTACAGCCCGTCTTAAATACCTTTAGACTAAACCGCTGTTCCCGCTTAATATTAACATGACAAATAAATAATAAATGCTAATATTGTAATTAGAGTTGTTTGGCCTTTTTTAGCCGTTTAACGAGATAGAGAAAGTGAGAGGGTGAGACAGATAGATAGATTGAGAAAGAGAGAGAGAGATCGAGAGAGAGAGAGAGAGAGAAAGTGATAGAGTGAGAGATAGATAGATAGATAGATAGAGAGAAAGATAGAGATAGAGAGCGAAATAGAGAATGAGCGAGAGAGAGAGATCGAGAGAGAGAGAGAGGGAGAGAAAGAGATAGATAGGGAGAAAGACAGAGATAGAAAGATAGAGAGAGAGATAAAGCGAGAGATAGAGAGAGAGTGAGAGTAAGAGAGAGTGAGTGAGTGAAAAAGTAAGAGAGAGATATAGAGATAAAGAGAGAGAGCGAGTAAGAGTTTGAGAAAGAGATTGAGAGAGGCTGTGTTACCTGCACTGGGCTACCCAGAGTTCTGCGGGGCATCTGAACAGCTTTCTGTCCATCCTCGCTTTTCTCCGATCCAGGCAGCATCAGCAGGGAGCTCGTCAGCAGATCCTGCAAAAAAAAAAACGGGACACGACACGTGACACAAAGGTCAAAACGAATAAACCGATAAACCGCAGACAGACGGGAAGACGTGTGTTTTGGCATTTTGTTCACATTTAAGAAGTTCAATCACAGGACAAGCGGTGAAAAGTGGGACGGGGACCAAGTTTTTAAAATGTTTCGTTTTTTCTCAAGTTTTACCACGCTATCGATTCATCCTAAGGTCAAAGGTCACTCACCGGCATGTTGTGGGTGGGCCCGCTTGAAGGAAAAAGCTGCGCATGAAGGTTCTGTCCCTCCCACTGCAGACAAGTCGGTTCGACCTACAAACAAATAAATTCCAAACTCATTGGCTGGACTTGATAAAAGATCTACAGGTACAGAAAACAAAGCATGGTGGCGGCGACTCACCTCTTGTTTGATCTTCTTGAGTGGCGGCTGGTCATTATGCGCTGCTTCGACGCTCACTTCACATTCTTGAGGCTCCTGCTTGATTGTCCCGACTACCGCATCCACGGGAGGGCTGTGAGCCTACACACGACACGCACGTTAATATTAAAGCGCTATAAAACGACGAATAAACGTTTCTACGCAAATACACACACACAAAAAAAAGTCTCACCCTTTTCAACGGTCCATATTTGGTGTCCTGGAGACTCAGCGCTGTTTTGAACGGAGTCGGAGTGCGAGGAGAACATTCCATAATGGAGCGTCTTAGAGTCGGAGTCCTGAACCTGAGAAACCCAGATCAGGTGTAACATGTTATTAGTTCGAGTCCCATGGCTTTATCAGTGGTGTGTATATAATAAAACAAAACCTACATCTCGTTTTCCTTCTGGTGATGGAGCGAGAGGTCGGTCTGCAGAGGCTTCTGGGAGCACACGGCGGAGGGGGAAACCGGTAGACTCTGACCATCCGAGTCCGGACTCACAGAAGAATTTAGGAACTAAAAAAAAAAAAAAAGGTTGCGACTGTCAGACATACTTCATCATGCACCTGTGCTCGAGTGTGTAAAGGAAACGCCAGCCACAGAATTCACTTCGGAAAATGTAACTGTGTTTTAGAAAGGCGCATGCAAGACCTGAAAGGAGATGTGAAAAAAAAGGAGGTTTGCTAATTTCCCCATCTCTTGTAGAAATGCAAAAAAAAACAAACCATTATAAAATCAGATCTCGGCTCATAATGCTTTGTGTAGTTAAAGGGGTTTTTTTCTAAATAGTAATTTGAACTGAATAAAAATCAGCAAGTAAATAATTTCAGATTAAAGTTAAAACAGAATCTGATGTTTTGCATTTATAATTGGAGATTTAAAGGGATTATTATTATTCAAGGAATGAAAACTAGTTTAAACGTTTACGACTGCACACACACACACACACACACACACACAAACACACACACTAAACCTACTACACAGTCGATAGAGATAATATAGATAGATAGATAGATAGATAGATAGATAGTCAGACTGATAAAAGACAGACAGAAAGAGACAGTGAGAGACAGACAGACAGACACAGTGGTAGATAGAAAGACAGACAGGAAGGTAAATCTAGAAGGTCAGTGAGATAGACAGATACATTGCTAGATAGATAGATAGATAGATAGATAGACACAGAAAGACACAGTGGTAGATAAGACAGACAGACTGATAAAAGACAGACAGACACAGTGGTAGATAGAAAGACAGACAGGAAGGTAGATCTAGAAAGTCAGTGAGACAGACAGATACATTGGTAGATAGATAGATAGATACATTGGTAGATAGATAGATAGATAGATAGACAGATAGATAGATAGATAGATAGATAGATAGATAGATAGATAGGCAGAAAGACAGGAGATGATTGTAGACTTAAGAACTGTGATTAGTGCGCGATTATTGGAGCAGAATTCACATCATCATATAATCAAGGTCTGATTCACAATCAGTTAATTTCATCGGCGGGAGACTACCAGACTGTTTCTAGCTCTACCAATGACCCGAGTCTTTTCCTGTGGTACCTGAGAGGGAGAAAAGGGCAGGTTGCACGTGGCAGAACGTTTAGGCGTGGAGCGAACGTACGACAAAAAGCTGCTGTCCTTGTGCGTTTTAGTCAAACACCTGTTCGAGATCTTGTCGGGAGGCCAAGCTGAGACGCTCTGAGGAGATTAGGAGATGGATAATATTTAGCCTGTCCACTGATATGCCACCTCTAATATTAGGATTTTTCTTCGACTGCTACAAACACATGTGCGACATCAGTGTATCACGTGCACAACTTAATGTTTAAACTTTAATGTTCCTTACAGAATCGATAGCATCCATGAACTCCGGTAAGGCTGTCAGGACTCCGCCATTGCCCGCACTGCTGCCGCCATTGGTGCCGCTGCTACCTTGCGGGCTGTTTGTGTTGCCGTGGGCGCTCTCCTCCGGAAGGCAGCCCTGCTCCAAAGGCGGGGCTGGAACCGAGACAGCCACGCCTACCGAGGAGTCGGTCAAAGAGCCTCGACCCCATGCATAACTGGCCATGGAGATCTGCGAGCGAGAAAGAGAGAGAGAGTCAATTATGGAGGAAGAGAGGACAGAGAAAGGGAACTTGGCTTGAATGATGTGCCTGGGAGGGGTGGAGGGGGTGGATGGGGGGGGCTGTGTTGCACAAGGAGTTGAACAGTGTTTGTGGTGTGATAAGGCAGCGTTGCATCACTTAACCAAGCAGTTAGAATGTGAAATAGACCCCCAGATGCTTCCTCCAATTATTTACACACACACAAAGACACACACACACACACTCACGGGTAGTGCTTGCTGTCCTTTTAGCTCGTTTTCTGTCGACATCAGAAGCATCTCGATCTCCTTCACTCTCTTCTCTTTCTCGGGATCTTCTTCGTTATAGTGTTTCTAAATACAAAAAAAAAAAAAAATTTAGCATCCGCTTACACAAGGTTTTAGCATCACTGCAACAAATACGACATATTTTATAAACGAATAATAAGAGTTTAATTTTACCTGTATAGCCGCGGTGCCGTGCTGAGGGATGTTAAAAATGTTCAGCTGAAGAGCCAATGGAAACGGCACCTAAACGATCAGTGAGAAAACAGACAAGGTGTTAATGACGATGACAGTCGCGAAATGTGACGCTAAGTCATGCTAATGCTAGCAGTGTAGTGCGTGTAATTTCAGTGGAAATGCGCTGTGTATCTGGAAGCAGGGTTGTTTAGCTTAGTGGTGCAAGGCCCCTTAACCCTTTACTGTTCAGTTGGAGTTAAAGAAAAATAATAAAAATGTCTGCCAAATACCAGAAATGTTCAGGTAAATTAATCATAATTTCATGTTGTAATTTTACAGATTGTAAAAATATTCTCTTTGATGTTATGCTTTTTTTTGAATACCGACCCGGCCTCCACTTACCCGCTGTGGGTCGGAGATGTAGTACGGGTACTGGTTAGTGATGGGACTGGCTGGCATGGAGGTGCCGGTTGGAGTGTGACTGTAGTTGAGAAGGTGGGAAGGTTTCGAGTATCCGTTGGTTATCGGTGATGAACTGACTTTGGACGTGTGCTGCAGGTAACCTTCCTGTTCCACTTTACGCCGCATAGTGGAGTTCCAGTGGTTCTTTATGGCGTTATCGGTTCTGAAGATGAGAGGAAGAATTTGTTTATTAGATGTACAGCGAAAATACAAACAGATTAAGGGCTGGACGATTAAAATCGGAAATTTGATTAATTAACAATTTTTTCGCCTTTTTTGCCTTTGTAGGTCCCTGTGGGTTTTTTTTTTTTGGCCAAATCGCTCTAGCACTGCTGACTGGACCAGGCGGAGTCATGTGACTGCACGCGCGGTACTGTGTTTTTAAGGGGAAAAGGATTTGGACATGGGAAAATGCCATCAGTTAAAGGTTAAATTTCGGTTACGGTTACTTTCCGATTATCGTCCAACCCTAGAACAGCTACAGATGAATATTTTGTTCAATTCACATTGTATTTTTAGTTCTCGACCATTTGATCGTTCTAACCTGCCCGGTAGCAGTTTAGCGATTTCGGCCCAGCGGTTGCCGAGTTTCTCGTGCGCCTGGTAGATGATACGGTCTTCCTCTTCTGTCCAGGACGTTTTCTTTACCTCTGGGTTTAGGTGATTATGCCAGCGTTCGCGACACTGCTTGCCGATACGCCCCTTTAAGTGCTTGGCTATCACTGACCAGCGCTTCGGACCGTATTTCTGCACCAGCTCGATCACCTGAGACAAAAACACAAAGAGAGAGAGAGAGAGAGAGAGAGAGAGAGAGAGTTAGCTGTATGTATGAGTTGAGAGAGGCAATTAGAATCTGGTAAGGGGGCAAATATAAACAAGCACAAAAGAGGAACTTGACTTGCGCAAGCGGTGCTACGGCTACGCATAGATAGCGGCATTTGGCTAAATATCTATAATATCCACCTGCCGATGACTTTTAGCAGGTCATAAAGTGGGGAATTCAGAGTTTGACACCTGTTACATACAGTTAATCATTAGTTTAAAAGCTTTTTTTCTAAAGGGATAGTTCGTTTCAGCACTGCACCTACCCTTTGGTCTTCTTCTTTGGTCCAGGGTCCTTTAATGAGCTCTGGGTTGAGGACTTTCTGCCAGCGGTGTTGACACTGGACATCCGTGCGGTTCTGGAACAAGCAAAGATGGTTTGGTGTCAGTGCGAGTCTATAAATACAATCGTAAGTGCTTCGGTAAATATTCCCGACAGGATGTCGATGATGTGAATAAGCAAATGATCGGGGTAAAATTCTGGACCAGTTTGTGCTGCGTAATCCGCTGACAGGATGTAAGCTGTTGTGTGGTTGGTGTTTTGAAGCTTGTACAGTATCACTGAAGGTGTTAGACAACCAGCTGCGTGGATTCCCCTACCAGCGCTTCAGAAATGAAACATCCCGACGTTCTTATTCTCTTTTACAGAGATTTATACAATGCAAATAAGTTTCTAAAACAAAACACACTGCCAACGTGAAAGTGTGTGTGTGTGTGAGGGAGCAGGTGCACAGTGGAGTCTGAAACAAAGCGATTCCCCCACCCATATTGGCCCAGACTGAGTAAATCTAAAAGGGATGCCCAAACATGCAAATAGTGTCATGAACCAGCGCACGGATAATACCTGAAGATTCAAGCCATTCACATGCAAATATTTCTATCCAACACACATCACCTAGTCTAACCTCCTTTAACTCCCAGAATACACACACACCCATACACACACACACAGACACAGACAGACAAAAAAACCTACTGGCAAAAAGCTGGCGATGACTTTCCAATCTTCTGAGCCGTGATGTTCCACCAACCGTTTCAACTTCTCGTCCTGTCGAGAACAAGTCAAATATTAGACTGCATGCACTCCAAAAGCTTTTATAAGTTCTGATCCACAGCTGTACACGTTTATCTCATTGTTTTCGCTAACTGAGCAGAGGCTAAGGGCCTTGCTCAGGGGCCCAACGGCAGCAGCATCTTAGCTGTGCTGGGATTCGAACCCATAAACATTCCGATAGGCAGTCCAACACAGTCCAAGCACTAAAGACTGCCAGCGTCTGCGTACCTCCTCACGTGTCCAGCGTGTTTTGCCGAGGTGTCGTTTTCCTGTTTTGGCTAGAGGTGCATCGTAGTCGTGATCGTAAATCTCCACATCGTCATCGTCCTCGTCGCTGCTATAAACACTGACGAGAAAACAAGAAAAAAGAGCGATAAAGAGTTATTAACGTAGTTAAAGGGGTAGAAAAATGAAAGCAGGAATAAAAGCAGAGGATAGAGGAAGAAATAAATGAAAGGAGGAGTACAGGTTTGGATGAGATGGAAAAAGAGAGAGGAGGGGGACAAAAAAGAGGGAGGACATGAGAGAAAGAGAGAGAGACTAAGAGAGATAGCTAGAGGAAGAAAGAGAGACAGAAAGGGAGGGAGAGAGAACAGAGAGAGAGTCAGAGGGTAAGATAGACAGTGAAGGAGAAAGAGGAGAGAGGGGGGTTGAGATAGAGGGAGAAAATAAAGAGACAGAGAAAGAGAGGGAGATAGAGAGAGAAAGAGAGCGGGAGAGATAGAGATAGACGAAAAAAGAGAGGGAGAGATAAGGAAAGAGATAGAGGGAGAGACAGAGAGAGGGAGATATAGAAAGAAATGGAAAAGGAGAGGGAGAAATAAAGAGACATAGAGAGAGAGGGAGAAAGAGAGAGATAGAGAAAGAGATAAAGAGGGGGATAGAGAGAGAGGGAGAGATATAAAAAGAGATAGAGAGATAGAGAGAGGGAGATAGAGAGACAGGGAGAGATAGAGAGACAGTGCGAGAGAGGGAGAGATAGAGATAGAGAGAGGAAAAGATAGAGATAGAAGAACAGGGAGAGGAGAGATAGAGAGACAGGGCGAGAGAGGGAGGAGAGAGAGGATTAGAAAGAGGAAAAAAATAGAGAGAGAGAGATAGAGAGAGATGGAGAGAGAGGGAGAGATAGAGATAGAGAGAGGAAAAAGATAGAGAGAGGGAGAGATGGAGAGAGATAGAGAGAGGGAGAGATAGAGAGAGGGAGAGATGGAGAGAGATGGAGAGAGATAGAGAGAGGGAGAGATAGAGAGATGGAGAGAGATAGAGAGATGGAGAGAGTGAGAGAGGGAGAGAGAGATAGAGAGATGGGGAGAGATAGAGAGATGGAGGAGAGAGATTAGAAGAGAGAGGGAGAGATAGAGAGAGGGAGATAGAGAGAGAGAGATAGAGAGACATGGCGAGAGGAGAGTGAGAGAGAGAGATGGAGAGAGATAGAGAGAGAGAGAGATAGAGAGATAGAGGAGAGAGAGATAGAGAGATAGAGAGAGGTATAATGAGTTAATGATATGATGAATTATGAACAGCCGCTCTAGTCATCCTGTGCTGAACAGTAGGTAAATCCAGCGATAACACAGTCAAAACAGAACGAAGTGGTGGAACCTGTAACACCAGCACGACTGTGAGAAACCAGTTCTGATGTTTTTGGTTTCCACAGAGACACCAGTGAAACGTGGTGCAGCCCTGTTACCCCACCGCAGCGTGTTCAGACCTGCGCGGGTCCTGTCACAGACACACGCGCCGCTAACTCACCTGGCCGGCTCTCGGGCCAATCAGAGCAGGGCATGGGCATGCGTGGATGGAAGCCTGCGGTTTACACCTTTCTGGCTTTCAAGTTACACTCTGTGTGTGTGTGTGTGTGTGTGTGTGTGTGTGTGTATAGTGTCATGCTTATTCTTTTTTGAGTGATGAAACAGCAGGAGGATCTCGGGGTTCCTGCTCATGTTGTTTGTTTTAAATATTTACCCAGTTCAATGAGTGTAACATTAAAACATTTATTACATATTTATTCATCATTTATGCGACTCTTAACCTTTTTTTTAAGTATTTATTTATTAAAACCTGAGAGAAAAATCAAACACTTCATTCTGCACTAAAACATTAACTTCCAACTTTATCACATAAAGAGACTAAAAATAAAACGCACGTGCGTTTTTTTCCTGTTCTTTTTTTTTTTTTTTTTTTTTTGCATGTGCAAAACCCGCAGTAACTTTAAACAAGCGCGCTCGTGCCACACCGACACTGGCACACTGACCCTGTATTTCTTCCGCGTGCGTGCGCGGGCTCGGTTATTATTATTATTCCTTTTTTTCTTCAACCCCTCAAATTGTTTGCAGAATCGTTTATTATTTTTTATATATAATATGCAGAGATGGTGTTTAAAAAATTACGGAGCTTTTATATGGTGTGTAAAAAAAAAGAAGAAGAAAAAAAGCACGAGCTTAAAAAGCACGAGCGTTAAAATATATTGACCGGGTTTAACAAACTTAAACTAAACTGGAGTGAAGAAGTTAAGATTGCAATCAGACTGCATGGAGGCTAAAATGAAACTAAACACAAAGCACAAAGTTAGTTTTGCAAGGTTAGATTTAATTAAAATACTTAAACTTTCCGCTGTAATTGTTGCCATATCTGTTCATCTTCCCACCATTTACAGCACGTGTATCGGTTATTATTTTTACTTACTTACTTTTTTTTTTTTTTTTTGGTTTATGACCAGCTCGAGCCACCTGTCTCAGTTTTACCCCCTCCGCCGCAGTTTAACACCCGACTGACTGACCGGCCCGCACGCGCAACAAATGAATGAAAATTAAAATAAGAACGCGGCCACCTGCAACAACGCGACTTGGGCACGCGAGCTCACTCTCTCTCTCTCACTCCCGCACTCACATGACCACCAAGCCACCTGTTCGTGCACGAACTGTTACAACGTAATAATAATTTTTGAACAGCTCGTGCGACTATAAATTCAAGTTAAAACTCAGCATACGAAAATATTCAGACAAATAAACAATCACCCGCTTTACATTATTATAAATATATTCATTTATCTACTAACATCCTACAAGCCTGTAGCGCTCCCACACACACACACACACACACACACACACACATCCGCAAAAGCAGCATGTGTGTATCCATTATTATATCATAGAGTGCACTTAAAAATCCCCCCTAAAAAAAATCGACGACTGGGTGCCTACCTGTGTCTCGGTCGCCTCGCCATCCCGCGTGACGGAAGGTGCAATAATAAGGAGTTTAATGCGCTCAGTGCGCGCGCGGTGTGTGACAGAAATAGAGAGAGAAGAGAGAGAGAGAGAGAGAGAGAGAGAGAGAAAGTGTGTGTATGTATTTGTGAGCGCGTGTGTGTGTGTGTGTGTGTGTGTAAGTGCAGGCGTGCTCGCTATACGCTCCTGGTCTCCACTATGAGAAGGAAGTGGACTGACATTAAGTTCACATTAAGGGGGAGTGAGCCAGACTGTAAACACACAAAGCTCTGGCACGGCCTCCCTGATCCCTCCCGCTAAATTTGGCGCGTTTGTTTTAGGCGCATGCGCAGTGAAGCGAAGCGAAGCAAAAAAAAAAAAAAAAAAAAAAAAAAAAAAAAAAAGCGCGCCGCACTCGTGTTAAAAGCGCCAATTCGGTCAGTTGGTCGTGATAAGCTCGAGTTCCACACAGCGGGTCCGGTTCTACCGGGTGGAGGCTGGTGATGTCGGGATGAAGAATATTAACTGCACTTTCTTTCTTTTTAGTTCTTTTTAAAGTTAAACTTTATCTTTATTTGTTAAATTCCACCTGCGAGAATTAAATGTCAACATCTTTCACTTACTGAACCATAATACAATTAGTTATTTTAATTTATTCATTAATTATTAAAGTTTCCAAAAGCGTCCGGTGATTATCCTGTATCGAACGCACGTGATGCACCTAATTAAATAAATTAAAGAATTCTGCCGCCAAAAACAGCGAGTCAATTACCCCACTTTCACACCGCACTTACCCACTGACCCAAATCCGAGTTTTTCCTCCAGTGTGGTGCAGATGGGATCTAATCTGTGATATTTTCAGATTGGATTCAAACTCCATTCACACTTGGAAATTATTCGAATATGAATCTGATTCGTGCATTAGCGTCTGCCATGTAAAACAGACAGATCGGATTTTTCATTTAATAAGCGACGGTGGTGCATGACGTCAACTCAGGTGGACACATAGCACAACTGTGCATTTTGATATTAACTATTTTGTTCACTCTAAATCTGTTTTGTCTGTAAACATTAACAAAATTACTGCACTTTCAAAAAAAATCATTTAAATAAAATAATTACATTTAATTAATTGTAATAAAATCAATGCTACATTTTCCAGGCAGCACAGTGGCTTAGAGGTTAGCACTGCTGCCTCACAGTCAGAAGGTCCCGGGTTCGATTCGCTTTCTGTGTGGAGTTTGAATGTTCTCCCTGTGCTTGCGTGGGTTTACTCCGGGTTCTTCGGTTTCCTCCCACAGTCCAAACACATGTATGTTAGATTGATTGGTGATTCTAAATTGCCCATAGGACTGAGTGTGTGTATGGCCCTGTGACAGACTGGGGACCTGTCCAGGGTGTCCCCCCTCCTGCCTTTTACCCCTGCCCAGGAATCGAACCCCATCTAACCACCAAGCCACAGTGCTGCCCTAGTTTTATTGATTCAAATGATATTTAAGTGAAGTTTTATGATCTGATTAATTTATAGCATCAAAAGAAATCTGTTTAGATGTTCAGTTCAGTTGGTTTGGATATTTTTTTAATGCCAAAATAAAAAAGCTGATCGTTTTCAGTTTGTGATGATAAAGATTGCATGAATGTAGGCTGTAATTCTGGTGGATGAAGGGCCCCTCGTAAGGTAAAGAAAGCCCAGGGGCCCCTTACAGACTTAATGCCGTATCACATGTGCATATATTATTTTATTAATAGTTTTACTCTTTTACTCAATGCTTTCAAAAGCATAAATTTAACCACAAATTATTTTTCTGCTCACTAACATTTAAGCCCCCCTCCAAAAGTCTCTAACCCCCCCCCCAGTTTCGAGTGTTAGTTTGTTTTACACTCGAGTGTTTATTTGTTTTACTTGTTGTTAGAGATAGAGATGGATAAAGTACTGTTTATGAATTGGGAGTGGAAAGAAAAATTCACTGCGGCGCTTTTTATCCTTTAAGTGTCTTTAATCACAATAATAATCAGCAGTCACATGCTATCAAGCTTTTTTGTGGCATCAAAAAATGCCATTTTCCGATGTGACATGTTGGTATTTCTATTTCTGTTTGTAAAGAATGGCAACAGAACTGAAGGTTTCTTTATTGTTATATAACATTAATTATACCATATAATTATAACCCATTAAGAAATACGATTGCCAGGCATGCCAAGCCTTTTAGGGGAAAGTTTAATGCATGCTTAAAAACAGATGATGTCATGGCATGTAATTATAACATGTAACTGTTTAACAGAATCCTTTTTTTTTTTAATTTAATGGAAAAGTGGTAGCTTAATGGTTAAGGCGTGAAATGACCGATCAGATGATCGTGAGTTTAAATCCCAGCACCACCAAGCTGCCTCTGTGGGGCTCTTGAGCAATACCCTTAACAGTCATTGTGAGTACTGGTAATCACTGATTGGTCAATGCGAAATTGTATGAAGTGACTGGTGGTGAGGAACATTCACATTTATGACATTTAGCAACTCACATTTAAGTTCTTTTATACAACTGAGGGTCTAAGGGCCTTGCACGGGGGCCCAGCAGTGGCAAGTTAGTGGTGCTGGGAATCGAACCCCGACCTTCCAGTTTGCAGTCCAACACCTTATCCACTGGGCTACCACTTTCCTACAAAAGCAAGCAGTAGCTATGTTTACGTGGACACTTTTGGTTTTAATGGGAATGAAATCGATCAGATTGATTAATCGGATCACAGCGATTACATGAATGTAAATAAAGTAATCTGGTAGATACTTACCTTCGGATTTGATCTGTCAAGCAGCTTGTAAGTCCTCTTGTTGGATTTAAAAACTGAATTTTAATCAGATTTTTTTGCAAATGCAGTTCGATTGACATGTTTACATGTCGCTCTGTTAATCTGATTTAATCTGATAGTGCTATTACATCATTAAGATCCATGTAAACATAGCTACTGACTGGTTAGTGGAAAAAATCAGTCATTGCTCACTGGGAACTATTAGTTACTAGGGTTAGCAATCAGATTTAAAAAGGTGACATGTAAACATATCAACCAGAATGAATTGGCCAAGTCTGATTAAAATGCCGATCAGATTGTAATTTTAATCCGATCAATAGGACATGTAAACAATTCAACAGATTTAGAATGAAACTAGAAATTTCTGTGCCTGTGCAATGACATACAAACTGCATTATGACTTATGACCAATTACGAATTTAGAATCACCAATCAACCTAACATACATGTGTGGAGTTTGCATGCTCTCCCTGTGCTTGCGTGGGTTTACTCAGGCTTCTCTGGTTTCCTCCCACCGTCCAAAAAACTTGTATGTTAGATTAATTAGAGATTCTAAATTGCCCATAGAAGTGAGTGTGAGTGTGTGTGTGGCCCTGTGATGGACTGGCTACCTGTACAGGGTGTCCCCCTCCTGCCCTTTCGCCTTTTCAGAGACGACTGGTTTAGACTCCAGCAGATCCCTGTGACCCCGAATTAGGGAATAAGTGGGTATAGAAGATAAATGATGAAGATAAAGGAGCAGAAATCTATCTATCTATCTGATATGAAACATGTTCTCCGTTTTTCCTGTTGGGTTTGGGTTCCCGGTCTCTGCCTTTCTTTCTTTCTTACGGATAATAATGGTCAACGTGCCCCAGTCACGTCTGATCACACATCGCTCGACTCGGCCCATTGTCTCCTGATGCTCCTGTGGACGGGCTGGCATTGTCGTGGCCCTGCATGGGGTTTCACATGCTCATCCATGCATCTCATCTGTAGGAGGAGGATTCGTAGGGGACTCTATTACGAAACAGTTACCAAACAGGGTTGTGCAGATTACCTGGGTGGATCTTGCGGTCAGAGATTACTCAGAACTCATTACGCAGTTCTGGAAGGAAATCAAAGAAATACTAAAAGAGTTGGAGGAAAAACCGGTACGACTTGCATGTTAATTTTTCCGAAGCGAAATATGATCTTTTATAGCATTTATTTTGTTTTTTATTGTGAATCTGAATTTTTTATTTTTTATTTTTCACTGCTAAAGATGATAAAAGCGATGCAGCGGTGCTTTAGTCCTGTTGTCGGTCCAGATCTCATTCTTAACCAGATCAGATTCCACAGTTTCAGTCTTCAGCAAAAGAATCCCTGATGTTATAGGCTATTTTCTCTGATACACCGTAACACAAATAACCTGCTAACTTCTCACCACAGACTAACAAAACAAGCGCCGAAACGTTCATCATTGCAGACATTTTATTCTAAATATGACGTTTTAGCATATGGAAGGTTGCATTTGCATGTCGGATAAAACTGGTCTGACTTTGACTTGTTTTTAGGAAGAGCAGGAATGCAGCAGTTATCCACTTACCTGCAAATAACAGGTTGTGTAAGAGAACATTACTAATAATTGTGCTTCATTATGAGTTTAGAATGATAGGAGGAAAAAGTGATGCATATGCAACAGAGAAATCTTTTATAAACAAGCTTCAAAGCAATTTTAATAAGTACTTTTAATAGTAGTTTAGCGGTTAAGGTTTTGGATCAGAAGGTTGTAAGTTCAATTCCCCCGGACCGACAGGATGCCATTGTGCGGCTTAAGGGCTAGGGCTTTAACCCTTACCTGCCCGTGCTTAGGAATATAATAAATGTAGATAAGTCTAGATACGAGAATTTCATTTATTAAAGTGGAAAATAGGACACTTCTAAGGGGCCACACATTTTTGGGGGCCCCAGAGATCTATTTTATTAGCAGTATGAGTACGGAATGGATGTGGTACGGGAGTCCAACCTCATATTGTTTCACAGGGCCAACAAATTGCTAGCGGTGCCTCTGGTTACGGGTCACAATTTAGATCACACACACACACACACACACACATGTTGAGCCACACACTCCAAGGTGTAAAAAAAATCGTCTCTGCTTATAGCTGGTTTTAAGAAACTATAAACACCCACACAGACACAACCGTGACCTCTAGCAAAGCTGAATGTGCAGTGTGTATAGACTTTAGCATAATCAAAAGTATTAGGACACCTAATTATTGCAACCATATGCGCTTTTTCAATGTCCTGTCCTGTCCTGTTCCATCTTTTGTTTTTCTAATAAGCTCTGAAAAAGTCTTTCCACTAGATTGGGTCATGTGAGGAGGTCTGGGGTTCATTCAGGGTTCCAGTTCATCCCAAAGGTGTTCAGTATTAAGGGTTGAGGGTACAGGACATCTTCTACTCCAATTAGAACCCAGCATGTCTTGCTGGGGGTTTTTGCACAGGGACATTGTAAGTCACTGAGTTCCAGTGAAGGAAGAATTTAATGCTACAATGTACAACTGAGCAATTGGTGGTTAAGGGCCTTGCTTTGGGGCCCAACAGTGGCAATTTAGTGGTGCTGGGAATCAAACCCTGATCTTCCAATTAGCAGTCCAACACATTAACCACTGCGCTACTACATCCCTTAGCTTTATGATTATATCTGGATGTACAGTAGTTTCACGGCAGCACGTTATCACAAAATAACTCCGTTAGCAAATTAATTAAAAAATTTATGATTCGTTAATTAACAATTTACCAGTACAAATTTAATGCTAATTTATTAGCTAAAGTTTAATAAAAAAATCAGTATTGTTTAATTGTAATGAGATTTTTTTTAAAATCACGTAGTATCGATAAAATCTCGTAATGTTTTCGCTTGTTTGTTTTTTATACTATTAAAAACATGTTAATTTAATCAATTTATAAAAGTTTTTTTTTATATGCAAAGCCACTTTTAAAAAATATTCCCTATTTTAATTCAGATTTTTTAATGAAGGATTTTTTTTTAAATGGTGGCCTCTTGTCTTAGTTTTATAAATTAAGGGAATAAATTACTTCACCTGATTCATATAAATAAATGTTTACGTTAAGTTTTTCCTTTCCGCTGTTTTTTCCCCTTAGTTTGTTCTCTCGTGTTCTCTCGTGTTCTCTCTCTCTCTCTCTCTCTCTCTCTCTCTCTCTCTCTCTTTCTCTATCTCTCTCTCTCTCTCTCACTCGTTGTATTTAGGTCAGTTTAAGAAAACATCAGGCGAGTGAGTGCACCTCAACCCGGAGTGTGTGTAGTGCAGGTGTGTGTTTTTGTTTCAAGTTAAATTTAGACCTAAACTTAAGTGTCAAATGTCATACAGATGTGAATGAGACCTTTCAGCATAGACTGCAAACTGCTGAAGAAGATCAATCACACACACACACACACACACACACACACACACACACACACACACACACACACACACACACATATGCACAACTCTGATTCATCCGGATAGTGTGGTTGCATTATAGGGTCCAGAGCTGATGGAAACTTTGAGTGTTGTTCTTTTATGTCTTAGTAGGAGACCCAAAGATTCAGTGCACCACAAAGTTGATTCTGAAGCCTGTATAGGTTCTTCTGGAAGATATTCACACATCACATGTTGCTCAGATGAGTTTTGTTGTTGAAAAAAACCTCTTTGCTTCAAAATTTCTCTGTAGTTGTGCGATTTGTTTGCTGGCTGGTCGAGTGTCAATGTCAGAGCATCTGATTTACATCATTTTCATCCTTATTAGGACATCTCCTACCCAAAGAGACCACACCCATCAAGAGAGCGGTGTTTCAGTGTAGAATAAAAAAACAACGGTTTGCTCTGAGGGACATGGGAATCAATATCAAAACCACGCCATCAATTATATATTAATAAATGCTGTGTATGTTCCTTCAGTATACCAGTATCCGGAAAGGTGGTAGCACAGTGGTTAAGGCGTTGGATTGCTAACTGGAAGATTGGGGTGTGATTCCCAGCATCACCAATTTACTACCGCCGGGCCCAGTAGCAAGGCCCTTAACCTCCAATTGTTTAGATGTGTAAAAAATTCGCTGTGGATAAGGGTGTCTACCAAATTCCTTAAATATAAATGGGTGAGTGTGTACAGCATATGGAACCCTACAGATTTTCACTACTGATCGATCCAATGTTTTAAATGATTTGTTGGGGAATAAGGATAGAAAATCCTGCTTGGTGGATGCTGAGAAGTGGTGGTGGGGTTTATTAGGTGATTTCCATAAGTGCGGCAGTTGTGAGAAGATCCATTTGCTTTAGGAGATAATTCTTACACTGGGGACTTTTCCTCCCGCTTGATTTCACTGTCTTGGGAATACATGCTCATGACACACGTGTGTACAGTACCTGATGCAGTGAAGGAAAGAAGATAGGAACAGATATAGAACAAATCTGGAGCTGTTTCTGTTTAAGTGACTCCGTGTTGATATGAATAAGCCTGTGATCAGAAACGCCAGACAGCTGAGATTGTTTGGGATGTTATTTTTTGTCAGGTTGATGTGTCAAACCACAAAAACAGAATAATAAATCAATTATGAACAAACATCAGAGCTTCTACTTGGGGACGCAGGTACAAGTTGTTTTTAACAGTAAGTGTTAACTAATAAGATGTGGAAACATCAGTAAAAAAAAGCAGGTCTGCCTTTAAAAAAATTTATATAAGCCTAAAGTTAAAAAAAGTTTTAAAAAAAAAAAAAAAAAAAACTATTCAAAAAAAAAAAAAAAACATTTGCCTTTAAATTTTATATGAAGATTAATTAATTCCACAATTATTTATTTGTTATTAATAAATTAATAAATGTATTTAAATTGTAATTAGAGAAATACTATTATACTTTATCATTTAAAAATATTTTTTTGTAGCTAAAAATATTTTTCGGCTTCGCTCGGGTCACGTGTTCCTTTCGGACTAACGCGACTTTTTATTTGAAATCTCTGATCGGCGGGTCCCCCCCCCCGATTTGCGCATGCGCAGATCTCAGGGAAAACATGGCGGCTGTGCTGCAGTGAGATTGCTACGTCACCATGCTAATGGACGCATATGCTTTAACTTTTTAGCACAAAAAATAAAAATTTAAAAACTAATAAAGAAACACAATGTCTCGCCACAGGAATGTTCGCGGGTATAATTACGACGAAGGTGATTAATGTCAATCCCTTTTTCTGTTTTCGGCTTAATGAAACTTGTTAACTAGCTGGTAGGGTGGACGTAACTAGCTGTGCTAACTGTGCTAACAGGCTAACAGCAGGTGGCCGGCTTTATTTAGGTCCCCCTCTTTTTTTAGGAAAGAAAACTTTCACCTCAGGCAGCATTATAATGCATTTTATTTATAATTATCATAGTTTATGTCTTTTTAAGTTTTTGTTACGAAAAACAAATATTATAAGTTAAATTCCTTAACATAAATGCTACTAATCTGGTTAGCTAGCTAACTAGCTAGGTTAGCTGAGTAGGAAGAACTTGACTAATGTTTAGTTATAATAACTTAGTAAATGCTAAAAAAAAAACTTTAATTGCATAATAAATCAGTTTAAAATAGTTTTTCTTATAAAAATATAACAGCTGTTGTGTCTCCGTTTTTTATGTTTTGTGTGTTGGTTGGCTTTTAGTTTTATTAACTGTTGACAATAATAAGTGGGTCTGTGAGTTCTGGAAGTTTCTGGGATTTTCTCTTTTTTTCTCTGACACCTGATGTTTTTGGGGTTTTTTTTTTTTTCCCTCCAACCCACAGATTTTGAGGATGACGATATTTATGGGCAATCAGTGGACGATGATTACTGCATCTCCCCTGCGACAGGTTGGTATCATTGCCCAGTGCAGTGGATTAGCATTTACAAGGAATTAAAAAAAAAATAACAATTGTCGTTATTTGTCGCACATAAACTTTAGAGCACGGTGAAATTAGGTTCTTCGCATATCCCGTCTTAGAAGTTTGGGGTCAGAGCGCAGGGTCAGCTATGATGCAGCGTCCCTGGAGCAGAATGGGTTAAAGACCAATGAGTGGCAGACTGGCTGTGGTGGGACTCGAACCCAGGTCTTCCTGGTCTTCCAATCAACAACTCAGCACCATAACCATTTAAGCCATTACTGGCCAATTTTTTCCTGGTGCTTATAATTATTTAATAATGTGAAATTGCAGATGTTGTGGTGGTGTGTAATGAACCCGAATCTGTACACACCCCCTCGGGTCACGCAAAGCATCACGACACACAAGGGACTCGGGTTTAATAATAAATAATACATTTTATTTTATAACATGAAGGAAGCGGTAGCTCAATGGTTAAGGTATTGGACGTCTGCGTGGAAGATCGGGGTACGATTCCCAGCACAGCCAAGTTACCACTGTTGGGCCCCTGAGCAAGGCCCCTAACCTCTATTTGCTCAGTTGTATAAATGAGATAAATGGAAGTTAATCTGGATAAGGACGTCTGCCAAATGCTGTAAATGTAAATAACATTCAAGACTTAGTAACATTAAATACAAGCAAACCAACAGCAGATCACATTGAATAAATAAGCTCCCACTGTTGGGCCCCTGACCAAGGCCCCTAACCACTAATTGCTAGGTTGTATAAAAGCGATAAGTTGCTCTGGATAAGCACGTCTACCAAAAGATGTAAATGTAAATAGGTTCTTTTTTTTCCCATCCCAAATTTTATTGATCACATGACATATTCATTATGTTAATAAAAGTTCTGGGCTTAATATAAAAAAGTTTTTTTTTTCCTGCCACAGGCATTTATAAGCTAATTATAACCCCCTTACCCCAACCCCACGGTGATGCCACTCTTTTCGTATAACCGGTGGCTCCCAGTCACAACACTTGGGTTTTTTTTTAATGCACTAAAAAGCTTTATAAAGGTATAAAGTGACAGAATTGGGTTGTAAAAAAGTCTTTTTGAATATTGCGTAATTGCTAATTAATTCCTTGAGGTAGTTTTGCGTGGCACATTTCCCAGATATTCCTTTTTCTATTTTAAGGTTGACTCTGGAATGTGTGTGCAGCACTGATTACTCAGTAGCGAGCATTTAATCGGTTGTAGGTAGTGCATAGACTAGCAATCGAGATTTTTTTTCCTCCTATATTATCCATATTTTATTCATCTTTAGTCAAGATCAGGAAGTTAATACAAATCTCCTGGTCATGCTTAAGAATTATTCACATTCAAGTATCGCCTAAGATGTGAAACCTGTTAAAAATGCTTGTTTTCTGGGTGTTTGTACCCACTGACAGGGTGTTGTCCACCTTCCCCTACCCGCCTGCCAAATCTTTGATCTCCAGGGTACATTAATAAGATGAATAAACGTACTTAGACTTAATTGTCATGCCGCAATGCCACCTCGAACCTGGGGCGTATTTAATTTTAGAGCACACTTAAAACAATCTCTAACGCTCGCGTTTAATACGAATGGCAATAAAGAACGGATGTCAAAACAGTTGGCTTGTAAAACGACGGAAAGAATTATGCAGAGGAAAGTAGACGGTGAAAAGTCGCTCATTATCCAATTATCATTAAAGTGCCATTAACCTAATTACGCAAGGATTACATGGTCAATTTAATAAGAACAACACGCATTCTCAGCGTGTGTAGGATGTATAGACTTCAGTCAAACGCAAATGTTCTAGCTAATGTTCCTGGGGGGGTGCCAAAACTTTACAACACAATGGTAGTTTGGCAAGGACATAGACAAAAAAAAAGATGTTGTTCCTTTTTATTGCCTGTTATAAAAGTACATAAAATTTAAAGAGAATGCTTCTGGTCGTCGAAATGACAGTGTGAGGGGTGCCAACACTTTTTCACACTGCCCTGCTTTAGCAAGACGACTCTGAAATGTGTGTGTTTTTGTTTGATTTCCACAGCCGCTCAGTTCATTTACTCGCGTCAGGACTCGCGGCAGGCGCGGCAGGTAGAGCCGCTGGAGGAAGAAGAGAACGAGGAAGAGATGGAGGCGGCGACCTCACCCACCATCGTACAGACCCTCGACCCGCTGACGCAAGGTGCAGCCACCAGACAAAATTAACAGAACTACTAATTCTCACCTACCCGATTAGAGCAGTATGATATTGTGTCTTATAGTCGGGCTACCAAAATAAATCGCCCTGCCTGAGAGAAAAATGTCTCATAGAGAGAAAAATGGTATTTCGATACTTTGGCATTGTTTCATAAATAAATTTGGGTAATTATGTTGTCTGTAATTTTCTGACATCGGGAAGCCACTTATCAGTACGTGGGAAATTAAAATGGCGTTTAACTACTAACAAAAACTGAAGAGTGCATACCAGATGGACTACCAGGAATTTCTTTTTTTTTTTGGCCAGAATTGACATGAACTAAAAACAAACAATTATGAAGTTCGCATATTTAATTCGTATTTAATATTTTCCCCTGTTATTTAAGAGGTATTTATTTTATACCCGAGAAAAGATGTGGATTCAGGAACGTTTATAATAATAAAATTCAGTCTGCGTGTGGTCGTCTCTTCTAAAACACAAATACTGCCATAATTTGTAAGGTGCTTCTTCGTTTTGACTCTGAATAGTCGGCAGCAGCTGCGAGTGCCTCAGGCTAGCTCAATTTATTAAGATTATCCTGCTACGGCAGGTTCACGGCTTGTTGATCGTCTTTTGTTAAAACATGCTCACGTATATCCCAACTAACACCCGTGTGCCAGATTTTATTATTAGCGTCAACCTTAAACTTTGACCATCCATTAATAATTAAAGCATTAAATCGGTTATTCATCGCTTATATTTAGATAATTTCAATATATTGTGCAGCCCATAATAAGATTTATCCATCGTCATTGTCAAATAAACTCTGGTTATAGTGTTCGTTAAAAATGATATCATTTTAGCATCATTTTTTATCTTTGATCTCTGCTACAATCATACATATTGTTTTAACGTAGCCTCCAGAGTTTAGTAATGTGCTCAGAGTCTCCTTGTAAAGCTGTCATAGAAAACGTCACCCTGTCATTAAAAGAAACGATAACCATAACCTGTAATTATATATGCAAACTTGTTTACTGTAGTATGATTAAAAAAAGAAAACCACCCCGGGGTGGAACCTGCAGGACAAAATAATAAGTCAATACAAGGAGTGGTTCAGTGCTATTCAAAACCTTTCAATGATGAGTGATTTGAGAAACCGCCTGTTGATTAATCCATCATTAAAAAGTCAGTAGACGCTTAACGTGAAGATCCTCAGGTACTCCCAGGTAATTCCGTAATGTACCGAGGTGAGAGATCATCATGTAGATCTTAAAAAAAAATAATAATAATCTATAGACAGAATACAAAGATGAGTTAACGGACACACCAAATGTCCGTTAACTCATCTTTGGTTAAGGTTTCTTCTTTATTACATCTCAGGGAGTTTTTCCCTTGCCACAGTCGCAACCGGATTGATCGTTAGGGACAAGCTAAGACTTTTTTTTTTTTTACCGTTACTGCATTCTGCGTAAAGCTGCGTTAAGACAACGTCCATTGTTAAAAGCGCTAGTAGAAAAAAAATGAATTAAATTGAATTGATGAATACGCGATAAGGTCGCACGGTAGCCCAGCTTTCACACAGCGTCAACATATATTGCGTATATTGCATATATTGAGTCCCGAGTTTGAGTTCTGCCTTATGGAGCTTTTCCAATTTCATCCTCCGTCTGTTTCTCTTTAGAAAGATTAGATTAGATTCAACTTTGTCATTGTGCAAGCTATGTGTACATCTAACCAGAAGTGGCTTATTTACAATAAATAGCAGTGTAATAAATAAGGGTATGAGGTTAACAATTACAGAGGTGGAGTGAATAATGTACAGAAGGTTGCAGTAGTGTGTAATATATAGTATAGTAATAAGGGTATATATTGTATTATACAGTTATAGCTGTGCAATGAATGACATAATGGATATATATATATATATGAGCGTGTGTATGATACAGTAAATACAGAGAAAATATGGATGGAATATACAGAAGTGTAACAACAGATATTTATTGATCTTTAGGAAAATAATAGTAAATAAATAATTAAATAGGTACCCAACAAAAAAACGCTTTTTTTAACTATATATAACTTTTTAAAAATACTTTGCTGACATTATCTATGATCTTGCATTTACATTTGGATTCTATGAATAAATAATGCCCTGCTACGTTTTGTTATTAAATTGATTCTTTATTCATTTTTATGAAAAAAATTATTTTAATCCGCCAGCCCGCATTTTTAGAACGTTAAAACCTGATGTTCTGAGTCCCTGTCAGTGTGTAAATGTTAAAATTGATGCATACAATAATAATTACACCCTGAACATGTGTAAAAACCTAAATTATTTTTACCTTTTTACCACAGAAGTGCTTTTTCTAGACTTTCTCCTAGGAGAACTTGTTAAAGAAATTCTCCCCTGTTTCACGGGAAATGTTATTGCAGCGAAAGATGTTGTAATAGTGTCACCAGCGAGAGGCTCCCTTAAGGGTAATGTTGCAGACGTTCCTGTGGAGTTGATGAAAGTGTGTGTGTGTTTTTGTGTAGGTCAGCTGTACTCATGTTTGGATCAGATGAGGGCAGTACTGGGAGACTCTGTGCCCGATGCCACTCTGAGCGAAGCGGCTCTAAAGTACGACTGCGATCCTCATCGAGCTCTCGACTCCATCCTGTCTGCCGGAAGCAGTAGCGAGCAGACAGCAGCACCTAAAACCCAGCCTCCACCACAGAAAGGTACACACCCTCTGTCAGTGATACGTCTCAGTGGACCAAGTCCGAACTCCAGGGGCTTTCCAGAAGAGGGTCGATCACACCCTCTCCCTCTCTTTAGTATTAAACACTTTTTGTTCCTTAGAAGTTTAAACAATTTCAGTGGTGTATTAGAACACTGATCTTTTAAACACACTTTTGTAGATCTGTAAAGGCAGTGTGTTATAGAGTAGAAACTCGCAATACTATATATCTCCATAAATTGCAATACAGTACACTGCAATTATAATTTTCAATATAAATTAATGCAAGGCCGGAGGCGCCCTTTTTTCCCCCGCCGTGCTTGCTTCTGAGATAATGTTCGTATGTGTCAAAAGTGAAAAGTTTTAAGTGCGTACAAGTTAAATGCAACAATGACAAATTTGCGTCGGGCGAAGCAAACGACGTGGAATGTGCAAAACTTGAGCTCCAAAATCCGCATGTTGCTTTGTTGCACAAGTGACTCAGCGGAGAGCTTATTGACATTCAGACAATGGAGGAGAGCATTACTGTAGAGCCCGATATATATGTGTATATATATATATATGTGTGTGTATATGTATGTATGTATATATATATATATGTCAGAGAAGTGAGTACACCCCTTACATTTCTTGTAAATATTTATTATATCTTTTTCTGTGAAAACACTAAAGAAATGAAACTCTGCTGCAGTGTAAAGTAGTGAATGTACAGCTTGTGTAACAGTGTAAATTTGCTGTCCCATCAAAAAAAAACTCAACACACAGCCATTAACGTCTAAACCCCTGGCAACAAAAGTGAGTACACCCCTAAGAGGAAATGTCCAAGTAGCCATTTTCCCCTCCCTGTTCTCACAAAACTTGTTAGTGTTACAAGGTCTCAGGTGTGAATGGGGAGCAGGTGTGTTAAATTTGGTGTTATTGCTCTCACTCTCTCATACTGGTCACTGGAAGTTCAGCATGGCACCTCATGGCAAAGAACTCTCTGAGGATCTGAAAAAAAGAATTGTTGCTTTATATAAAGATGGCCTAGGCTACAAGAAGATTGCCAAGACCCTGAAACTGAGCTGTAGCACGGTGGCCAGGACCATACACTCGCTTTTACTGTGTACTCACTCAACTGTTGCCAGGGGTTTAGACATTAATGGCTGTGTGTTGAGTTTTTTTTGATGGGACAGCAAATTTACACTGTTACACAAGCTGTACATTCACTACTTTACACTGCAGCAGAGTTTCATTTCTTTAGTGTTTTCACAGAAAAAGATATAATAAATATTTACAAGAAATGTAAGGGGTGTACTTACTTCTCTGACATACTGTATACCTATCTATATAGATAGATAGATTGATACATATATAGATATATATATAAAAAAAAATTGGATATACATGATTTATTCTTCCAAGCTGTATTGTTTTTCCTCTGTTGCTTTAATGTGACTATGCGATTTCTTGAAAAACAAAAGGAAACTCAACTTGTTTAGATATTTAGGACTCAAATATGGCTGCCTACACACATCAAGCAAAGCTGATTTTTTTTTTTTTTTTTGGCAGATTCGGCTCTTAACACACTTTTAGTTGAAATAAATCCTATGTTTTTATGTAGTTTTGGTTATTTAGGCCTTTTCAACTTTGAGTCGAACTTTTGTCATCAAAAATGTACAATAATCAAACTGCCACGATTATTTTTATATTGTGAGTAACGTATTGCCTTTTTTCTGTCTGATCTCAATCATTTGCATGGCTTCTTGTTGGACATCGCCAATCATCTTCCTTCTCATCCTTGTCGACTTCCTACCAATTCTCTCTGCATGCAATTGGCCCTCGTAAGGTAAGGAGCCTTATCCATTTCCACACCACACAACACTGACGGGGCCACACGTGTAACCTCAACATGCACACAGCAGCAGACCAGATCAGGGCTTTCATGCAGCCTCAGTGAGCTTTTAGCCCAGACCGAGTGTAAAAACCTCAATAACTCTGCCCAGGGTTCGGCGTCAGATACGTTAATTTCTCATCCTGAGACGTCCGGTTTAGGCGCCGGTGCCAAATCTCTGGCACAGCTAATGGCTGAGCACGAACACAAGAGTCCAAATCTCTCTCTTGATAACCTCACTTCCTGTTCTTTTAGTCTGGGACCTGGTGTTTCCCTTTTCGGTGGTTCTGGTGATCCCACCAGCCTAAACAGACTTGCCTCTGTAAACTCTACGCCCAGCCTCCTGTCTTGCACTTTGGGTAGTCTGTCTCTACAAGACTCCAAGATGACAGGATCTTTTCCTGTTTCTTTAGGGAGTCTGAGAAACACTTGGCCTGCTAGTACGCCAATGGAAGTGGGTGGGGTTAGAAAAAGTCCTGGGGTCGGAGGTCAAGCTGTAAGCCCCTCATTGGCTGAGCTGATTCAGGAGCATCATAGCACCAGCCCTGATCTTTTCAATTCACTTCCAGACCTAAAAAACGTGTCCACACTTCCAAATAATCCGCTTTGTAACACGCACAGTACTAAAGTTCAGCACAGCAGCCCTAGTCTCAACAGTCTTCCATTTCCCAAACCGCCTCCTCCGGCGTTTTCCACGGCAACGGCTCTGTCAGAGATCGAATCCCAACACCAAGCTGCAACGCTCAAGCCTCCAAACCACGCTGCCATTGCGCCTCGGAAAAAACTGACACCCGCGCAGGCTAAGCATTCCTCTAATCCACGTAAACCCGAACCCGTCGATTTATGCGTTCTCATATCGCAGGCGTCACCCGAGCCGTCAACTCCTCATCGCGACTTTCTCTCCCCCGTCTCCCCCTGCTCCGATCGGAACAAAGCAGGGGTTTTCGCAGAGCCGTCCGTATTCGCTCTCACCCTGTGCGTGAAAATGAGCAAGAGGAGGAGCCGGGTGAGGCATCCGGCGTTCCCGTACAGAAAACTGAAAGAAGGAGTGCAGGTTTCACCCCTCCATCACATCACGCCTTTCCCCTTCGACACGCCGTCTCCGGATGATGTGGTCAAAGCCAACCAGAAGAAAGCGTTTACACGATAGCAGTTAGAGACTCGTCATTTTTAACATCTCAAATCGCACCCTGGATCCATCTTTATTACGAAAAAAAAGGTGTTTTAAAACTTATTTTTTTCCCGGACACGATTTAATCGTTAAATATTTTTATACCTTGATACTTTTCTAGTGGACTTTTTAAAAATATATTTTTCTCTTTTTTTATTTTATTATTACAACAGCATCATTCGCTAAGTGGAAAACGAGAGAAAAATTAAAACAGAAAACTCTATCGCGAACAACAACAAAACACACACACACACACACATTTTGCACAGCTGCGTTTTGATGTCAGCGACTTTTTAGTCTTACCACAGAACAGAAAAAGAGAGAACATGAAGGGTGCGCTTTTTTTTAGTTTTTGGGGACACCTGAAATTCTCGACATTCATTTATATCTATTTACATGTTTGCATATTTCTTTTAGTCTAATTCTAAATGAATTTCTTTCTGATTTCTACTGAAATTAAGTGCATCATGCTGGTTGATTTTTAGCTTCTCTTTTAAAGCACTGATGTACAGTTGAGGTTGGTTTTGATTGATGTGGGCGTCGACCTGAGGTTTGTGTATGTACTGAAATAAAGATTTCATATGCTGAGATTGGTACGTGTGATTGCATGGGCTGGGTCGGTGCGGGTGCAGGGACGTGTGACACCCAACGTTGTGTTCATGTGCATGCGGTTGTAGTCACACACAGTGTGTTATTGTGACTTGAATGGGTGTGTAATCTCTGTGGTGTTTATAAGGAGTGCGTACACGAAACACACACTCCGACAGGCCACACGGAGGTGCAAACACACCCAGAGCATCCTGGGTAACTTTACATCGATTTATCGACCTTTATCACAAGACACATAAACACACACACACACTTTACAGCATGCACAAACATTCTCCTTAAAGTTTTATCTGATTGTTTTGAGATTTCGAATTGTGAGAATCTGGAAAAGATATCTGACAAATATCTGAAATCTTGTTTTGAACCTTCTAGAATAGATTATAAAGGAATAAGAAGGTGGTAAGTTTAGGAGCCCTAAAGATTTATTGAAAATATTAACTAAATTTTAACAAATAAATTGTATTTGAAATGTAATAAGTCCTTTATTAACCCTTTCCTGCATACGGACGTTGAAATCGCATGCTATGAAGGGGCGTGTCAAAAAGTTTCAAGACGTTCCAACATATGGCAGCACACGACTGCACGATATTGCGTGAAAAAACAGACATTGCAATGTTTAGTTTTTCTGCGATTTATATATTAAAATAAAAAAAAAAAACAATGTACAAATGATAAACTTTCACTCGATTATTAAAACTTTACAATTAACCCAGAAATCACGTATAATCCCTACTGTACATTCCACATCCTGTAATGTTGTTATTGCAGATACACACCTTGCGATGTTGATGCTGAAACCATATATTGTGCAGCCCTAGGCCTTTTACTGCCATCTGTTGGTGTGTCTCAAAACTTTTTGATTACTCCCCCCGTACTGGATGGAGTATGTACTACGTTTTGGTTAACATAAAAAGTATGATTTGTTGGAAGTATGAATAAAATTTGACATACTACATCCACCATGTTTTAAATGCGAGCAGAGAGGCAAAAATGCACAGCAAAGTATCGACGAATGCGCAGTGAAATATCGACGAATGCGCAGTGAAATATCGACGAATGCGCAGCGAAGTATCGACGAATGCGCAGCGAAGTATCGACGAATGCGCAGCGAAGTATCGACGAATGCGCAGCGAAGTATCGACGAATGCGTAGGGAAGTATCGACGAATGCGCAGCGAGTGATCCACGAATGTGCAGGACACGATACGTAAATTGATTCGTTTGGGGAATCTTGAACTTTTTTTTTATTAATTTTGCAAAAGTTTTAGAACCAGATAACTAGAGAAATATGTGATTTCGTACGCAGCCGCAAATCGTTTCCTCTGTAGCTTGTGTTTGTCTGAATTTAAATCCATGCATGATGATGAATTAAGACAAATAAATACGTACATATGTGATGTGTGTTTTTTATTTAAATGATACATAAGCTGGTGTTTGATTGGTGCTGCATGATCAATAAATAATAATGACTGGTATTCCAGAATAAATAATAATGACTGGTATTCCAGACTAAATGACAATGACTGGTATTCCGGACTAAATGACAATGACTGGTATTCCATAAATGACTGGTATTCCAGACTATAAATAATTCCAATGACTGGTATTCCAGACTAAATAATAAGACTGGTAATAATGACTGGTATTCCAGACTAAATAATGATGACTGGTATAATAATAATGATGACTGGTATTCCAGAATAAATAATATGACTAAATAATAATATGACAATGACTGGTATTCCAGAATAAATAATAATGACTGATTTCCAATGATACAATACTGACTGGTATTCCACTAAATGACAATGACTAAATGACAATGACTGGTATTCCGGACTAAATGACAATGACTGGTATTCCGGACTAAATGACAATGACTGGTATTCCAATGACTAAATAAATAATGATGACTGGTATTCCAGAAATGACATGACTGGTATTCCAATAAATGACTGAATGACAATGACTGGTATTCCAGACTAAATAAAATGACTGGTATAAATCCAATGACTGGTATTCCAGAATAAATAATAATGACTGGTATTCCAGAATAAATAATATGACTGGTATTCCAGAATAAATAATGATGACTGGTATTCCAGAATAAATAATAATGACTGGTATTCCAGACTAAATAATAATGACTGGTATTCCAGACTAAATGAACATGACTGGTATTCCAGAATAAATAATAATGACTGGTATTCCAGACTAAATGACAATGACTGGTATTCCAGAATAAATAATGATGACTGGTATTCCAGAACTTCCCAGAATAAATAATGATGACTGGTATTCCAGACTAAATGACAATGACTGGTATTCCAGACTAAATGACTGGTAAATGGACTGGTATTCCAGACTAAATAATGAACAATGACTGATGACTGATGTATTCCAGACTAAATGACAATGACTGGTATTCCAGAATAAATATAATGACCAACTGACAATGACTGGTATTCCAGAATAAATAATAATGACTGGTATTCCGGACTAAATGACAATGACTGGTATTCCGGACTAAATGACAATGACTGGTATTCCGGACTAAATGACAATGACTGGTATTCCGGACTAAATGACAATGACTGGTATTCCGGACTAAATGACAATGACTGGTATTCCAGAATAATGACAAGACTAATAATGGTATCGAATAATGACTGGTGGTATTCCAGAATAACTAAAATACTGGTATTCAGACAATGACTGGTATTCCGGACTAAATGACAATGACTGGTATTCCAGAATTTACTGCTACTTTCTATAAAAGTCATTCGAGGTTAAAGTGCATAAATCATGTGATTGAAAATAAGGCAGGCTGGTAGAGGAAAATAATTCGGAGATGTACGGCAGAATTTCCAGTTGACGTTGGTTATTTTCCTCTACCACCATGTCTTTATAATGGTTTGTTCCACTTTCACCGCTGCCAGTGTGGCAGCCAGAACCACACCATGTACTACTTCTCCGTTGTTTGTTTGTACATATACAAAGTGTTTTATTCCACCCGCCGAGTCCAGATCTGAAAACAAGAACAAGCTGTGATGTCATTCAAAGCATCTCTCTCTCTCTCTCTCTCTCTCTCTCTCTCTCTATCTCTCTCTCTATCTGTCTTTCTCTCCATTTATCTGTCTGGTTGGCTGTCTCTTTCACTCTCACACTCTCTCTTTTTTCTGTCTGTCTTTGTCTCCCTTGCTCACTCCTTTACTCACTCAATGTCTGTCTGTCTGTCCCTGTCTTTGTCTCCCGCTTTCTTTCTGTCTGTCTCCTCCTCTGTCTGTCTGTCTTTCTCTGCTCACTCTCTCTGTTTCTCTCTCGCTCTCTCCGTCTGTCTGTCTGTCTCTTTTGCTCTCACTCTCACACTCTTTTTTCTGTCTCTCTTTCTCACTTGCTCACTCCCTTACTCAATGTCTGTCTGTCTCTGTCTTCCTCATTCTTTCCCTCTTTCTTCTCCTCTCTCCTATCTGTCTGTCATTCTTTGTCTCTTCACTCTGTCTCTCCTTCTCTCTCTCTCTTTCTCGCTCTCTCTCTATCGCTCTCTCTCTGCTCTGAGTGAACGTTTATGTTGAGTTTCTTCATTTGCATGTACAGTGTGTTTGTCTGAGCGAGTCTGGAGGTTCATCTCCTCTGTTTCTGTTTGTGTCAGGACTGAAGTCTGTTCTTTTTTTTTTATCCGTTAGTTTCACAGCAATTGTGACTTTATCACCTTCTTCTGGAAGCAGGATTTCCACACCAGCAGAATCGAAACAAACCCGTTCAAAGAGGACAGGAAAATACAGAATGGAGGATTATGGAAAAATCTTAGGGCTTCTGCAGTGTTATTAAAGTCCGGATGTAGGAGAGATCTGAGGTGGCCATTTTTTTTTAACTCTTTGTGTACCGAGACTAACGTGGGTGAAAACAGGAAAGAAACACTTTCTGTCTCTTTTTTTAGTTACTTTCTTTCTTTCGTTCTCTCTCTCGCTCTCTCTCTCTTTCTCTCAGCACAATCTTTTTCTCATCTGACCACCTCAGGCTTTTCTTCCATCCCTCTTTTTTTTTTCTTTCTGTCTTTTTCTTGCCACCTACACAGGAAAAAGTGACTGTGAGTGTGACAGCTGGCCCTCGGCTGCTGCATTTCACTCGTTTCTTCGCACTTTGTGGCTTCTGCTGAAACGCAACGATGCCATGCTCAGAAACAGTGCAAGTTCTATAAATTGGTCATAATGAGAGAAAGAGAAAAACAGAGAGAACACGGAGAGAAAAAGAGAAAATGAACCTGCTGTTCAGACCGCCAGTCATAATCATGCCATTGATCATTAATTGCAGTAATTAATTGACGGGTTTTTTTTATCTACCGCTTGCTCTGGATGGAAATTGTTGGTTTTTTTGGTCTCACAACATCTACTACACACACTGTTGTAAAAGGGCGTGTTAGTCTGCGTGGTAGTCTGCGTGGTAGTCTGCGTGGTAGTCTGCGTGGTAGTCTGCGTGGTAGTCTGCGTGGTAGTCTGCGTGGTAGTCCTTTGCAGCCTAAAGGTGAGGAATTGATCAATATGTAACTCTGTGGACTGATCCTGTGTGCAGGGGAGCTCTGATAGTGACCCGAGTCATGGGGATTCCCCACTCACTGACTCGTTTAATCACTTGCTCGCTCACTTACTCAGTCACTCGCTCCCTTACTTACTCAATCACTCACTCGCTTAATCACTTGCTCCCTCAGTCACTCACTTGCTCCCTCACTCGCTCACTCGCTTCCTAACTCACTCACTTAGACTCACTCATCTACTTTATCGCTCGCCCAAGTCCTCTTTCTCTCTTTCTGGATCACTTACTCACACTATCACTCACTCACTCTATTACTCTATTTCTCTCTCACTTGCGCGCTCATTTACTCAGTCAATTCCTCTATCTCTCTCTCTCTTGCTCACTTACACTATCACTCTATCACTATCTCTCGCTCACTCCCTTGCTTCCTCACTCACTCACTTGCTCCCTCGCTTACTCCCTTGCTCAATCACTTGCACACTCACTCACTCACTCACAAATTTACTTAATCACTTGCACACTCACTCACTTACACTCACTCATCTACTTTATCGCTCGCTCACTCATTTGCTCGCTTAAGTCCTCTTTCTCTCTTTCTGGATCACTTACTCACACTATCTTATTACTCTATTTCTCTCTCGCTTGCTCATTTGCTCACTCAATTCCTCTATATCTCTTTCTTGCTCACTTACACTATCACTCTCACACCCGCTAACTCATTTGCTTACTCAAGTCCTCTCTCTCTCTCTCTCTCTCTCTCTCTCTCTCTCTCTCTCTCTCTCTCTCTCTCTATCTGAGCTCTCTCTACTTATCCTCTCTTCTCTCTCTCTCTCTCTCTCTCTCTCTCTCTCTCTCTCTCTCACTGAGCTGACACTGAAAACTCCAGGCAGATGCAACTTGTTTTTGTTTAAAAGAGCAGTGTTTCCCTCTAGTTCATACCTTCAGTTCAGGACAACTCATGTAGCAACAGCGCCCCCAGCTGGAGCCTCCGAGCTTCATATTCAGATCCTGAACTTGTCTTTCAGATGCACGAATAACAAGAGAATGATTGAAAGTCAGTTATAAAAATATAACTCTGTCTGTTTCTCTCTTCCGCTCTATCTTTTTTCTTTCTCTGTATTTTTCTTTCCCCTTTTAATCTTTCTCTTTTTCATTCTTTTCTTTGTCTCGTTTTTTGCTCTCATTTTCTCTCTCATTTTCCTTTTTCTGTTTCTTTTTTTCTCTTCTCTCTCCTCCTTCCTCTTCCTTTTAACAACTCTCGCCTTCCTCAAACAAATTCTTGTCTTTCTTTTCTTCTTTTTCTCTCTTCTTCTCTTTCTTCTTTTTACTTTTTCAAACACTCAAAACTCTTACTTTCTTTTTTCTCTTCTACAAAAACTCACCTAATCTCCTTCCTCAACACCTCCTCTCTCTCTCTCTCTCTCTTCTCTTTTCTCTTTACACTCTTTTAACTCTCTCTCTCCCCTCTCGATCTTATCCTCCTCTTTTCTCTCGTCTCTTCTCAACTCTCTATTTAAACTCTCCTCTTCTGCTTTTAAACTAATTTTAACACTACTCTGCTTTTCTTCTCTCTTTTTTCTCTCTCCTCTCTCTCTCTCTCTTTTCTCTCTTCCTCTCTTTTACACTTCCACTCAATCCTCTCTCTTTACTCCTCTCTCGCTCTCTTGTTAATTTCTTTTACTCTTTTTCTTATTTTCCGATAACTACTCTTGTTCACACCCTCTCTTCCTCTCTCTCTCTCTCCTCCTCGTACATTTACGTGACTCTTTTATCTCTTCTCTCTCTGGGATTGCCTCATTCTCTTTTTTTTACAATTTATTTTTTACTCTCTTCTCGCTCCCCTCCTCCCCTCTCTCCCTCCTTTTTACTCTCAATTTATCTCCTCTCTCTCTCTCTCTTTTTTCTCTCCTTCTTTTTCTTCCCTTCTCCTCTCTCTCTCTCTCCACCCAACCCTCCCACTCTCCCTTCTCTCGCCCTCCCCCTCTCTCTCACCTGCTTCTCGCCTCCTCCTCTCCTCTCTTCTCTCCTCTCTCCGCTTCTCTCCCTCTCCATCTCTCTCCTCTCCCTCTCCCTCTCGCCTCTCTCTTCTCTCTCCTCTCCTCCTCTCCCCTTTATCAATTCCTTCTCTCCTCTCTAAGAACCTCTCTTTCTCTCTCCTCTCTCTCTCTCTCTCTCTCTCCTCTCTCTCCTTCCCTCCTCTCCTTCTTCCTCCTCCTCTCTCAACTTCTTCCTCTCCCTCTCATCCTCTCTCATCCTCTCATCTCTCTCTTTTGTACAAAACTCTTTTCTCGCTTCCACTCTCTCATCCCTCTCCCTTCTCTCCTCTCTTTTCGCTCCCTCTCTCCCTCACCATCTCCCTCCTCTCTCTCTCTCTTTCTCCTCCATAAATCATTGCACATCTTACCTACACCCTTTGTCCTCTCGCCCCTTTCTCTCTCTCTCCGTCTCTCTCTCTCTTCTCTCTCTCACACTCTCTCTCCACTCCGTTCCTCTCCCTCTCCTCTCTCGCCTCTCCTCACTCTCCTCTCTTTCTCTCCTCTCTCTCCTCTCTCTCCACTCTCTCTCCTCTCTCCCTCCACAACACTCTCTCTCATCCCTCTACAAACAAACACAAACAAAACTCTCTCTCTCCCCTCTCTCCCTCTCCTCTCCTCTACTCACTCTCACTCTCTCTCTCCTCTTCTCACTAAACTCCACAAACAAAAAGACAGACTCTCTCTAGTCATCTCTTCAGGAACCTCTCCAGCCCCCCTCTCATCTTTCATCCTCTGGTCTTCCCTCTGATTGAAACTCATTATAAAAAATATAACTCTGGTCTTTCCTCTCCCTCGCCCTTCCCCTCCCCTTTTAATATTCTGCTTTTCAGTATCTTTCCCCCCTCCTCTCTCTCTCTTACACTCTCTCTCTCTCTCTCCTCCTCTCTGTCTCCTCTCTTTCTATTCCCGTTCTCTCTCTCTCTATCTCTCTCTTCTCATTTCTATTTTTCTCCTCTCTCCTCTCTCTCTTTCTCCTTCCTTCTCTCTCTCTTCTCTTTTTACTCTTTTAAATTCTCTCTCTCTCTCTCTCTTCTCTGTCACATCTCTCCCTTTTACTCTCTCTCTCTCTCTCTCTCTTTTAACTCTCTAATTCCTCTCTCCTCTCTCTCTTTACTCTTTTAACACTCTCTCTCTCTCTCTCTCTCTTTCTCTCTTTTCTTCTCTCTTTTCTCGCTCTTCTTTACCTTACACACCTTTGGTTCAACTCTCTGAATCGTAGTTATTTTTTAAACAGTAGATTGTTTTTTGGAGAAATCAGTCATTAAAATATGACTGTAATCTTTCCAGAATTAGTCATGTTAATTTTTGCTTAAATTGAATAATATAAAAAAAAAATTAGCCGTAAGTAAAAACTGTAAAATTCTGTAACACAAACCCTCTTCTTATTCTGATGAAGATAACGATGATTGATTATAACTGCTTTTAGAAGGAACATGACTGTATTGATGACTGTTTGTGACACACACACACACACACACACACACGATTTAAACCTTGTTAAAATAAATGCAGACACTTATTAGTTGAACACGGAAAAATGATACACAATTGATAAAAAATGTTTCCTTAAACATTCTTTTTTTTTTTTTTTATTATTAAAAGAAAGTCATTTTTACAGAACATGAAATTCAATACGGCTGTTTATTTAAACAAAGAAAAACTATTGGCACCCCCTGACAGGTGAGAAGACTTGACTCTGTTTGGTTTTCAGCCTCAGGTCCGTTTTCCTAGCCAGAGCGCATTTCCATATCCTGCTGGGCGTGGACCCGTGTGTGTGTGTGTGTGTGTGTGTGAATGTGTGTTTACGTGTCTTTAGCAGGGAGCAAGGGACAATTTGCCTTTCTTGTCATCACCTTCAGGCTATTTTTATGAAAAATTTTTTATAGGACGTTTGACCTCAGTTGACCTTAAAGCTCAAAGTGTCCAAGCAGGTATTTGTTTCCAGTAAGACAGGTCATCTGTTTAGGGTCGTATATCGATGGTAGTTTAGATCAGAGACCCTGTGTTTTATCTCATATGAAAGTTTAATAAATAAATATTGATTGATTTTTTTTAATTTTATTGAATGTTACCAGATGCAGTCTTTCCACATATATTAAAAAAGCTTGAAAAAAAGTCCACCCTTTTATGCATACAAGTGTCACAAAGACGCCCATGATTGGCTAGATTTACTGTGATTGACAGATTATAAATAAGGCGGGACAAAGTGTAGCTCATTGGTTAAGGTGTGCTGGACTGCTAATAGAAAGATTGAGCTAAAATCTACCAGCACCACCACTACCAGGCCACCGTTGTGCCCTTGAGCAAGACCCTTAACCCTCAACTGTGAACGAGATGAACGCTGGATAAAGGCGTCTTCCAAAAGCCGTAAATGTAAATAAATGGCATGATCTCGGTCCCACCCTTAAAACCTCTGTTAAAAGTCCCTCCATCATCTGGATTTAACCTTCATTTAATTATGTACCATTTATGGGCTACCAGTCAACAGGTGACAAAGACAAGCACTGACGGAAAAGTCTTTCCGGACAACTAGAAGGAGACCTTATTTTGTCACACGTGCCTTACAGAATAGTAGAATTTTCTCATTCTATTTATTCACCCCAGAGCGTAGGATCAGCTATTAACCAAAGCGGCTCTGGAGCAGTGTGTGTTACTGGCCTTGCTTAAGGGTCCAACAGGTCCATCAAAGTCCCAACCTTCTCATCAGAAACCCAGAGTTTATTCCACGATAAAATGAAATTGTGCATTATATTCGAATGTAAATATAAATATCTTGTCTATTTTGGTTGACCCGCTCTAAAGTCAAACGCACTCGTTATCTCCAGATTAAAATCAGTCTTTATCACTAAGATCTGGATTTAATCTAGATGAGTCGGTCAGTTAGTTGATAGCAACTGTGAGTGTTTAGAAGTTCAGTTCAGGTCAAAGCTCAGGGTCAGGCATGATATGGCACCCCTGAAGCAGACAGGTTTAATGGCCTTGCTCAAGGGCCCAACAGTAGCAGCTTAGCAGTGGTGGGGTTTTGAACAACCTTAACCTTTTCAGCCACCGCTTCTACTGACTATAAAAAAAGATAAATGTGTGTGTATATATATATATACACGGGTTTAACCCGTGTGGCGCTGTAGCGCATGACTGCAATTCAGCCGTCATCAGTCGAAAAGGACACAACACTTTTAGGAATAAATTGGATTCTAAACAACGCCGAACTGAAGTGATTTCTTGTTTTATTATCAGTACGTGACAACAGACATCGATTAATCGTTGATTTAATCGACTATCAGAATAATCGTTTGCTGCGGATCAAACTTGTATCTAAAAAAAATTATACAAATTTCTCCCCCTCTGAGAAGAAATGGATAGATATTCAGTAGGTGTGGCTGACACGTGTGTTGTGTGTGTGTGTGTGTTTGTGTGTGTGTGCACATGCAGGTGAAGGAATTATCTCTACCCCCCACACCACTTCCTGGCCTTGTGGTTGTGCCTGCAGAGTCAGGTGTTGGTGTGTGTTTGGAAGATAAAGGTTGATTTGCTGTGTGTGTGTGTCGGGGGGGGGGGGGGAGTTTATGTAGTGGGTGTGGACAAATGTCCATTGAAATATGCTAATCTTTCGATCTATACAATCTTTCGATCTATACATTGTCTTTCTATCTGTTTTGATAAAGCTCAGGTGTTACATTTCTACTCTAAATAATTCGCTAACGTTCTCTGAACGTTGTCTTAATGTTGGTATGAAACATTGTTAAAATAATGTTCATAAAATGTTCTCATAACGTTTTTAATCGCTAATATGCGTACTCGCGATATTGAGAGAAAACTCTGTTAACTATGTTATTCGGGCTTGATGAACGTTCTACCTTGAGAGAAAACAATTTCCTTGGGACGTCCTTATGACGTTATTTTTCCTTGATTGTGTGTTTTCGTAATGTTTAGGGGAAAAAAAACATTGCTAGATCATTATAAAATAACCATTAAATAACGTTAAGAGAACTGGACCATTAAAATCATGTTCTGAAAAAATGTTCGAAAACTGTTCTTGGAACATGAATTTTTAGCTGGTTTAATAAAATTTCTTCGTTAGTTTAATTTTATAGCTTCTTATTGTGTGGACTTTTTTTTGCTGCTGTAACATAATACAGGTTTTATCCTATCGTTACTATAGACAAGGGTTTTTTTTCACAGTTTTTATTAAAATGATTATTTTTATTGGGAACTGTATAATAATCAAAAAAAGTGTGTTGTGTTTTGTTTTTGTTTTTTTACAGTAAAGCAACTGTTATAAAAATAAAAAAAAACACCTTCTGACCAATCAGACTCAAGCTCTTGGCCTTAATTTACTATTCTAGCAGGTTTTCTATTACGTACAGGTAATACTAAACCGGTAAGTAATAGAAAACCTGGTTTTTATTACTTTTCTATTACTTACAGCTTTTCTATTTTCTATTATAGCAGGTTTTTAAAAAAAGGAACCAATAATAAGCCACCAACTCCTTCTTCATTTTTTTTTTTGTGCTACTTTTGACATGAAAAGAGTTTCATTTCAAAACACTTCTAAGTGTCAAAGTTCTCAAGAATTGTCAAAGGCCGAGTTTCAGAGGGTGGTGTTGCTGCGGTCAGCGACGTGCTCTGCTCGGTTATCCCGACCAGCCGTACATGTGTGTGTGCATATGTCTTAGTGAAAGCCTGTGGGTTTTTTTTTTTGCCACCGGTACACACCGGCTGCACAACTGTCAGTGACGAACAGTTAACTCTTTCCTAGCCAGGTCGTAGAGTGAGATGACTGGCTGTGGCTCTGAGCACTGACTCGACGAGTACTGATATGACAAAGCGAATCAAAAGCCTGTTTACCTTACAGGGAAAACGCACACACACTTTCGTTCATTCTTCTGCCCTCACATGTCACCTTTTTGGTAAATCTGCAGAGAGTTGAGTCATGAATTTCATCAAGTAAAACGTTAAAATTACTGGTGGCCCTTTTATTTAAGTATTTACTACAATGAACTTTCCCATTGTTAATAAAGATACGTTTTAAATAGTATGGTTATCGGTAATATGAATGAAATTTAGCCGTCCTATAGCCGCCATGATGGTATTGCCACATGATGTATGACATCACAGCATGTTGAATTGTTTAAATGTTTAACTAGAATGATGTTAAACGAGTAAAATTTAACTACAAGGAACGGTGTTTTTACCTTAAGCTGTTTTAAGCCCTTGTAAAGTGCAGTCGTCAATGCTTTTCGCCACTTCCGCGCATGAGTCATCTCTCCTGTCGCCTCATTATATAGTAAAGCGGCCTTCGTATGCATACTTCAAAATCTGGGTGGGAGAAGTAGGTCTTATTGGAACTTTCGGCGGACGTTATTTCACATGCTGAGCATTCGAACATACTGCTTGTCTCAGTAGCCAGAATTTTAATGTAGTTATATTACTATTATGTACAATATTGTTAAATATTATTTTCAAAGCACCAATATTGCATGTTAACATCAAATTACAATCATTGATGAAACATCGGGTTCTAACTAAACACCCTAGTCCCAGAGTTCAGCGATTTTTACAAATTTTTTTTTTTTTAGTGTTTTTCTGTTTAAATTGATTCAATATTGTGTAAAATTACTACCGCTGCTCTCTATACGCAGTATTGCAGTATTGCAGTATTGCCAATTAAAAATGACTTGCAACATAATTACCCAACTAAAATTTCGGACAAAATGCTAAAGTATTTTTGTGGGAAGTGGTGGTGGCTCATGGTTAAGGTGTTTGGATTACCAACCCAAAAGGTTGTGGGTTCAATTCCCAGGTCGACCAAGCCACCACTGTTGGGCCCCTGAGTAAGGCCCTTAACCCCCAAGTGCTCATTTGTACAACAAGGAATATTGTAAGTCGCTCTGGATAAGGGCGTCTGCCAAATGCTGCAAATGTAAATGTATTTTAAAATATATTTTCCTCCCTATGAGCTAATCCGACAGGCAAAGCAGGAATACGTTTTGGTAGCCTGATTGGAAGACGAGGTTTGCATCAGTATAATAACCTGATTCAGTATTCCTTACTTTACTAAAGGTTTTAAAATGACTGCCTTTTTTTTATAAAAAATATTTTAAATAATCAACCACATCATCCTGATAATGTAAACATAAGAACAAGTTCTGTTCTATTCAGTGACACCCGTGGCGGGCAGTCGGTCAATAAGTTAAATATATATCGCAAATAATAACCCCAAAAATATTTGTAACCGTTGTACTGTTCCCCTGTCAATTATATTTATTAAAAAAAAATTAGTACTATAATACAAAACTCAATTTGTGTGTATGTGAGACTGTAACCTCATGGAAAGCATGTGATTTGAATCTGAGCTGTAATTGGCTTGTTACTGTTTCGCACTCGAACCCTTCGACTAATAAGCAAAGTAGTAGTTTTTTTTTTATTTTTATATTTTAGGCTTCATGTGACTGGACTGTTACAATGAAAGTCATGCCTTTTGTTGTTTTCCCTTTGGCTCCATCTAGTGGATAACAGTCATGCCTTCTGATTGATATAAATGGCTGAATTATTTGTATGATTAATTTAGTTACTTAATTACTCCCCCCCCCGCATTTCACTCGTTACTTAAACTCATTTGACTTGTTACTGATTCATGCTACATTTATTGCGTTCTTTAACAATTGACTTTAACATTTACAATATTATAACTAGCAGAAATGATACGTTATCACCATCAGCTATATTGTAAATCAGGCGCTATGTCCTTCGCTCTCACAAGATCTCAGAATCACACTCGACGCACTTAATAGAATTTCTTTGCATGTTGATCAGAAGATCTTAGGTTCAATTCCCAGCATCACCAAGCTGCCACTGCTGGGACCCTAGACAAGGCCCTTAATCTTCAACTGCTCAGTTAGACACCCTCATCAACTACATTTTTCTTTTTGTTTTTTATCTGTCAATTTCCAGAGATGTCAATGTAATTTGTGTAGGCGTTGACTCCATGATTTAATTTGAGCTGTTCAGGTGGCCAAATTTCATTAATCGTCCGACCTTCATTTCCGAATAAAAGGATTTATAGATTTTTCTATGTTTTACACAGACTAAACATTCCACACATTCCGTGTCTTTAAATTACACAAACCTCAACCTGACCGTGAGCAGAGGCAGGAAGTGAATGACTCAAAATTAGACAAATAAAAAAAGAACAAAACTCTGAGCTTTCCATCACACACACCTCCCATTTTCACTTCTGATCAAAACAATACAGTTTTATGTACAGTATACTGTACCTAACGATTCTCTGGGTATTTCGGATGTAGATGTCTAAATGCTTTAGATACTCTTTGTAGAACAGAAACTAGAACTTGGTTCAGATAATAAGACGTGAAAGACCCCCGGATATATAAAAAATAAAAAATGTACAAAGCAAAATTACAAAAAAGGATGTGATCGATAACGATTCAGGATATACATGACACATTTTTTCAAAATTTGTCTACTGATTCATTTCCTGCCTCTGCTCACGGTCAGACTGAGGTGTGTGTGTAATTTGGAGCGGCAGAACGAGTGGGACGTTTAATCGGTGTGAAACATATAAAAGAAAAAAAAAAAAAAAAAACCCCTAAAAGTCATGTTATTTAGAAATGAAGGTTTGAGTAATGAATAAAAGTCCGGGACACCTGAAAAGCTCAAATGCATGTCCCGGGACTTTATATATCCTACTATATATATATATATTATAGTATATATATATATATATATATATATATATAGATATATATATATATATATATTATATATATATCTATATATATATATATATATAGTAGGATATATGTATATAAACAATATATAGTAGGATATATGTACAGTATATAAACATATACATAGTAGGATATTGTATGTGATGTGGTAGTATATAAGATATATATATATATATATATATAGATATATATATATATATATAGTAGGATACATATATATATGGATATATGTAATATATCATGTGTATAGGGATGTGTGTATGGTATATATAGTATATATATATATATATATATATATCTATATAGGATACTATATATATATATATATATATATATATATTATATATATAATATATATATATCTAGTATATATATAATGTATATATAATGTATATATGTGTGTGTGTAACACTCTAATTTGTCATTACATTTAAAAATCTAGTTTTTTTTTCTCTGTTGTTAATATTCAGCTAAGCCCGTGGAGCTTCCCGAGACTCGTCTGGAATCCGAGGTGGTTCCTAAAGTGGCTCGAATGACTGTCTCCGGGAAGAAGCAGACCATGGGCTTCGATGTGCCGAGGTAAAATAAAAAAGAAAGCACTCATGGGTCGGGTCGGGTCGGGTCAGTAATTCTTAGTTTTTCTTTACAGGTGATTTTTTTTTTTTTTTTTTTTTTGGGGGGGGGGGGGGGGGTGTGTGTGGTGTGTGTGTGGTTGTTTGCGTACGACAATTCCTGGTTATGTAGAATAAAAATAATTTATATAACAGTAATACTTTATATTTTTTTAGCTATTGTTTAGGTGGTCCTAAAGCAGAAACAGGAGGAGTGTGTGTGTGTGTGTGTGTGTGTGTGTGTGTGTGTGTGTGTGTGTGGTGTGTGTGTGTGTGTGTGTTTTCGTGTGTGTTTTCGCGGTCTCATAGCATTAAAACCACAGGAGCTGCTGGTGCTCTTAGATTATTCAGATGAACATGCAAACACACAAATCCGCAGACTATCACCTCCCCACCTTAAACCACAGACCACACCCATGGCCCGGGGGGAGGGGGCTGGGCTGGGGTGTGGTGTGGTGGATTAAAAGTATCGTGTTATGCAGGTGGATCGATCTTGATATCTTTAAAAAAAGCTTTAACAAGGGGCCTGACATTAGCTTAAAATAATATAAAAGGTTTCGATTGAAACATCAGGTAAACGTTTTGCACACGTCTCTTTGTTTCTTCATGCAGCGTTTACAGTCATGTGTTTCAAAAGCTGCAAAAGAAATAGTATGAGTCTTTAAAAATAAAAAATGAAATTTTATTTATTATTTTTAGAGCACAAGTTAATCATAGTACTTTTTAAACACAGCTGTCGACCCAGTGTGATTTACAGGAAATGTAACACACACGACTTAAAAATACCCAACATGCTCCAACGTCCAGTTCGGATCTTATTAAAAGGCAAGAAATGTTTGTTAAAATGTTAAAATATGTAATAATTAGATGCAACCATCAGACAAGGATTGTTAATTGTATACTTAAATAAAGGCTTTTATAAAAAAGGAGTCTCCAGTGTCAGGCTTTTTTTTTTTTTTTTTTTTTTATTTTTTTTTTAACTAGATATATTTTAGGCGGATAGAACAGTAAGTGAAAGGGGGGGGGGGCAATAGCAGCATGAATGTTGATGCCCTACCCAATAGGTACCAGGTACCAAGGAATAAAGGGTACCAGTTTAATATGAAGAAATGTTCGTTCTAAAAACTCTGTGCAAAAGTAAATTTGACAAATGTTTTCTTTAATGTTAATATTTTATTATAATGGTGTAAATGTGTGTGTTTGTATTTATTCTAAACAATTCCTATCAATTTTAAAGGGGTCATAAACTCACTCAGTTTTATATGTTTGCGCTGTTCTTTGAGATCCACTTATAATGTTATCAAAATTTTCATATCATAAAACATTACAGTCTGATCCAATCTAACTGACAGACTCTGCATAGCGTCTGCCTTCCAGCGTCAAACTGTGCCTTGTTTGGAAAACGAATCGGCCCTAAAATGCAGTGAACAAAAGAACAAACTTTTACTGAGCCGGTGTTGGACTTCGTTAAGAATAAACCGAATTCCACTGTTTCTTAATGTTGGGATTTAAAGTAAGGTTATGTAAAGACTCTGTTTGTCCACAATTTGAAACTGGGCAGCGTCTTGTCTTGGGTGATATCTTGCCATTTATCTCTCACCTGCATGCAAAGCGCTGGGCGGGGCTACACAGACAGTGATGTCAAAGCAGGCGTCAATCTTTCTTCTCTCGTCTGCGATGCCGGACTTTATCCACTCTATTACGTCATAAAGTAGAACATTCCAAAACCTGTCATTTTGGCCACATTGCTTTAATATAAACTGTTTTTGGAGGAACCACTAAGTTTTAAGCACAATATACTATTTATATTATATTTATATATAAGTTTAGGGGAATTTAATATTTCCCAGTTTATGACTTCTTTGAGTTGATCAGGAGACAATAAAAACCAAACATGCCTTTAAATGATGACCTTTTATTTCCTTACAACAAATTTAGTTAAAGCTCATTTTCATTAGGTAATTATGCTTTGCTGTTCAGTCCCAGAACCGGTCTGATCCAGTCGTCCCTGATGCTCGCAAACCCTGTCCTGTTGTGCAAATGATGACCAGTTTAATGCTTGTGGATTTCAGTAAATAAATAAAGTAAATTTTCCTCTTTTCCTTCGCAGCTCGGAGGAGAATGGAGTCAGCCCGTCCGTCCGCAGAGGTCCAAGCCCAGAAGTGACAGCGGTATCAGCAGCCCCGGAGACTCCATCTAAAGCAGCGTGTGTGGTGGTGGAGGACTCGGCGGCCCCGACCCCTCCTCGCTCCGCCAGCAAAAACAAACAACAGCCAAACATCCGCAGCGAGCTGGAACAAAGACAGGGAGGAAAACCGCTGCTTAACCTCGTTGTCATAGGTACGCCATGTAGTTACACATCTCGTTATGTAGACGAGCAAATCAGACTTTGCTCTTCGGCCCAGCCGTGGCAGCTTCTTGGTGCTGGGAATTGAACTCATGATCTTCTGATCAGCAGGCCAACACCCTAACCACTGAGCTAGCACTTTATTAGTTGCTGAGCAATAGATACCAAACAGTGTGCCTTTCAGATTGTGTAAAAATTACACAGCAAGGCGGGAATAAATTACCCTGAATTACCCTAAATTATTTAGATTGAAAGATTCCTTTCGATTGTTTGCATGTGGTGTTACTTGATTCTGATCTCGTTTACATGTACCAACGCTGTCAATCGGACAATTAGTTCATCTGACAGAGTTTTTAATGTTGTAATGATGGAAATGCATCAACTTAATCGTAGTAGTTCTTGGTAGTTTTTAGGCAAAAAACGTAAAACAGGCACCAGAAACCGGTAGTGGTGCATTGCTATGAAGTGTCATTGTTCTATATTCCCCCAGGATAATCACAGCTCATTACAGATAAGTGCTAAGGTCCAAAATTAAAAAAAAACTTGCGGGTGAGAAACTATTATTTCAATCGGTCGCATGCGGTATTTGTTCAGTCGTGGTTGTCAGCGCAGGAACTATGCAAATAAGCAGGTTAATAAAAGAATTATAGTGTGAAACATAAGAGTATGAATATATTCGGGAATTTAAATCTTTTCCATTGTCACGTAAACATGACAGCACTTTACAGTGAAGGGGGTAGACGTTTAATTACAGTGTGTAATGTCGATTGTAATACCCCGGTATTCCTTTTAACTCGAGCCTTCAACGTTGCACAGGTCACGTGGATGCGGGTAAGAGCACGCTTATGGGTCATCTCCTGTACCTGCTGGGGAATGTGAATAAACGCACCATGCACAAGTACGAGCAGGAGGCCAAGAAAGCCGGGAAGGCCTCTTTCGCCTACGCCTGGGTGTTGGACGAGACCGGAGAAGAGCGAGACAGGCCAGTGAAACTAACCTTGCATCATATCAGCCGTCTGCACTAGTCTTCGTTCTTTTGATCAGGGGTCACCAGACTCGGTCCTACGGAGTTGAACTCCAACTTGCACCGCAAAAGGTTTTAAGTGTAACTACAGTAACGGGAAAAGATGATCAGTCTGTACTTTTATTGGTACTTTTATTCAAACTAAACTACTGACCATTTCAGAACTGATCATTTCTTTGCCAGTGAGTAAACAAGCTAAATCAGCAGAGGATCAAAGCATTTGTCCTTTATTGTAATTTTTCCTTTATTTAAGACCTTGATTAGGGTTTGTGCAGGACACCAGACCTCCAGGACCGAGTGTGGTGATAAAAGCTTTAGCTTGATGTGTGAAAAGTGACGAGTAATGTCTAGATTTAAATAGTGAATTTATCACTCTTATTCCAGACACGTTCTGTGCAGTTCTCTACAGATGCCTTTAGTTGCCATTAATCGAGAGAATCTCTCACTCCTGCTGGCTATCTCTTTTTTTTTTTTTTTTTTTTTTTTTTTTCTCTCCGTTCCTCTCACTCTCAGTCTCTGACTTATTCTATTTTCTTACAGTTGCTCTATATCTAGTTTATTTTCTATTTCTTCTTTTCTTATCTCGGATGACCTTTCTCCTGACCTTTTGTCTCTTATAGACTTTATCTATTCCTTCCTCTGTCCCCCCCCTTTGTCTTTCTGTCTGTCTCTCGCTCTTCTCTTGCTCTTTCTCCTTCATCCTACACTTGTCTTTCTAGTCTATTGTGTTGTCTCATGTTTTGTTCCTTGTCTGTACTTTTGTCTCTCTTTCCCTGTCTTATCTCTCTCTCTCCCTCTCCATCTCTCCCTCTCTCTCTCCATCTCTTAATTCTCTCATCTGTTTTTCGTTTGACTCTCATGTCTTCTCTCTATCTCACTATCTCTCTTTCTATCTCTCTCTCTCTATCCCTTAATTCTCTCAACTTATTTTTTGTTTGACTATCATGTCACTCTCTCTCTGTCTCTCTAAACTAACTTATTTTTTGTTTGACTATCATGTCACTCTCTCTCTGTCTCTGTCTCACACACATATAGGGGGGTGACTATGGATGTGGGCATGACCAAGTTTGAGACCAACTCCAAAGTTGTGACCCTGATGGACGCACCAGGACACAAAGACTTTATTCCTAACATGATAACTGGAGCAGCGCAGGTATCACAAATGACTTTGCAAAAATTGTGTTTTTGAAAGCCTGAATGAAATGTTGCTGCGTCGCTCCGGGTGGCACCGCGGCTCTCCGTATGAGTGTGTGTTTTCTGTTTGGGCTGGTGTGAGTGAATGAAATTACTCACGGTCTACTGGCCGGATTTACTCACTTCCTTGCTCAGTGACTGCTGAGTAAGGTGTTCGGTAGAGAGAAAGCTCTTCTGGGTGTGTGTGTACTTTGAAAGGGGCTTAATAGGGGAGAAAGTGTGTGTGTGTGTGTGGTGTATGAGTGCATGTGTGTTTTTCAGTGGTTTCTTTCTTAAGTAAGAAGCAAAGCTGTTTTTTAATCTGAACTTTAATGATCTTTTCAGCGTTCCAGGAAGTCCGTAGGCGGTTCATGGCGGGGCAGGAAAAACATTCATGATAACGTGAGGAATTGCCACTTAGCGCTCAGTTCGTATGATGGCAAGAGTACGGTAGATTTGGGAATAAAAAATATTTCTCTAAAGATAAAAAAAAAAAAAAGATGAATAAAATGTTAGTAAGTCTTTACCCATCGTGTATAGGAAAAATTCTGTTCTTCACATACCCCAGCTTATAATTGTGTGGGTCAGAGCGCAGGAATGCAAGACCCATGGAGCGAAGAGAGTTAAGGGCCTTAGTCAGGGGCCCAACAGGAAGATCCATATCATACTGACTTTAATCCATAGCCACTGGTGGGGTATAAATCTACGTGCGATGCTACAGTATAAACGGGGGCGACTGCGAGTACTTAAAGTCTTAAATTGCAAGCGGATCATCTGAATCCTATTGACTGTTTACCGTTATTAGACACACCGAAGAAGTTTTCTCCGCCGTAGTTATTGTCACGGAGGGAATTGAGGTACAAGGTCAAAATACAGGTAGCTGCAATTGGTAGATGTAATTTTAATAGTTCAATCGAGGAAATTAAGATACAAATGAGACAGAAATCAGTTTGTCCTGATGAGCAAGCCGGGGGCGACGGTGGCAAGGAAAAACTCCCTGAGACGAAATAGGAAGAAACCTTGAGAGGAACCAGACCCAACAGAGAACCCATCCTCATTTGGGTGAAAAACAAATTAGTATAATAGTACTAATAATAGTAGAATAGTAAAATGGCTACCAGAAATAATAATATAATAATGATCTCAATCCCACATTCGGCGGTCTCAAATTTCGTATGAATTGGTTTTTAAAGGGTCTTAAAAAAATCTGTAAACACTTTAATAAATATTATTTTCTAGTCCTTTTAAAAGTCTTTTTTTTTTTAAAAATTGTCAAAATCTGTAGAATCTAAAATGTAGAAATAAGTCCAAAAATAAGACACAAAAATACACCCCCCCAACCCCAAAAAACCCCTCTATTTTAATTGCTGTGTTTTTTCTTCTTCGTTGCACACACAACAGAGATGGAAAAATTGACGTCTGTCATAGCTTTCAGAAGTGGGTTCAACAGAATGGCTCAATAGTGCCACCTATGCAAAATGCATCAGTAGCGCCCACCTATTCACTCGTAATAAAGTGGCCCTTATGCTACTTTTGCCGTACGAGTATGATCATTGCACACGTAACACACCAGTGCCTACAAAAACGTTTCCTGGGGCAAAATCTGAACACCAAAATGAAGTCGGATATTTCTCAGCACATTTTGTGTTCTTTTTGGCATTTCCAAGCTCTGTGTTTTAATTTTAACTTCTCTTAGAGATTTAATCAGATCAAGACCAAATTTGGTCAGTCTAATCTCAAGCCCTTGGTGATGTCAAATTGCGAAGATCTAGAGTTTTTCCACTAGATTGCGTCACGTAACTCTGATCATTCCGCTACAATAGTATTAATGAGATCAGACATTAATGTTGTTAAAGTGAGGAGGTCTGGGGTTCAGTCAGGGTTCCGGTTCATCCCAAAGGTGTTCAGTATTAAGGGTTGAGTCAGAATCAGGACTCTGTACAGGACCAGCATGTCTTCATGGAGATCAGGGGGGTTTGTGCACAGGGACAGTGTTTGGGTATCTTAGATAGAGTTACGGATTAATGTAATGATACAACATACAAAGACATTTTGGACAACTGTGTGCTTCAGACTTTATGTTAACAGTTTGCGAAAAAATACTTCCTGGTGGTGTGACGGTAACGCGTCCACAAACTTTTGGCCATGTAGTGTATGTGAATCTGAAGCCAACGGAAAAGCTAGTTTTAATGAAACGCCACAATCTTTAAGCATTTTTCTCACGTTGCTTTATGATGTCATGTAGGCTTATGCAAATTTCTCCGTACCCTGTGGTGGGATTAATTTGTTCGTGTCAATTGGTGATAATTTTTAGGCTGCACTGAGTCGCCTTCAAGCTGTAAAATGAAACCATTTGCATATGAAGGCAAATGAGCTTGTTATTTTTGCTCAAGTGGCTTAAAGTTTGAATCTTTAGCAGTTTGGGGAAAATTTATGCTGAGTAGGGGGGTGTGTGTGTGTGCTTTAGTGTTAGTGATTGATGCCACTTTGAGGGAAATTTGATGCTGTGTGTGCGAGCAGCTGTAAGTAGTGGTGGGAAAGGGATTTGAAGCTTTGTATGTGTGTGAGTAAAGCTTTAATAGTAATGGATGCCAGATTGGGGAAATTTCAGCATGTTTTTTTAGTAGCTCTGTTAGTGACGGTTGCCAGTTTGGGGAAAGTTGAGTAAGTGTATTTAGTGGGACTTTAGGAATGATTTGTGTGTGTGTGTGTTTTAGGCTGACGTAGCTGTGTTGGTGGTAGACGCTAGTCGGGGAGAGTTTGAGGCCGGGTTCGAGGCTGGTGGTCAGACCAGGGAACACGCTCTCCTCGTTCGCTCTCTCGGTGTCACACAGCTCGCAATCGCTGTCAACAAAATGGATCAGGTGGGTAACCATAGCAACCACAAACATGTCAGTCAAAATTTCCCTCAGCCTCTGAGAACTCCTAGTCTGCCTTTCTCCCATCGTGTGTGTGTGTGTGTGTGTGTGTGTGTCTAACCTCAGGTTAACTGGCAGCAGTCAAGGTTCCAAGAAATAACTTCCAAACTTGGCCAATTTCTCAAGCAGGCTGGTTTTAAGGTATGACACCTTGCTATTATTTGACACGCAAACATTGCATTACGTTACACAACATTAGTGCGATGATTCTTTTTTCTGTGTTTGTAGCTCTGAGTTCAGTTTCTGTGTTTGTAGCTCTGAGAAGTCCAACACCAAGATTTTTATCATATGAATGACTCATTTAATGCTCTGTATCTGAGACAAACCCGGGCGGTTATATGACTACAGCCTCATCATACCAAGAAATCATCACGAGTCTGACGATTATCATCTGCTGAACAGTTCATTATATTCAGAAACCAGAAAGAGAGAAATGTTTTCAACTACAGGAGGGGATACACCGGCTGGAAAAGTGTTCAATATTACACTAACATTTTACTCCTGCATTTTAGACTTTGTCTTCTCTCTTGTTTGTTGCATTTTTGCAGTAACCTGCATGTCTGTCCAGATTTAAAGAAAATCCAGAAAAAACACCCGAATACATACAACTTACATTTCTGGTATTTGGTAGCAACCCATATTAGACCTGTGTGTATTGGCAGGGGTCTTACGATACGATATGTATCACGATACATGAGTCACGATACCATACATATCGTGATACAGTACAATAAAAAATGAAAATAGTTAAAAGGACACAATACAAAGACATACGTGCGCTTAAACAACGGCGACTTCTACAGGAGCGGAGGAGGAAGTTGTTTGACACGCACCGAGGTTCTTAATTAAAAATTAAAATCACAAAATATGTTTCGATACTAGAGGTTAAAATATCGACATTAACAGTATTCGGCAGACGTCCTTATCCAGGGCGACTTATATTTATCTCTAATAGTGTCAATATTATCTGCTGAGTAATTGCGGGTTAGTGGACTTGTTCAGAGGCCCAGCAGTGCCAACTTGGTGGTGCTGGGAATCGAACCCTGATCTTCCAGGTATCAGTCCAACGCCAATGTTAACCACTGTACCACCACTTTCTCAAAGGATTCTAAGAATTTGATAAGTGCCCACTAGTGTTAGCACCAAGGCAAAAGCGGTCAGAATCCCTATTGACTCAAATGATTCAAAAGACTCCTGAGATTCGGATCTGTTTAATAAGTGATTCAGAAAGATTCATATCAGTAAATGGATGATTTTTCATCTCTACTGTATAGCAAACTGTTTCCAGTATCTCAGCCCGGCGGCGGACGGTAATATTCCGTAACCCTCTCCCCGATTTATTGTTTTACTGTAATTATATTTGGAATTGTGGGATAAACTACGTGCTTTGATGCTCCTGAGTTTAGCTGCTGTTTGCACTGTGATTACAGGAATCTGATGTATATTATATCCCTACCAGTGGTCTTTCAGGAGAGAATCTCACCACCAGGAGTACAGAAGCAGCGCTTACTTCCTGGTACAAAGGCCCGTGTCTACTGGAGCAGATAGGTGAGTCCATAATCTCTATAATGTAAAGTTGTTTTAACCAGTTAAAACCTGGATGACGCTCCGGTTTGCGTGTCTCTGTTTAAGCTAATAGGTAGTAAAATTAATAAGTAATTCACATACTAAGGATTTGGACATACTTCTTGCCTCACATACTCCATTTTACCTATGCTGGAAGTGTGTCTTGGCCTCTTGGTTCTAGTGAAAGAATGTCTTCATGCCACAGCTCACATCCTGCACCTGTGAACTGTTCTTAGATAACATAAATCTCGCAATAAAGTGTAAATATGTTTTTTTTTATTGCCCCACCCAATTTTTGACGATCTGGTCTTTCTGCCCCCTTTTTCTTTCCTTCATGTACAGACTCCTTTAAAGCCCCTCAGCGATCAGTGGATAAGCCTTTCAGACTCTGCGTCTCGGATGTCTTTAAAGGTCAGTAAGATCAATACACCATCACAAACCCAACCCCACACTTCCTGTTCTTCCAAACAGTGACCATAAGAGTGAAGTTCATACATACAGACGTATAACTGAACAATCAAACTGTTAGTAATGCAGCGCTGCAAATAGCTGATAGTTATGATTATCATTACCGCTAGTTAAAATTTTGTAGTATACGTCAGTGGGTTTGAGTTCAATGTGGGTTTATTATCAGTAATTTAAGTCATCATTGCAATAATTCAGCTATTTATATCAATTGGATTCAGAGATGAACGCTGTAATAATGATTTTGCCCACCAGAGGGAGAACAGGCATGACCTGCATCGCAACGGTTAAAAATGTAAAAACGATATTGATTCGCTAAAAACAAAAATGGTTGGGGCCACAAGTCGCTTCGCCCGAAGAGGAATTTGAAACAAGCCAATTAGAGTTCACGCTCGAATCACATGCTTTTCATACATTTACAGACCTACATACACGCTTGTTTGTCCGGCGAGACACACACGCGCACAAAAAATATACAGTTTTGTATTACAGCACAATTAAATATGACTAACATTGAAATAGTGAGATGAATGACTATTATGTGAAGAGTGAAAGTTGATGTTATGAAAGCGTTTATTACTGTGGATATTTGAAAGCGTGGAATACTGACCGCAAAACAACCCTGCCGGTGTACTTTTTGATAAGCAGCCGCCACGTAAAGGGTTACAATGCAGCAGGAATTACTTTTTTGATCCAGTTGTGGGTCAACTTAAAGTTTGTGCAAATGTCAGTACAATCCACTTACAGATTTGCAAATACACTCCAAACATTAACAACCCTGCCAACCAGTACAGACTGCAAATAAAGTGTAATAGCAGCATAGAATTACTACATTTAATATGATTTTGTGTTAAATGTTATTTTTCTGAACTTCTCCTTTAACATTGATTTATAATAACATTTGACATTCCTAGTGACTTTTTCAGATCAGGGCTCTTTCTGGTTGTTCTGTGGGAAATGACGGGGAAAATCGAAGCAGGCTTCATTCAGACAGGGAGGCTTGTATGCTATTTGGCCATGCAGCTCCTAATGAACCTAGTGCACCTGCACTGAAAGGTAACAATCTCTAATGGACCTGAAACTGAACTCCAAAATGTTCACAATGACTTAAAGAAAAGCTCCCTTCAATTTAAGACAATGACAAATGTGATCCTCAATTTACAGCTACAAAGGTTATCGCCCTCAATTCCTGTGGAAGCTTATAGACTTCACCTGCTTCCTGTCTGTGTCTCTGTGCGCAGGTATCACTCTTCATGACGAGCCGTTAGACTGGGCGGCTGCCGGAGATCACGTCAGTCTGACGGTCACAGGGATGGACATCATAAAGATCAAGTGAGGAGATTGTAAATCTTAAAACAGTATATTGATGAAAGGTTATAAAGGTTAAGCAAGAAAAAAAGGAACGAATAAAAGAGATTAATTTGAACGAAAATATATTTCCGTTGCCGGAACGTATGTTTACCGACCCCCCGGCAACTTTCGCCATTTTTGTTGACCGAGTTTCCCAACCGTTTCGCAAGAATATAGCAAACGGTCTGAGTACGGTTTTCTATAGTTACTGCCAAAATACGGTAGCGAATTTGGTTACTTTTTTGCTAACGGTCTTGAGTGTTTCCACAGTAGTTTCTGCCAAAATATAGCAATGGTCTCTACGGTTGCTATAGTTACTACATCTAAACTTGTTAAACTTAATATATTACATCACAAAGCTAATCTTTGCTAAAACCACCTTTGTAGTAGAAAGTACAAAATTATGCTTTAAATTAAATCTTGCTTTGGTACTTCCTCCTATATTTAGGAGGCCTTTATGTCCCTTATTTTATAACACTTAAATCAGGGGTCATTGGACACGTTCCTGCTCCAACTTGTCTCAACACACCTGCCTGTAAGTTTTAGCTAGCAAGACCTTGATTAGCTACTTCAGCTATGTTTGAGATAAACTCTGCAGGACACCGACCCTACAGAACTTTATATTCATATCCTCCTGAGACCCCCCCGTCCATTGAATTGTGTCCTTTTTAGTGGACCTTTTTTTTTTTTTAATAAGGGTTTTTTTTTCTGCTGTAATGTACAGAGGGAGGACATTCTGGGCTTTTTAGTTATTTGTCATTTGATTGGCAAAACAAGTTCTTGCACTGCATCCAAAATGGCTGCCATAGGAGCAAGCACGTTCTATGGAAAGGACTGTCTTTTCAAGATAAAATGGTCATGTGATCCACTACACCATGTAATAACCATCACACCATGTAATAACCATCACATTTAAAAAAAACCCAACAACTTACAAATCCCCAAACAGTCTTCTTTTAATAAGTGTGTAAAAACAAGGCATTATTTTGAGTCATGTGACCATTTCTGAACTTCCTCTCATTTTTTTACGGTGGGATAAAAGGTGTTAAAGTTTGTCATACATGTTATGATGGGAATTTTTTTTTTTTTTTTAAATTTGTTTATCTGATCTCATTCAGTGAATTCCTGCCACATTGTTTCTCTCTCTCGCTCTCTCTCTTATTCTCTCTTTTCTTTCTCTAGTGTCGGCTGTGTCTTTTGTGACCCCAAGGAGCCCATCAGGGCCTGCACTCGTTTCCGAGCCAGAATCCTTCTGTTTAACATCGAATTGCCAATAACACCAGGCTTTCCTGTAAGTTTACACACCCTCGATCCTGCTCACATCCCGGGAGGGGGTTAGTGATCAGTGCAGCCAAAGAAATAATTTTTTTTTTTTAATTTATTTCTTTTTTTTAAACTAATTGAATAAACAAAATCACGAGCAAAAACTTTATTTTATTTAAATGTACGATGTGTAATGACTTTCTGTATTCGCACTACTCAAAACATTACATCATCCTGAGGTGTGTTTGAGTCAGTGTGAATTTCAGAAAAATTCCCAAGGACTTTGCACAGTTTTAGCTTATTTTATTTGCATCACAGCTGTGTGTGTGTGTGTGTGTGTGTGTGTGTGTGTGTGTGTGTGTGTGTGTGTGTTTTAGGTTCTGCTGCACTACCAGACAGTAAGTGAGCCTGCCACTATCAGAAAACTCATCAGTGTGTTACACAAAACCAGCGGCGAGGTTCTGAAAAAGAAACCAAAGTGAGTATTTTAGACACTTTATCATGTCGTTTCAGCTCCTGATGCCAAAATGCAGCTGTTACGCTGCTTAATAAAGGCTTCATAAGGAACCTAGTCAGAGAAATAAACAGCTACTGCTCGTTAGTGTGTTTATTTAAAGTCCCATTTAGCAACGGTGCTTTACACTAGAGGTTGTTGATGCTGTATATTACAGTAGGGTTGCCAGGTATTTTACTAGAACCTTCATATTAGTTTTTTATTATTTAATAATAAAATAAGTGTGTAAATAGTGTGTGTGTGTGTGTGTGTGTGTGTGTAGATGTGTAAGTAAAGGTCAGAACGCTGTGGTGGAGATTCAGACTCAGAGACCGGTGGCCCTGGAACTTTATAAGGACTATAAAGAACTCGGACGTTTCATGCTGCGGTATGTAGGTTCCACCATCGCCGCTGGTGTTGTCACAGAGGTATCTAACACACACACCCGCACACACACACACACACACACACACACACACACACACACACACACATTTAGCCAGTCTCTTTCTCACACACTTGCTCACGCACCTCTCTCTCTCTCTCTCTCACACACACACACACACACTCAGTCTCTTTCTGACACACTTGCTCACTGACTTCTTCTTATCTCTTTCTCTCTCTCTATCTTTTACACACACACACACACACACACTTACCCAGTCTCTTTCTCACACACTTGCTCACGCACCTCTCTCTCTCTCTCTCTCACACACACACACACACACACACACACACACTTTTACACATTATATACATACACAACTAGTACTGGTGTATATGTTTCTTTAACGACGCTTCTCTTTCGCCCCCTGTAGATCAAAGAATAAACTGTAGCTGCACTCGGATCCTTCAGAACATTCTGTCTAGACCGAGGAGCCGATGAACAGAAGTGAATTTCCACCTAAAAAACTGGACGCCACACACACACACACAACCACCACCAACTCCTCCTTAGAGACTCATCCACATCCGCTGTTGCCTGTAACACATGAAACACTGTGTTCTACCCCAGAGATCAGTGTCTGTGCGCCTCTAATAGCAGCACACAATTAAATACAGTTCGTTTACAGTCACAGCTCTGATTTATTGTTTTATGTAGCTTAATATAAATTATAATTGGACTAAAAAATCAAGATGTTTTTCACTCTGGATTTATGAATTAACAATCAAGGGCTTCATATGCATGAAACCAAATATACAATTATGCATTGATTATAATTTATTTTTCTTCTGGCATCCATTGCTGCTTATAATCCCGCGGCTGAATGGAGAGAAAATAATAAGTGTGTATTTAACCTACAGTAAACACTAAAGAGCCGAGCCGAGTCAGAGAGACGGAGAGAGAGAGAGAGAGAGAGAGAGAGAGAGAGAGAGAGAGAGAGTTATGGAGCACCAGAAGCAGTGAATTTTATTACATGTGTTTGTGTCCATCAACATCCAAATGCTGCTTCAGTAAAGATGATAAAAACACGAACACGGCTGCACATCTCCTGTTCTGTACATACTGCCTGAATGAATCAGACCCTGGATTCACGTTTACGTCATTTCATACCGCTTTTCCTCGCTGGAGAATCTTTCAGAGTCAAATATATACATTTATTAGAGCAGCCTCAAGTCACTATTCAACTAACTGTTTGATTAGCGGTTATGTTTCCTAGCTGAAACTAGCATTTTTTCTTTTTAGATTTAATTAAAAACGTCTGAGTTTAAGCAGCACATTTGCACTTCTACGATTTATATACACAGGTGTGTATACTGTCTATGCCTGAAAAAAATATTTTTGATATAGATTGTTATATAGAAGAAAAGAGTAGCTGAATTCGCAGTGAAATTACATCAGCTCAGTGAGACTGAACATATTCCAAGCATACATTAACCAGACTATGGAATGTAAGGACATACTGGAAAATAAGTGTGTACAAACATTATATACAGAGATATAGCGACGGGTAGGCGCCTTGTGTGTGTGTGGGTTCATCCTGTAATTAAACAGGAAGTGTGTGTGTGTGTGTGTGTGTTTTATGGTGAAATATCTGAAGCACGTTGACTTTGCACGTTGACTTTTTAACTCAAAAGAAAAAGTGCTTTAGGTAAAATATTAAAATATCAAACGCAGGCCTGAGTTTGTCTCGCGGTGAAGAAAGAATTGATGGTTGTCCAATAACGGGACATACTGAGGTAATTAATTCCTCTCATACCAACACAACAACAAAATTTTATTCATAAAAAAATACCGCTGATTAAACTTTTAAAATCTATTAAGTTTTAAGAGAATAAAGCACAATTTTTTTATAAAGATCTAAAATATGAATCATTTTCTAACAAAAAAAATTACAGCTTCTCAACTGAAGACTAAACTTAGAACATTAGTTGTTTTTTTTTAACCTTCAGTTAATGATGAAACCCTTGATGATGAAATCACTCCAGATCAGCAGTCTAGTGCAAAGCCTGTAACTCCTGGTTGCCAGATTGTACTAATAGTTTAAACACTATCTATTTTCCCCACCTGTTAATCCTGCACATGGACTCGCACAGTACTACATTTAGGGTTAGTACGCACTTCCTTACCATTTAATTAGTAGGTTATAGTATGATAACAGGTAGTATGAATTATATATACCACAAGAACAAATAAAGATAATAAAGAAAGAAGAGAAAAGAACATAAAAATGAAAGAAAAGAGAAAGAATCAAAGAAAAAAATATTAAAAAAGAATAAAAATTGAAAGAAAGAAAATAAGAAAGTAACAGAAAGAAGGAGGAAAAAAAAAAGAAAAAATGAGATGAAAAAAAGAAGTTAAGAAAGGAAAAGAAGAGAAAGAAAGAAAAAAGGAGAAAGAAACAAGTATGGAAAAGAAAGAAAAACGAAGAAAAGAAAGTAAGAGATGAAAGAATGAAGGAAAGAGACAGAAAAGCAAAGAGAAGGGAGGAAAGAAAAAAGAAAAAAAGTAAAGTTAAGAAAGTAAGGAAACGAAGAGAAAAAAGAGAAAGAAGAGAGAAGAAAAAGAAGGAAGAAAAGAAAGGAAAAGGAAGAAAGGAAAAAAAATGAAAGAACAGAAAGAAAGGAACGCGAGAAAGAATGAAAGAAAAAGGGACAAAGAAAAGTTAAAGAAAGAAATAAGGAACGTTTGGAAAAATCATGCTTGATTTGCTATTATTGTTCTATAACCGCAGCCCCTGAAGAGTTTCATGTCTAATTCAGTACTTTTCACCCATTAATGAGTGACAAACTTACAATTTGATTTAGAAATAAAAATATAACAAATCACTAAATAAGAAGACAAACCGCACAATCTGGCAACCTGCATCCAGCGGCTCGGAGCGCAACCTTGGCTCAGTTTATTTACTGCAGAGGAAAAACTTCTGATCAAACAGATCAAACATGTCTGTGAGTCTCGTGCTGGAGAATTACATCGGCGGGAGGTTCGTGTCTTCTTCCAGGCACGTGGACTCGTTCGATCCGTCCACAGGAGAGCTGTACTGCAGAGTTCCGGACAGCGGTGCGACTGAGGTGAGAGCGCGTGCTGAGCGCACTAAAGTTTCCGGATCAGTACTGAGGACATTTAAATCCGCAGGTGTGACGGAATAAATAGAACCATATCATTACGGAAACATGCATTTCTGATAATAAAGCGAAAAAAATATATAAAGTAAATAAAGCAGTGATGAGTGAAACTCGAAGCCTGTCATTAAATCTGGAGTGAATTCACATGCTTTTGCAGCGTTGCATGCACATTTAGGGATGGATTAGTACATACAGTGGACTACTTAACTAGACAAAGACATCCTGTAGCTTAATATTTTCATATGTTTATTTCTGTTATAATTACTAAACAGTTTACTCTCACTGATATTCATTCATTCATTCATTCATCCATTCATTTTATCTTCTATATCCACTTATCTCCTAATTCGGGGTCACAGGGATCTGCTGGAGTCTATCCCAGCTGTCTCTGAAAGTGTGAAAGGCAGGAGGAGGACACCCTGGACAGGTCACCAGTCCATCACAGGGCCACACACACTCACACTCACTCCTACGGGCAATTTAGAATCACCAATCAATCTAACATACATGTTTTTGGACTGTGGGAAGAAACCGGAGAACCCGGAGCAAATCCACACAAGCACAGGGAGAACATTGAACCCGGGACTTCTTGCCTTGAGGCAACAGTGCTAACCACTGAGCCACTGTGCTGCCCTTATTCATCATATGTCCCTATTTACATTGAGATTATAGTGAGGGACATTGGTTGGAACCTGCACTTCTTTAAAATAAACTTAGTAAAGCTTAGTAATGTTCAGTATATTCAGTAAAAAGTGATTAAAAAAACAGCTTGTTAGTTCAATCATGAGTAAATAAATATGTAGATAAAGTTAAGGGGTGCTGATCTTCAGCTATAGCAGTAGATACCTTAGAAAGCATGAAACCATCTTAAAACCCCTCAGCACCTGTGTGGAGGAAACATGGTGTTGAGTCATGACTAAGCGTTTTGGTCGAGTGCACTTTGCCCCTGTCATCCCAGAGATAATAATTACACCATAGCTGGAGTCTGTGCTGTGCTCAGAGTTCAGCTACAACCAGCTAAGAAAAACATGCTGTAAGTCAGCAGGATCCATATCAGTAGATTTCTGTATAAAATACCGTAAACTCTGCAGTAGATTTCAGTATAAAATACCGTAAACTCTGCAGTAGATTTCAGTAAAAAATACCGTAAACTCTGCAGTAGATTTCTGTATAAAATACCGTAAACTCTGCAGTAGATTTCAGTATAAAATACCGTAAACTCTGCAGTAGATTTCAGTAAAAAATACCGTAAACTCTGCAGTAGATTTCAGTATAAAATACCGTAAACTCTGCAGTAGATTTCAGTATAAAATACCGTAAACTCTGCAGTAGATTTCAGTTCAGTAAAAAATACTGTAAAGTATACAATACCTAAAATATTGCGTGCAGTAGATTTCAGTATAAAATATTGTAAAGTCTGCAGTAGATTTCAGTATAAAATATTGTAACTCGCAGTAAACTCTGCAGTAGATTTCAGTATAAAATATGTAAACTCTGCAGTAGATTTCAGTATAAAATATTGTAAAGTCTGCAGTAGATTTCAGTATAAAATACCGTAACTCTGCAGTAGATTTCAGTAGAAAAAATGTAAAGTCTGCAGTAGATTTCAGTATAAAATACTGTAAAGTCTGCAGTAGATTTCAATATAAATATTGGTAAAGTCTGCAGTAGATTTCAGTATAAAATATTGTAAAGTCTGCAGTAGATTTCAGTATAAAATATTGTAAAGTCTGCAGTAGATTTCAGTATAAAATATACCGTAAACGTCTGCAGTAGATTTCAGTATAAAATATTGTCTGTAAAGTCTGCAGTAGATTTCAGTATAAAATACTGTAAAGTCTGCAGTTAGATTCAGTATAAAACAAAACCGGTAAACTCTGCAGTAGATTTCAAGTATAAATACTGTAACGTAAACTCTGCAGTAGATTTCAGTATAAAATACCGTAAAGTCTGCAGTAGATTTCAATATAAAATACCATAAAATATGTCTGCAGTAGATTTCAGTATAAAATATTGTAAAGTCTGCAGTAGATTTCAGTAGATTTCATATAATATTGTAAAGTCTGCAGTAGATTTCAGTATAAAATACCGTAAACTCTGTCAGTAGATTTCAGTATAAAATACTGTAAAGTCTGCAGTAGATTTCAGTATATAAAATACCGTAAAGTCTGCAGTAGATTTCAATATAAAATACCATAAACTCTGCAGTAGAGATTTCAGTATAAAATATTGTAGTAAACTCTGCAGTAGATTTCAGTATAAATACCGTAAACTCTGCAGTAAATTCAGTAATAAAATACCGTAAACACTCTGCAGTAGATTTCAATATAAAATACTGTAAACTCTGCAGTAGATTTCAGTATAAAATACAATACGTAAACTCTGCAGTAGATTTCAGTATAAAATACCGTAAACTCTGCAGTAGATTTCAGTATAAAATATTGTAAACTCTGGCAGTAGATTTCAGTATAAAATACTGTAAAGTCTGCAGAGATTTCAGTATACAAATACCGTAAACTCTGCAGTAGATTTCAGTATAAAAGTATACCGTAAACTCTGCAGTAGATTTCAGTACAAAATACCGTAATACTGCAGTAAACTCTGCAGTAGATTTCGGTATATTAAAATACCGTAAACCTCTGCAGTAGATTTCAGTAAAAATACGTATAAAATATTGTAAACTCTGCAGTAGATTTCAATATAAAATACTGTAAAATCTGCAGTAGATTTCAATATAAAATATTGTAAACTCTGCAGTAGATTTGAATATAAAATATTGTAAAGTCTGCAGTAGATTTCAGTCAGTATAAAATACCGTAAAGTCTGCAGTAGATTTCAATATAAAATAACTGTAATTTCAATATAAAATATGTAAATCTGCAGTAGATTTCAGTATAAAATATTGTAAAAAATAGTCTGCAGTAGATTTCAGTATAAAATACCGTAAACTCTGCAGTAGATTTTCAATATAAAATATTGTAAAGTCTGCAGTAGATTTCAGTATAAAATACCGTAAAGTCTGCAGTAGATTTCAAATATAAAATATTGTAAAGTCTGCAGTAGATTTTTTAAAATATTGTAGTATAAATACCGTAAACTTGCAGTAGATTTCAATATAAAATATTGTAAAGTCCTGCAGTAGATTTCAGTATAAAATACCTTGTAAAGTCTGCAGTAGATTTCAATAGTATAAAATAAAGTCGCAGTATAATAATTTCCTGTAAATAAAATATTGTAAAGTCTGCAGTAGATTTCAGTATAAAATACCGTAAACCTCTGCAGTAGATTTCAATATAAAATACCGTAAACTCTGTAGTCAAAGTCTGCAGTAGATTTCAGTATAAAAATACCCGTAAAGTCTGCAGTAGATTTCAGTATAAATACTGTAAAGTCTGCAGTAGATTTCAGTAAAAAATTACCATAAACTCTGCAGTAGATTTCAGTATAAAATACCGTAAACTCTGCAGTAGATTTCAGTATAAAATACCCGTAAACTCTGCAGTAGATTTCAATATAAAATACCGTAAAACTCTGCAGTAGATTTCAGTATAAAATACCCTGTAAAGTCTGCAGTAGATTTCAGTATAAAATATTGTAAACTCTGCAGTAGATTTCAGTATAAATACTGTAAAGTCTGCAAAATCGTAAAAGTTTTTAGATTTCAATATAAAATACTGTAAAGTCTGCAGTAGATTTCAATATAAATATTGTAAACTCTGCAGTAGATTTCAGTATAAAAAATACCGTAAACTCTGCAGTAGATTTCAGTATAAAATATTGTAAACTCTGCAGTAGATTTCAATATAAAATAGTAAACTCTGCAGTAGATTTCAATATAAAATACTTGTAAAGTCCTGCAGTAGATTTCAGTATAAAATACCTTGTAAACTCTGCAGTAGATTTCAATATAAAATACTGTAAAGTCTGCAGTAGATTTCAGTATAAAATACCGTAACTCTGCAGTAGATTTCAATATAAAAATACTGTAAACTCTGCAGTAGATTTCAATATAAAATATTGTAAAGTCTGCAGTAGATTTCAGTATAAAATACCGTAAACTCTGCAGTAGATTTCAGTATAAAATACCGTAAACTCTGCAGTAGATTTCAGTATAAAATACCGTAAACTCTGCAGTAGATTTCAGTATAAAATACCGTAAACTCTGCAGTAGATTTCAATATAAAATATGTAAAGTCTGCAGTAGATTTTTAGTATAAAATATTGTAAAGTCTGCAGTAGATTTCAATATAAAATACTGTAAAGTCTGCAGTAGATTTCAATTAAAGTAATAAATTGGTAAACTCTGGCAGTAGATTTCATATAAAATAAAATACCGATAAAATTGCAGTAAGATTTCAATATAAAATACTGTAAACTCTGCAGTAGATTTCAGTATAAAATACCGTAAACTCTGCAGTAGATTTCAGTATAAAATACTGTAAACTCTGCAGTAGATTTCAGTATAAAATACCGTAAACTAGGCGGCATGGTGGGCTTAGCGGTTAGCACGGTTGCCTCACAGCAAGAAGGCATGGGTTTTCCCCGTGCTTGCGTGGGTTTACTCCGGGTTTTCCGGTTTCCTCCCACAGTCCAAACATGTAAAAATCCCAAAAACCCCTCCTGCCCTTCACCCTTTCACAGATGGCTGGGATAGACTCCAGCAGATCCCTGTGCCCCCAAATAAAGGAATAAGCGGGTTTAGAAAATACATGGATGGATGGATACCGTAAATTCTGGAGTAGATTTCAATATAAAATACCGAAAACTCTGCAGTAGATTTCAATTATTAAAATTTTTAATTTGTGGCAATCGTTTGTATAATACACACATATATTGACTAAAACTGTGGACCTTTTGTAAGACACAAAATTGTGTGTGTTTGTGTATATAACTAAAGGTGGAGGCTGCAGTAAAGGCGGCTAAAGAAGCATTTCCCAGCTGGTCAGCCACCAGTCCAGCAGACAGAGCTCGGGTACTGAATAAACTTGCTGATCTGATTGAAGCTCGACTGGAGGAATTCGCTCAGGCAGAGTCTAAAGACCAGGGTAACACACACACACACACACACACACACCAATGATTTTAATGATTATACCAAAGGGCATGTAGTATATGTACACCAGACATATATATTATTACAGTCTTTGACCATTTTCCCACACACTGATGCACACTATTAACATTCCTAATCCAGACCTCAGTGTTTATTAACACTCATTATCTCACCTGTTACAGTATGTACAGAGTGCAGTATGGAGAGGATAGGACAGTAGGTAGACAGGAAATAAAGTGGGAGACAAGAGGGATGAGACTTGGAAAAGTCCGCTTAAACTTGAGACACATGTCAGTATATGTCAGTGTGCTAACCGCCAAGCTATCGTAAGCCTTTAGGGGGCCCTAAGTAGGATTTTACCTGGGGCCCCTCGGTGCCGCTAATATGACTAATTATTTTCATTCTTTGATGTGTAAGCTGTGTTGAAGCATCATATACAGCATACCAATGTTTTTTGGTCTGTTTTTGTAGGGACCTGAACTTTATATTTTTACACCCCTAAACATGACACTGGCTCTACATGTCAGTCACATGACCTCTTGGGCCAAAAGTTTAGACATTTTGCTGTCAGTCTGTGGCTGCGTCTGAAATAGCAATACTTCCATACTATATAGTAGGAAAAAATAAAGTATTCGAGGAGAGACGACTTGTGCGGAGACGACTCATCATATGCGATACTTTCCAAGTGCTTTATGTAGCCTTAAATGCTTAAAGGAAAAAAAAACGTGTTTACTTAAATGTAGTACATCCTTGTAGTATATAATAGGCGATTTCAGAAAGAGACTATAAACTAATACACTGACTTACACACGTAAAAATAATCTATATCTATATCTAAATAAGTCTATAACAGTTCAGTTATTTACAAACAATTAAAGTATTTTATGGGAAAGTGTTAGCTTAAGTGATTAGGATGTTGGACAGGTAATTGGATCACTTCCTGGTACAACTTTGCCCCTGTTGGGCCCCTGAGCAAGGCCCTTAACTGCTTATCTGTACAGATGAGATGAATGTAAGTTGCTTAGGATGAGTGTTTACCGAATGCTAAAAATGTAAATGTATTTTAAAGAAAAGAAACTTTTATAAACAGTCAATTAAATTAATTCATATTAGAAATAAAACATTTATTCTAAAAAATTTTATTCTTATATCACAGAATTTCTATACACTGATTTGTCCCCCCCCCCATTACTGTCTCTTTTCTTTCCCAGGAAAGTCAATAAGCTTCGCCAGAAATGTTGACATCCCACGTGCTGCGTACAACTTCCGTTTCTTCGCTTCATCCGTCCAGCACCACATGACCGACTGTAGTCAGATGGATCACATGGGCTGCATTAACTACACCGTGCGCTGCCCTGTAGGAGTGGGTACGTGTATTGATTATACCTGTCTGTGTTATTGTGTGTGAGAGACAGACAGATGATTAGACTCTAAGTTTTTTTACAGCTGGTCTGATCAGTCCCTGGAACCTGCCTCTGTATCTGCTCACCTGGAAGATCGCCCCTGCTGTAGCCACAGGGAACACGGTGGTGGCCAAACCCAGTGAGATGACCTCAGTCACGGCCTGGATGATGTGCAAGCTGCTGGATGAGGCGGGTGAGGAGTGTGTGTGTGAAGTGTGAGTGTGTCCAATTGATAACCAGTGCTAGAAAAAAAATCATCCTATTAGTAGAAATTAGCTTGCATAAATTGTTGCACTGAAAATAGACACTGTTCAAACAAAGTGTAGAAAAACTGCTAAAACACTGTTTAGTCACCAGGGGTCGCCAAAGCACTTACATTTATATTTTTGGTTTTTGGCCGATGCCAAAAACTTTTTCATTTTACTTACATTTATCTCATTTTTTTGTACAAATGAGCAGTTAACAGTTAAGGGCCCTGCACAGGGGCCCAGCAGTGGCAGTCTGGTGGTGCTGGGGATTAAACCTGTAATCTTCTGATCAGCATTCCAACACCATAACCACTAAGCTGCCACTCCCCTACACTTGAGCTGTGTAATATATCAACCTGTGTGTGTGTGTGTGTGTGTGTGTGCAGGGTTCCCACCAGGAGTTGTGAATGTAATATTCGGCACAGGTCCACGTGCCGGTGACGCCCTTGTGTCTCACCCGGATGTGCCACTGATTTCATTCACGGGCAGCACGGCTACAGCTCGAGTGATAACGGAGCGCAGCGCCCCCTACTGCAAGAAACTCTCTCTGGAGCTCGGGGGGAAAAACCCAGCCGTAGTGTTCGCCGATGCTGACCTGGAACAGTGCATCAGCACCACCGTGCGCTCCAGCTTCTCCAATCAGGTGAGGTCTTTCACTCACTCAGCCCAGCCAATCAACTCGCTTTTTCATGCCAGGACTTCCTGTCAGAACCTTTAATGTAGTAATAATAATAATAATAATACAGTACACAAAAACAGCATGCAAAAAGTTCCTAGATGTTTGACTACATATATGATGGACACTTTACTATCCCATGAGCCTGCGGGATTGTTGTGACATCATATGTCACATGACAATATTAACATGGTGGATGTAATACGTGCAAATTTTATTCATACTACACATAATCATACTATATATATAAAACAATAGGGTTAGGGTTAGGGTTTATAGAAAAATCATGGTTCTATTCCCAGCAACACCACGTTGCCACAGCTGGGCCCCTGAGCAAGGCCCTTAACCCCCAATTGCTCAGATGCATAAAGGTGATAACTGTAAGTTAAGGGCATCTGACAAATACTAAAAAAAGTAAATGTAACGGCTGTACAGGGAAGAACGTAGTTACTCAAGTGTAGTACGTTTTTAAGTAGAAGCGATTTCAGAAGCAGTTATTGTGTATATGATGCAGTTGCACCCTTTGAACACTAGAGGCTCCATTTATCATTTGGATGAATGAAAGAAAACTTCATGTATTCCAGGTGTTCAATTTTTGGGGGTGGGGAAGATAACTATCAAGATAGACTGCCCCGTTACCTACAGTTAATCAACAGCGGACAAACTGGTTTTGCATTGTGATTGGTTGGGGCTTTCTACACCCCTGCTTCAAACACCCAACATAGAACCCACCCCAGACTGCTTTTATCAAATCACAAAAGGTAATAAAAATGTATTTGTATACCGTTGTCTTTACCAAGTTTTGATTAGGTGGGCAAGACAGATGTTTGGGTGGGCTTAGCCTACCCCTGCCCATGCCTAGAGCCGGCCCTGATGTACAATTAGATTCCAGAATGTTTTGTTTGTCTGTGCTGAGATGTAACTTCACCCTTATTTGACCTCCTGTCTGTAGGGTGTTATGAAAACTTTCCATGGGTTTTGCTGAGAACTTGGCTGTCTCAAGTTAACGCTAATTTTAGCATCGGTTCTCTGCATATGTTGTGATTTTAGACTAGGACACGTGATAGACCAGGACAAAGTGAGACAAAGTTTTTACAATACATTTACAATGTTAAATTTGTGTTGAGGATGTTGAACAAAATAGCAAAATATATACATATAAAAATGAACCTTTAGGAAGAAAGAATGAAAATGATTTTATTGGATTAAAAAAAAACTGTCCAAAAAATTGTACAATCAACTGGAATCTGAGTAACCAATAGACTGAACTGTATAGCCACATGGGGGCGCTCATGCTCCACATTACTTCTTACTGTTTTCTTCCTCAGGGCGAGATTTGTCTCTGTACCAGCAGGATCTTTGTGGAACGGAGCGTTTACCCAGAATTCCTTGAGAAGTTTGTTGAGGCGGCTCGCCAGTGGAAAACCGGCGTGCCCTCTGACCCCTCGAACAACAACGGAGCTCTTGTGAGCAAGGAACACTTACAGAAGGTCAGACAACGGCAGAATTCTAAACTGTTATACTGACTTTGTATATGGGGTTCATTCTTTAGTAAAGAACCGAATGCCACTAAAGTGACGTTGGAGGTTTGGATGATTTCAGGGGTGTTTTATTCCTTTTTTTAAAAAAAAATAAAATGTAAAAACGATGTATTTTCTGTAGCTCGTATCATTTTATTTTCGTCTTTTTTTTGTCCTGTTTTTGACCCCGTTATCAGAATTCTTTGTTTAAATAGGTGAGGCAGGTTGTTGTCTTAGAAATAAACGGCCACTGCTATGATTGGCTAACAGTTTTGCACACAAAGCAAACAAACCCTTGTCTTGGCTGCCATCTTGTCATTTATCTATCACCTGCATGTGCGAAACAGTAGGCGGGGCTAAACAGACAGTGATATAGAAGCAGGTGTCCATCTTTTTCTGCGGAGGCGGAGCTTATCTACTTTATTACCAAGATAGATAAATGACAAGATGGCTGCGATGATGTTATTAATCTATCACCTGCATGTGTGAAACAGTAGGCGGGGCTAAACAGACAGTGATGAAATGAAATCTACCACCATCATGTTTCACATCGTGCTCCATACAGTAACAACTCTGTGTGGCTGTGGCTGGTTTCAGGTCCGGAGTTATGTGTCTCTGGCGGTGTCCGAAGGCGCTCGGGTTCACTGTGGCGAAGGAGTCGACGCTCTCAGCCTTCCTCCTCGCAACACATCGGGATACTTCATGCTGCCTACAGTGATCACGGGCGTGGCCGACTCCTCTGCTGTGATGCAGGAGGAGATCTTCGGCCCTGTCACCTGTGTGACACCCTTCGATACGGAAGAGGAAGCGATCTCACGGGCTAACGACGTGCGCTACGGCCTGGCCGCCGTGGTGTGGTCCAGAGACGTCGGCCGTGTCCACAGAGTGGCTCAGCGGCTGCAGGCCGGGTTAGTCTGGACCAACTGCTGGCTCATCCGAGACCTGAACCTGCCGTTCGGAGGAATGAAGTGCTCAGGCGTTGGCAGAGAAGGAGGGAAAGATTCCTATAACTTTTTCACTGAGGTTAAAACTATAACTGTAAAGCACTAAAAATTCCATTAAAGTGGATTTTTTTGAATCTAAATCGCTTCAAAATGAATTTTTTTTTAATTAATATTTTACATAATGTCACCAATTATATAAGTATTTTACATTTAGTCATATCATCAAATATTATCAATCCGGTTGTGGGCAAGGACGCCACATGGTGTCCACATGATAAATAAAAGACTTTAAATCTTCACAGCTACACAAATCTGATTCCATTCATGTGTCAATCCAATACTTTCTCTTTACAGCTGGTTTCATTTGTAATGTCCAAATGTCCAGTGTTTTTTAAAGCAGTATTTGACATATCTGCACCAATCCATGCATTTTCATTTTTATTTTATTCCTAAAACTCCTTTTTTCGTAAAAAATAATAATTCGATAATTTTATTTCGTAAGAAACGTAAGAAATAAAAATTCCAATTGCTTCAGTTTCACCACTAAAGAAAAAATCTGATTATTTTAACTTTCCGGTTGTGATTTGAAAGTACGTATCGATTATATCACATTCCACACATTTTCCTCAGCCAGCAGCATTTTTTTTGGAAGGCAGAGTAAAAATTCCTCCACCAGATGCTCACATTTCGTAATATTTACTTTAGTTTCCATGAGCCTGGTGGTGTGGTAGTGATACAGCGCTGCTAGGAGGCTGTTGGTCTTTAGTGTTTCTAGACTCAGTGAAAGGAAGTGTGAGAAGTGAATTTTAACACACACATTTATCCACACACACTTTTTTTCAGCACAAACCCACGTCCATCCTGCGATTTATTCTGTGTGGGAATCAGTTTTTAAAGCTGATGTTTTATATGTAATAGAGACATATATAAGTTTAGCTTATACCAACCCTCTCAAACACACACACACACACACACACACACACACACATAAGTCTTTCTAAGTCACATATATATCAATGAACAGTGGAATTGTTTTATTTATTCTAGGAAGTCAGGGTCAGAGCACAGGGTCAGCCACAATATTGCACTCCTAGCATAGATAGGGTTGAGGGATCTATCTATCTATCTATCTATCTATCTATCTATCTATCTATCTATCTATCTATCTATCTATCTATCTATCTATCTATATCAGTGATGGGCCTAATGTTCTTTTCTTAATGAATTTCTCTATAGATAAAATCTTCTCTTTGATAAATAAAAAAGAAGAAAGGAAACGTGCTGCGCTCAGTCACGTCGCAGAGCGTGTCTGTGTCCACACCCGGCGCTGAGGTTTTTTTTTGACTTGATTGCAGCTGATGCCCATGCTGCCCACCCCCACCCCCCACCCCCACCCCCACCCTGCTCCCCAACACACCCAGTTAAAAAATTAAGGGTTTGTTTCCCTTGGCATGAGTCCTGACTGTGATTCTTTGTGTGAGAGCTTGTTATCGTGCAGTCTGGAGCGGGTCGACGTGCAGATTCAGAACTCGACTCAAGAAGTGCTGAATCATCAGAGTGCTAAGGTACAAAACTTTCTTTTTCTTTTCTTTTCTTTTCTTTTCTTTTTTTCTTTTTTCCCTTTTTCTCTTTTATTATCGTACTTTTTACTTTTCTTACCTTTCTGTTTGTTTCCTTACCTTTTCATTCCTTTTGTTTTCCATTTCCATTTTACTTTCCTACTTACTTTCCCCTTTCCTGTCTCTCTTTCCTTTCCTTTCCTTTCCTTTCCTTTCCTTTCCTTTCCTTTCCTTTCCTTTCCTTTCCTTTCCTTTTCCATTTTCTCCCCTTTCCCCTCCCCTTTCCTTTCCTTTCCTTTCCTTTCCTTCCTTTTTTCTTTCCTTTTTATCTTTTATTTCCTTACTTTTTACTTTTCTTACCTTTCCGTTCCTTTTGTTTTCCATTTCCTTTCTGACTTACTCTCCCCTTTCCTGTCTCTCTTTCTTTCCTTTCCTTTCCTTTTCCATTTTTCTCCCCTTTTCTTAAAGTGAGGAGATCTGGGGTTCAGTTGGTGTAAGTCAGAATCAGGACATGGACAGTTCTTTTACTCCAATCAGGACACAGCATGTCTTTATGGAGTTCAGGGGTTTTGTGCACAGGGACATTGTCATGCTGGAACAGTGTTTGGGCCTCAGTAAAGAAATAATGGAAAGCTACAACTTACAAAGGCAGTCTAGACAACTGTGTGTTAGAGACTTTGTGGACCAGTTTGTAGAAGACACATTTATGTGGTTGTGCTAGTAAGGTGTGCATAATATAGAATTTACACAGTATAGAATTTACACAAGTAGAACTTTAAATATTGGACCAGCATTTACTGCACACAACTCTCCTAAGTGTAGCAATGGAAAGTTGTGAGCTTGAGATTGTGTGTGTAAACATGGTGTGTGAAAGAACCAGCAGGTTAGACTAAGACTCTGCAGGGAGGACATCAGACGGACTTATCAACATCACACAGCGTTGAGATTGAACAAACACAGAAGAAGAAAAGACACAAAGGAACATGAATGAAGTGTGATGCGAGCCCTGCCCCATTTCTGTCACTAACTTGTTTTTATAATGCATGACCCAGGAAGTACACGGTGGAAAATCACGGTGAAACTTCCTGTAGTCGAGGGCAGGGTTGTGTGTGTGTGTGTGTGTGTCTGTGTGGGTCCGTGTGTCTGTGTGTGCTACGTGCTGAACAACGCTACCCAGCCTATCCGCTGTTCGTGTAAAAAAATAATCTGAATAAAAACTCTGACTCAATTTTTTGCATGCGTTTGTATTGCGTTCAGCGTCTGTCCATGTGTGTGTGTCCTTTGTGTGTGTGTGTGTGTGTGTGTGTGTGTGTGTGTGTAGTGACTTGGCAGAATAAAGTTGGTCTCTTTCTGGGTTTACTAAACCTAATTGGGTCACTGGGTCCTTTAAGGGTCATAACAGTTAAACACACACACACACACTGGATTTACTTTGCAGGATTATTTATTTAATAAAGATGACTGCGAAAGTGTGTGTGTGTGTGTGTGTGTGTGTGTATGTGTGTGTGTGTGGATGCATTTGCAAATTTTATGGTAAAAGTCTTTGTACTTAGGTAATTTTTGACAGGGACATCTGGCTGATCTCCATAATAAATAAAGAGTCTTATATAAATGCTGTCATTTGATTGGTTCAAACTTTTGGTATTTACTTACAGCTGATTGGTTCAGGTTGCTATCTAAAGTCGAAGGTGAAGGCAAACAGTTGACTGGTTATCGCGAAGTCTCTTTCAACTAACAATTGACTTGTTGAAATAATTATTTATTCACACATTTATTTTTAAAAATTTCCACCTTGACTCGTACTCGATTGGTTACGATTTCTACCTTAACTCGTACTCGATTGGTTAGGATTTCTACCTTGACTCGTACTCGATTGGTTAGGATTTCTACCTTAACTTGTACTTGATTGGTTCAGATTTTTGCCTTGACTCGCAATTGATTGGTTCAGATTTTTGCCTTGACTTGTACTTGACCGAACCTTTATGTAAATTCTCCGCTTTGACTTTTAATTGGTTATAGTATAGAGTTAGATATAGAGTTTAAAGATCAGTCATGACTCCTATTTAAAAACATGTCTCTCAACTAACACCTCATTGGTTAAACCTTTAGTGTTTCCTCACATTTGATTGGTTAAGATCTCTGCATTTTCTTTGCATGATTGGTTCAACTTTAGGTTTTTTTACTGTTAGTTTATTAATTAAAGTCTGCACTGATTGGTTAATGTCTGACGCACTTAACTGGTGTGGACTCTGTCTTGATTTGCGCTAGACTGGAAAAAAGTCTCCGCTTTAACTGTCCCACTAGTTATGGTCTCTGCCTCACCTCACCCTCGATTAGTTAAAGTCTCTAAGAAATTTTTTTCGGACTAAAATATATTTTCGGGTCAAGAAAATACTGATATATAAAATACTAAAATGTGTGATAGATGTTAGAAATTTAGAATAAAGAATTTCTTATGTATTATGTATGTTTGGGGTGACATACTAGTGTGTAGCGTGTTGACAAATGGGGCACCTGGGGCAATTCTGGTTTGTGGACTCTTTTTGAAAAGTATACAAAAAATGTATTTGTGGAAAAAAATATATATAGAGAGTATTTTAATATATTTAAAAATATATTTGAGCAATAATATTTTTTGGCTAATATTTGTAATATATATTTAAAATATGTTTGACAATATATTTTAATATAAATAAATTAAATATTATTTTTTGATTAAGTCATTACTTAATAAATGCATTATGCAGCTCCGTAGCACTAATAGAAACGAATGCTAGCATCCTCACTGTATGGATCACGGATGCAGCGTTCAACCGTCGCAATACTTTGCTTTGTTTAAGATCAGCTTGTTCTTTTAGACTTCCTCAATGCAGTAACCAGTATTATGCTTAAGTAATCCGGACAGCCTCACACACCCATGTATCCTGTACATTATCAATCCAATTACTGCATTTCCTCATTTCCGGCTTGCTGAAAAAGTCGTTTGTGGTCGTCCTCAGACACGGGGGTGTGTTACTGTATATCCCTGCTTCCAGTAACTGGCTGCTTGTGTGAACTCTTAAAGTCTGCAACCGTCTGCAATTTTTGCGTCATGTTATATTGAGAAAGAACGCCAACGTATTAGCGATGAACCCCAAGCGTCCTCCAGCTCTGCTCCAGTTTTTTACTTGGTGGTGTTGAACCCCGATCTTCCAGGTATTAGTCCAACACCTTATCCACTAAGCTACCACTTACCCCTAAATTGAATTTAATATTTACAGCATTTGACATTTTATACAAATGAGGGTTAAGGGCCTTGCTCAGGGGCCCAGCGGGAATGACTTGGTGATGCTGGGAATTGAACTCTGGTCTTCCAGGTATTGGTCCAACACCTTAACCACTGAGCCACCAGTTTTATTCTTAATCTAAACATGCTGTGGGACAAAGACATAGAGAGCTTAAAGGTAAATACCACACACACACAAACACACACACAGCCGTTTGTCTTACGAGGACCTTAAATTATCCTAATGCCGATAACACATTAAACTAGAACCGTTACCTTAACCTTAGTAAACAAAAATAAACTATAAAGCCGTCTCATAGGGACTAATCAGCCAAAAAGCCAGACATGTCTGATATTTTTTTGTCCTTGTGTAAGGACATGTAATTTATATAAAGACAATAATGCCCCCCCATACGCACACACTTATACACTCCTACACACACAAACACACAAAAGACAGTGGTGAATCACGGTGTGAATAGAATTACATTATTACCCTCTTCATAACAGTCTGCAGAATGATTCGGCTGAATAACGAGCGCTCTGTATTGTCAGGAAACAACGCCGTGTCGTTGCTCATTTTGAAATCCAAGTCTTGCAATTATTGATGTGGGTCAATAAAACTATAACATATGACAACACACTGGGCTGAAACATCATTATCATTATCATTATCTCTATAATAGTTGCTGCTGCTGCTACATTGATTTTCAGCGTCGCATAACCGTATTTGTGTCAAGGACATCCGAGTCTGTAACACTGGCAGTGACATTGGACACGAGCCACAGTAAACTGCTTTTGATTTCGCCATGATCGTGATCCACCCCTTCTTCTGTGTATGTCCACACTGTGGTGTCCACCCACCAGGGGCCTGGGCTCTGTCTGAATTGGAGGACACGAACACACCACGTCGACGCCCCTCTAAAGTACATGCACAGATGAAAAATCCACTGGGTTTTATTTGTTTTACAGCTCTGCTGAGCCAAACTGTCTCCATGCTGACGGTAAGGACCAGTGTGTGAATCAACCTACTGACCCACCACCAGAAAAGTCAACATATTCTCTAGAGACGCTAGAACATCACATACTTTTATCCAAAATTTTGTGCTACCGCTTTTAAGGTCCCGGGTTGGTATCCCCTGCAGGGGTCTTTCTGTGTGGAGTTTTCATGTTCTCCTTGTGCTTGCGTGGGTTATGCTGGGTTCTCTGGTTTACTCCCACAATCCAAAAACATGTATGTTAGATTGATTGGTGAGTCTAAATTGCCCAAAGGAGTGAGTGTGTGTGTGTGGCCCTGTGATGGACTGGTGACTTGTCCAGGGTGTATCCCTTCTGCATTTTGCCTTTTTAGAGCGGCTTACGTTTAATTTATTGATCCAACTGAGCAGTTGAGAGTTTAGGGCTTCACTTCAGGGTCCAGAAAAAGCAGCTTGGTGGTCGTGGGGAATAAACTCACAACATTTAGCCTTTTTGTTTATACTGATTTGCTAGAAAGAGAGAGAGAAAGAGAGAGAGAGACACACAGAGTAATGACAAATTTTTGCATCTGCTGGTCATTTAGTTATAACAGGAAGTAGCTTGTTCTGTGAACATACAAAACTTTAAAAATAGACAATAATGATTCACAATCCTGTAATAGACAAAATCTTTTTGGAAATATTTAACTGGTAGATTGTACAAGTAACCTAACGAGTACAAGTTGTGTCATATCGCCGTACGCTGATTACTGATAATTAGATAATGAATTATGGGAAAATGGCAGCCCGAGTCATCATAAATCATCAGTGTAACTTGTAAACGGCTCTGTTATTAACTGCTTTTTGTAACTTAAAGCTACTCGATTACGCTTTAATCTCGAGATTTATAAATTGACCTAAATTTGTAGTAAAATTGTAGTATAGTGTTGAATATTACAGTGTTTACAGCATCCTGTTGCGGCCTTCTAGAGTAAACTGTTATTATAAGAGTGTATTCAGTTTGTAATAGTATTTACACTTGGTTATTGTTTACGACGTAGTCTAGAAAAGAACTGTAGTAAACTGATGATCAATATTTTGTTGTTTTATGGAAAACAATGTGTTAATAGTGTACAGTGTGTCCCAGTGTGAAAGACCAGGTTCCTAATTCTAATGGACAGCAATGTCGGATCATCGATTTAGCAAAAGTAAAACAATGCAGCAAAGACTTTCAACAAAAAAGAGCAATAAAAATGTAACAGTTTGTAAACATGTTGCTGGGTTTTATTGATTTTGAGGATATTGTGTGCATTGATCTGTGATGTCTGGTTTAGAGACAGAGGTGAGACCAGCTATGATGTATGGTTTAGAGACAGTGGTGAGACCAGCTATGATGTATGGTTTAGAGACAGAGGTGAGACCAGCTATGATGTATGGTTTAGAGACAGAGGTGAGACCAGCTATGATGTATGGTTTAGAGACAGTGGTGAGACCAGCTATGATGTATGGTTTAGAGACAGTGGTGAAACTAGCTATGATGAATGGTTTAGAGACAGTGGTGAGACAGCTATGATGTATGGTTTAGAGACAGTGGTGAGACCAGCTATGATGAATGGTTTAGAGACAGTGGGAGACAGAGCTACCTTGGTGAGAGACAGTGTTATGTTATGGTTTAGAGACAGTGGTGAGACAGCTATGATGAATGGTTTAGAGACAGTGGTGAGACCAGCTATGATGAATGGTTTAGAGACAGTGGTGACACAGCTATGATGAATGGTTTAGAGACAGTGGTGAGACCAGCTATGGATGTATGGTTTAGAGACAGAGGTTAGACCAGCTATGATGTATGGTTTTAGAGACAGTGGTAAGACCAGCTATGATGTATGGTTTTTAGAGACAGAGGTTAGACCAGCTATGATGTATGGTTTAGAGACAGTGGTGAGACCAGCTATGATGTATGTATGGTTTAGAGACAGTGGGAAGACCAGCTATGATGTATGGTTTAGAGACAGAGGTTAGACCAGCTATGATGCATGGTTTAGAGACAGTGGTAAGACCAGCTGGGATGATGTATGGTTTAGAGACAGTGGGGAAGACAGCTATGATGTATGGTTTTTAGAGACAGAGGTTAGACCAGCTATGATGTATGGTTTAGAGACAGTGGTGAAACCAGCTATGATGAATGGTTTAGAGACAGTGGTGAGACAGCTATGATGAATGGTTTAGAGACAGTGGTGAGACCAGCTATGATGAATGGTTTAGAGACAGTGGTGAGACAGCTATGATGTATGGTTTAGAGGACAGTGGTGAGGACAGCTATGATGTAGGGTTTAGAGACAGTGGTGAGACCAGCTATGATGTATGGGTTAGAGATAGTGGCCAGAGAAGGGACAGGTGGAAGAGCTGAAGATCTTCTTTGGGTTTTCTTTGGGAGTGATACTGTAAGGCAACAGTGCTAACCCCTAAGCCACAGTGCTGCCCCGCACCATAATTACTACAGTAATGAATGCAGTCATTAATTTTATTTAAATATTTATATATATTTATAGTATTGCCTTATATTGTAATATTATCAGAGATAAAAGGGTGTGTGTCCTACAGAAACACAGGATTTGTGTGTAGGTGTGTATCTACGCTTGAAGGCAGACATAGTGACTCCTTTAAGCGAGCGTGGCTTTGTTTCCTCCACATTGTGTGCAAGTGTGTCGCCAGTGCTCAGCTGCTTTGTCTAAACAGCTCCCTCTGTCTATTATATCCTTTCCGTTTAGACGGCGTCTCGGGCTGTCACTGACAGTCCTCGTGTGTGTGTGTCCTTGTGTGTGTACTGTATTCAGATGCATAACAATGACTGTGCACCAGCTGATTTCCTGAGTGGCCTTTCCTCGGATTCTTCCGTCACTGCATTGGCCTTCCGCTAACGCACACACACACAAGCAAACGCAATTGTTCCTTCGTTATGTGGCAACGCAATGTGACAGTAAGGTCTCTCTGAGGACGGGCGGGGAAACCTTTTTGTTTAGAAGTTTTGTAGAAAGAGGTTAAGGAAGAGGAGGGAGATGTGTGCCTATTAGGCTCCAATCAGGAAACACACACACGTTATTCCCCTTCTGCATTGTCGGCTGTTGAAAAGAAGATTGTGTCGCATTTCAAAGAGAAGGAAACCCTAAAAAAGCGTTAATTTTTGACTCCTAGGAAAAGAAATGTCTTTTCAGTTTCAGTGTAACGTATAAGCAGACTGGAGACACGAGTTAGTTCAACCCAGACTGATGCATTTATTCCATTCCAAGAAAAGGAAGATCATAGAAACTTAGCTGACTTGTGCTGGTTACTGGAGACCAGTGGAGAATGGGGAGTGGTTGCATGAAGCCAAGAGTCTAGTGGTCTAATATGTTATTCCTGGTAACCCAAGGTCCTTTCTCTGGGCCCAAGCCCACTAAATCGGCCAGATAATCCAAACGACTGCCACTACACAAAGAGTGCAAGATCTTCCCTACTGTGTAGTACATGCCATCCAGAGATCCTGAGATGGAATGTACTATCAAGAAAGAGGGTTGATCGATGGGACATAAAATGTTAGGACATAAAATGCAGCCAAGTATGCACTGAAGGTTTGAGGGGCAGAATGGGTTTAGGTTCCTTGAAAAGAGCTTCTGGGGTATGGAGCCATGAGAGGGTGTCTGCGGGTTTTTGAGGTTCTTGGACCCAGGACAGTAAGAGATCCCACAGAGCCCACCTTGCCTGTATTGCATCGGCCGCAGGTATTCCTCATTTTCCCGGTATTCTGGCAGGTGTTCCAGGTATTCCAAGGTCTCTAAGCACCATGAACTGTTGGCGAGCCCCTTCCAGCCAGGGTCTTTACTCTTGCAGATTGAGCTTGATGGCCAGAAGCTCTTGATTTCCGATATCGTATCTCTGCTCTACCGGGGTCAGCTTCTTAGAAAAGTTGGCACATGTATGGCGTTGTGGTGGTGTTCCCTACTGCCTCTACTCTGAATGTAGCCATGTCAAATTCTAAAACAAAAGGCTTGTTTTGGTCTAGGTAAACCAGGAGCGGGACAGCAGTGAATGCTTTCTGGAGCTTCTTCATTGCGTCTGTTGCCTCAGGTGTCTAGGAGGCTTAAGTGTTTGATAAAGGCGATGAAAAGGTGTTACTTGAGGAAAATTACTTGAGGTTTGTTTACACAACTGTAAAATGTGACATACTGTGGATTTCATTGTTATGGTAAGATTAATCCAAGTTCATATTTCATTTACTGTACTAATCTGAGGAAAAAAGTAATGAAATAAGGTGACGTCCTTATAATTTATGAAGTATTTAAGTTTAATTATGATATCCAGAAGTCCAGAATAACTATCTTATTTAATAAACCCCTAGCGTTAGCTTTAAAAATTACTTCCTTATCAAATTAAGGCAAAGGAAATAGCGTGAGATCAGTGTGGCCTCTTTCATCCTCCTAAAACATCCTTCTTCTACTTGACAGCCCCGTGCTTTCCTCAATCTCTACTATCATAATGCTGATAGAATCCTTAATGACTTCCTAATACACACACACACACACACACACACACACACATACAGGGAGCCAGTGTGTCTCCTCTTCTGCTTCTTTTATGACATTCCAGGCGCAAGCTGATCCAAAATAGCCGAGCTTGCTCTGCACAGGAAGTGGGGTGTGTGTGTGCACAGGAAGTAGCAGACAGGAGCTGGAGACAGTAGTCTGCTCAGCTCAGCTTAGCTTAGGGTCAAGGGTCAGGCGCAACTCTGCTGTTCAGGAAGGACATGCACAAAGGAATGGACATACAGATATGAATTTAATGATACAATTGTTAATTAATGTTAATTAATCGTTCCTGCTTTTTCCATTTTTAGCTTGTTTTTATGGTTCATCAAAGAGACACCGGTGATAAGCAGCATCTTTTTAAAGTATGATCACAGCGATTCTACAGGAAAAGAGTATTTGATGAATGAACATCTGTAGGAAAGTATGGAACATGACCTGACCCAGAGCGAGAGGAGTCAGGAAGAGCTAAGAATACAAACCACTGACTTGCATTTATTTCTGCAGGCCTGATCACAGACTAAATATTTAGCAAAATGTTTGGTGCAAAAATTATTGTAAATAAATGACTCTGCTGCCACTGCCAGGCCCCTGAGCAAGGCCCTTGGCCCTTAACTGCTCAGTTGGATAAAAAGGAGATAAATTTAAGTCGCTCTGGATAAGGGCATTTTAAGTCGCTCTGGATAAGGGCATTTTTCGAATGCCAGATATGTAAATACATTAACTCAGAACCAAACAAAATAATTATATACAAGCCCAAAACCCGATGATGCAATTAGCGCAAGACCTTCAAACCACCGACGGAAAATGTCGAAATTAAAGGTTATTAAGGTATAACCTTCTAATCTTAAAATGCTTGTTTGCTGCTAGCTACCATTTAGCAAGATAACACAGGTTAAGGAGCGTATCATTAATGACATAAAGCTCTGAATGATTCTTCCTGTGCATTTATTTTTGATGCATATCAAACAACATCATGACATCATGACAACTAATTACCCACTGTGACATAAAGATTATGTTACAGTCTGAAAATCAACAATCAACCCAGACTATACAAAATTGCACAATGTAAAAATGGCTTAAGAGACTCAAACCCTGTTCCAGCATGACAATGCGCCTGTGCACAAAAACCCTAATCTCCATAAAGACATGCTGTGTTCTGATTGGAGGTGAAGAACTCTCATGTCCTGACTCAGCCCTTAATACTGAACCCCTTTGGAACCCTGACTGAACCCCAGACCTCCTCACTTTAACAACATTAGTGTCTGATCTCACTAATACTATTGTAAATGAATAAACACAAATTCCCACAGTCACATGACACAATCTAATGGAAGTTATCAGACTGTTGGAGAAAGATCGAGACTAAATTTGGGATAGAATAGAAACATATAGACATGATGGTCTTATTTGTCCCTAAATAGGTACCTACACAAGAGGGGATTTCAGCTAGCAGAGTCTTTATCACCGATTACATTCTGCCATTTTAATCAGACGTAACTGTACTTGAGCTGGTACAGCTGTTCTCTCTGACATTCCTTGCCATGCTCATTTTCATCATCATTAGCTACTCCAGAATCCGGCTCAGAGAAGTAGGGTTCCAACCTGACTATAATTATCCACAGGACCCATAAAATGCTTACCTCTTACCTCTACAGTCATTCGGAAACTCATAAAATCTGTTTCTATTCCATTCATTAACCTTATCTGACCTTATCTTTCGCCTGATATTACCCTGGGGCTGAAGGTCAAGGTTGTTAAGGGTTAATAACACTGGCATGTTAATTATACAAAATGTTTGGTCTACGTCAGATGGCATTAACTGCGTCCTGTTAGTGTTGACATAACATAGGGATGTTTCTTTGCCTAAAAAAGTTTACTTTGGGGGCCAGAAAACACTGAATCACACCGGAAGGTCACTGAATGTAGACACATCTGGATTATTAGGAAACGTTTAATGCTGTAACTTTATACTACGGTTTAAAAATTGACTGTGGTACTAATTTTGACATGAAAGTTGCTCATCAGGGGACGTGGTAGACCAGTGGTTAAGGTGTTGGACTGCTAACTGAAAGATGTTGGGTGCCTTAACAAGGCCCTTAACCTCCAATTGAAATTGAAAAAATTTACTCGCTTTTCCAACTGAAAAAAACCCCACAGCAATAAAGATGGAGTATTTTTTACGAGATGTCTGCCCTCTTCCCCTCTGTGGTTTCCCATCATTGCCCGTGCAGGTCTTTGACCTCTTTTAACTTTTAATGACCTGCAGTGATGCAACACTCTGACATACCAATCTGTCAACAACTTTCTTTTACACACACACACACACGCACACACACACACACACACACACACACAAATAGTACATAAGTCTTGAAAGCGTCGCTCTCGTCTCTCTTTTTTGTAACTCACGGACTCACTGCAAATGAGCTTACAATTAATTAATGTTTTTATTACACTCAGTGGGCGAGAGACATTAAGTCGAAATGTAAGTGAGAGAGACACGAAAGAAGAAGAAGTAAGGAAAAAACAAGGTGACAACATCACTGTTTTTCTCTATCGTACTCTTTCGTACACAGAGCAAGGACAGAAACAGAGAATCAGTTAAGTCAAGGCCGGAATGACACTTTACACGTCACACACGCGTGAAAAACACAAACACAGGCCTCATCAACCACGTTTGACATTTGGGCTCTGTAAATGATTGGCTTCTGATCGATTTCTGCCACACAAACAATACCATATACACTATATGACCAAAAGCGACTATATTACCCTGTACTGTATTGTCCTTTCTTGTGCTGTCCTGTGCTGAACTGTATTGTCCTACACTATCCTGTATTGTATTGTACAGTCCTGTCTTGTATTGTCCTGTACTAACCTGTATTGTCTTGTACTGTCCTGTCTTGTATTGTCCTGTACTAACCTGTATTAACCTGTACTGTCCTGTATTGTACTGTATTGTCCTGTACTGTCATGTATTGTCTTGTACTGTCCTGCATTGTCCTGTACTGTCCTGTATTGTCCTGTACTGTCATGTATTGTCTTGTACTGTCCAGTCTTGTATTATCCTGTGCTGTTCTGTATTGTACTGTTCTGTCTTGTATTGTCATGTACTGTCCTGTATTGTACTGTATTGTACTGTATTGTCCTGTACTGACATGTATTGTCTTGTTCTGTCCTGTCTTGTATTATCCTGTGCTGTTCTGTCTTGTACTGTTCTGTCTTGTATTGTCCTTTACTGTTCTATATTGTCCAGTACTGTCCTGTATTGTCCTGTACTGTCTTGTACGGTCTTGTACTGTACCGTCCCCTGCGAGTTTAAAGAGTGATATATCAGAGTGTCCAGTTTAAGATGAAAGCAGAGAGGAATGTCTGACAGGAGTGAAGGAATTTGGACAGAATGAGAAAGTGGTGATAAAGTGATGACAGATTCGATACAGTGACTCAGTCCGATTGGTTATCAGACACAGCTGTGTGTAGGCTGAAGCGTACGGAGTCTGAGCTGCAGAGGTACAGGGACTTTTTGGTCGGTGTGTGTGTGTGTGAAAGAGAAAAAGGGAGACTGAGAAAGAATCTCTCTATCTTTCTGTCTCTGCCTGTCTCTCTGTGTCTGTCCCTGTCTCTCTGTTTGTCAATACTCAATAACTCAAGCCAATACACATTACACCAGACATGTCCAGACAGCATCATTCACACTCATTTATTTTTTCATTTCTAAAAAAAAAAAATTATAGTGTAATTATCTATTTTGGCTCTGTCTCTTTGTTTTTCGTGTGTGTGTGTGTGTGTGTGTGTGTGTGTGTGTTTGTATGTTTGTGTGTGAGTGTGATGTCTGCGTCATTTGGTGCTTCCAGATGTCACCACGGCATAATTCACCCATTCAACATTGTTGAGAAGTGTGTGAATGATATGCACTGATTCAGGCAGGTAGGAGGTAGAAGGCTGCGGAATTCAGTCCCTCACACACACACACACACACAGACACACACACACACACTTTTAGAGACAAATCTTCAAAGCTGTGAAACAAAGGATAGAAAATGATGGAAAAATGTCATCTCTCCGTTTCTTGTTTTTTGTCCTTATGTTAAGATGTTAAAATAAAGACTGTAAAAAAACATTTTAGTGTTTTTAGGGATAAAGTTTATTCTAAACCTGCAGAAAAGTAAATTAATTATCATTAAAATTCCAAATCCAAGATTTCTCTTTCTACTTTCTGGATATTTACTCTTCCTTTTTTTGTTTCCTGGATATTTCCTTTTTTTCATTCTGCTTCCTTCTTTTCTCCCACTGCTTCCTGGATATTTCCTCTTCCTCCTTCCTGGATATTTTTTTTTCTTTCAACTTCTGGGATATTTCCTCATTCTCTGTCTACCTCCTGGATATTTCCTTTTTCTCTTTTTACTTTTTGAATATTTCTGAACTTTTACTTTCACTCCACTGCATTTCCTTTCCACTGCAATAAAATGTAGACTTTTACTCCATTATTAAGATAAATTGTGTAATAATATGTTAATATATCAGTTATATGTTCAGGGCGAGTGCTCATGATGTTGTCTCAAGTGCTTTTTACCTCAGCTTGCTGTGACAAAAGAACTAATTATCAGCGCTGCTGGAGTTTACACACACACACGCACACACACACACACACACACACACACACACACACGCACACGTAAAGAAAATTACCACACAGTGTAGCTGAGAGTAAAAAGCATATCTTGCTGTAGCTTTGTGTTCTGATAAGTCTGCTATGTGCTGAAATCCTGAGACTCTGGGAATCACCGAATCTCCAGAAACTCATCTTCATGCTGCTCATCACAGGAAACCACATATCGAATAAACTGCTAGGCTGTCGGGATGACTCCCTGTTCTTATCTCAGCTCTTTCACTTCCACAAGTTCACCTCCGTTTTATTGTAAAACATGTGCCTCGGAGTTCAACAGGTTCCTGTTCAGAAACATTTTTCATTCTGCTGGTTAAAAGCCAAATTATGTTAACTGGTGGCTTAGTGGTTAAGGTGTTGGACTGATACCAGAGAGACTGGGGTTCGATTCCCAGCACCACCAAGTCACTACTATGCCCCCCAGAGCAAGGCCCTTAACCCCCAATTACTCAGTTGTATAAAAGAGATAACTGTAAGTTGCTCTCGATAAGGGCGTCTGCCAAATGCTGTAAATTATCAATTTTGTTTTAGTAACATATTTATATTTACAAAATAAGTACAATTTACACACACACACACACACACACACACACACACACACATAAACGGATAACAAATATATTTTAAGAAAAAGATAAATCAACAAATCACAAATAAATAATGATGAATGAAGTAAAAGGGAAAAAAGATCCAGTGTCTGTAATCCGAAATTGATTTTTTTATTAAATTAATCAAAATTTATTCTCTGTATATCCATTTAGTTATTTGTATTTATTATATAAATAAATATAAATAAAATCAAATCATCTCTCTCATGACAGTTGCTGTGGAAAAGACACTATGACACTTTTATGACCTTGAACAGGAACATAACCAAATCTTCATCACCTCCTCCTTCAAACACACATACACAAACACACACACACACATTTAATATAAATCCGATTTAAAACATCTGATTTTATAATCTAATGTCAGTTTGGATTTGATTTCCTGTTCAAAAACCCTTCAGTGCCCCAAAAACTTTAACAAGCTCGTCCATTTTTCTCTTTCAACCACTGTTTATCCTATACCGTATGTCTAGGGGGGGTTGCTTAGCTACAGCTGTCTCTATGTATATGTCCTAAATGCCCCAGTGGTCATCTTAGAGGCTTCTGATTGGCCAGAAAGACACAGTGACCCAACCAATCAGAACAGGAAGCAACCTGATGGATACTTACAATCGTGACTCATGGTTCATACACACCTTGAATACAGATCAGCAAGGCACAAAACAGACCAAGCCATGATACACACATTCTATGGAGGGTAGAGAACATTCCTGATCAGAGGGTTTTCATTCCCTGGCTTTATAGAAAAAAGAGAGATAAGGCTTAAACGAGGTGCTGTACTGTCACTAATGAGAACTAATGAGGGCAGGAGGGGTTCGGATCTGCTGGCAGATTGACAGGGGAGTTGATAAAGCGCTTCTTAGATGGGATTTAATCAACTTACAGTGCAAGCAGGATGGTTAATAAAAAGCTCATAAAGTGCTGCCTTAAAATCCAGAATAAGACAGAGACGTTTATGTTCATAATCTGGCAAATATCCAACGTTCCAATATTTATGAGTAGCACTATAACAACTTCTAGAACTTACGGTGTTTATCACTCTTTCTTTATATTTCCTAGTACGTTATGTTGTGCCAACCCATCACAGATACACTCACAGATACACTATAGACAGAATAAACAACCAAAGCATAGGGAGAACATGCAGACCACACACACACAACTGTCTGGATAAAAACTGTCTGGAGTCACGTAAGTGTGTATGTGGGTGTGCTTTGTGATGAGTTAAACCCTGTCTTTTTGTCTCATCCCAGATGCCACACACACAAACCGTTGTCGAAACCTTTTCTTAGGATTTTAAACGTTACTCTGATTTCTTGAACTAAAAGGCTACATTTAGGATTAGATGACTTGACTTGACAATTAAAGTCCAGACCTTCTGCCGTCAACAAGCAGTACAAAGATATTAATTGGTCTGGTACTGGTATGGGCAGAACGGTGGCTTAGTGGTTGGCATGGTTGCCTCAGAGCAAGAAGGTCCCGGGTTCGTTTCCTGGACAGAAGTTTGCATGTTCTTCCTGTGCTTGCGTGGGTTTACTCAAAACCATGTATGTTAGATTGATTGGTGATTCTAAATTGACCATAGAAGTGAGTGTGAGTGTGTGTTTGGCCCTGTGATGGACTGGCGACCTGTCCAGGGTGTCCCCCTTCTATCTTTCACCCTTTTAGAGAGGGCTGGTTTAGACTTCTGCAGATCCCCGTGACAGCGAATTAGGGAATAAGCGGGTATAGAAGATGAATAAATGAATAAATGGTACCAGAACATTCTTCATAGAGTCCACAAACCTTTAAAAGAGTCCTGTTACCGTATGGTCTGTTTTTATTTTTCCAAATATACATCTGTTTATACGCTCACGCATGAAATTTTATTTTTAATCTCCATACTTTATGTTCACACATCCTCTGGTGTTTATCAAGCTGGCAGTAATTTGTATCTAACAATCCCTGTTCTTTGCGTCAAGGACGAGTGAAGGAAAACCTCGGCCTCTTTCTCACACAAATAGAGAAGAAAAGAGTTCTGGAATGTTATCAGTGGCATTCCCAAAAGCAGGAAGGGTTTTCCGAGATGAAACGTCTCCTCCGTGGCATTCTTGTGACAGGACAATACATGCCAACCCAAAACACACACACTGCACATGGGAAATATGTGTTTTGTTTAAGTGTGAGAAAAGATTTCCATTCACATTTTTTAACAAAATGTTCCCGAAGATCTATATGAGGATTTATGTAACTACTACCACTAACACGAGTCTGTAAAGAGTTTATTCCGGAACAGGCGCGACCATGTGACATCAGATTACCCATTCGACCAATCAGCTCCATGCCGTCACGCCTGTTGAGGTGAGGGATTTCAGTCATGAGAATCCAGGCCACGTCTCCAGAGCTCAGGCTGCTGATATCCAATTCACTTTAACTCATCAGCTTGCCTTTTAATGGATTCTTTTCATTCCCTCTTTGTTAAATATTCCCTTTGTGCAAACCGCTCTCGCTTCTCTCGGCCCTTTTCGCCGTCTGTTTACACGTACCACTCGATACGAAAATTCTTATTCAACCTATTCAGAGTTGCAGAGTGTGATTAAAGTTTTCTTTTCTTAATAACGGGTTGAAAGGAAAGCGCTTTGTGTAACAGTCTCCCTGCTAAATTCAGACGCATTCATAATTCATTATCTTGCTGCAAAAAGAGTCGGAGGGAAGCTGATGGATAGAGCGATAATACGGAGAAAGAATAAAAGAATATATTCATTTCTTTCACTTTATTTTTACTTTACATTTGAACTTTTGTGTCAAATTTAAAGACAACCATCAATACTGTACATTCTGCTAACTTTACAGAATGAGTCGATCGGTTAATTGTTTTATTAGTGGCAGTAATATGCAGTTTTTATCCATTTATAGTTATTTTTTTAATAAGGTGAAGTTAGTTTACATATTAGTTATAGTCTTGTGACTCAAGGCAAATGTTTTGGATTTAATTGCAGCTTTGGGCAGACGTCCTTATCCAGAGCGACTTACATTTATCCCATTCATACAACTGAGAAATTAGGGGTTAAGGGCCTTGCTTAGGGGCCCAACAGTGCTATCTTGGTGGAGCTGGGAATCAAACCCACAATTTGCCACTACCTCCCACATTTTATTTACCCGAAAGGGCGTCTGACAGACATGTAAAGTGTTCTTCTCTTCGTCGAAGCAGAGACCAGGAGACGTTGGGAGATGTTTCAAGCAGAAGTTACTCTTCATTAAGAACTCGCTGTGCATCGCTGTAGTCATCCAAGTCTAACTGTATCTCAGCACAGTAGAGTTTATATCTTTCGAGGGGGAGGAATACATAGAGGTGGAGACAATCTACACAAAGCATGAGGGAACAGTGTTGTTTGAATGTAAAGGTTCTAAAGCAATCAGCCTGACAGTATGGTCACATTATCATAGAGACAAAGGACAGCTGTACCCCTGATCTTAGCATTTACATTAAACTTGCCTAGTGGTCAGGAAGTGACTAGAGACAAAAGGGTATTATCTCAGAAACCTGGGCTGAATGACTTGATCTTCTCAAAATGTTATCATCTAAAATGAATTTGTAATCCAACAAAAGCAACCAATCAGCTTGTTTTATCCAGTAAAGTGTTTTTTTCCATCCAAAGATGAAAAGTTCTGGTATAAAGTACCGGTTCCATCTACCAAATCAAAAAGACCACGAATATCACTTTCTGATAAACTGGCTGCAAATATCAAAACGAAAAAATTGATTTATCAAGAACAGCTGTCGCTTCTTTCTTATATAAATCATCTCAAAAATGTTCAGATCTCATCGTCTACCAAAACATACCGGTCACTTTCAGCTAATTTGGTTATCACATGATCTGTTAAAGCAAAATCACATGACTTTTCCTGATGCGTATGCTAAAATTTATTAGCTCAGTTTATGTTTGTCGTAATCGCTTAGTGCGCTTAATTTTTTATGCACAATTTTTAGAATTAATGCACATCTTGGTGTTTCCATCAAGAGGTTTTTTTTTTATGCTGATGTCCCAAATGTGCATAAAAATAGAGGGATAGAAAACATGGCTAATGATCCTACAATGTTCCTGTGTGCAAACATAGAATTTATGTTTAATATGTCATATAAATTTGCTAGTGGATTTATAAAAAATAAAAAATAGTAAATTAGTAGAATTATCCATCTGTACATAAACTATATAAACATCGATCAGAAGTACGACTTACTTTGTAGACCAAACCCACTAGGAGTTTGGATCATCTGCCATTTTTTCAAGATAAACGCTTTATAAAATATGACATCATTCCCAGTACAGGGACATCAATAGGATCACTGGTTTTGGCAATGCATTGTGGGATTTTTTTGTGGGAATGTTGTAGTGCAATGAAAAGATTTGTCGATCGCGTATGACACCACATCTTCTTTGATAACGTCTGGAATAATCTGTATTCTGGATTACGCTGTCTGCATTTGTGCCCCTTCTTAACACACCGTTCGACCTGAGCCTGTTTTTTTCTCTCTCAGCCTCAACTGGGTGCATTTATTAGTAAGAATTGATTAATTAACATCAACTTGACAGTGCAGCTAATCCATCATGGTGGCTTCAATTAGAAATCGGCTCATTAAAGGATTGTGTGCACCCATTAACTAAATCTACCATCTGCGGAGGCTTTTCCCGCCTGTGACGTGCTGTGAATAGCAAAAACATTCAAAATGCAAGCAGTTCGGTGATTGTTTATTTTTTTAATCTCGAGGTTTCATTATCGTCATTAACTAAAGTGCCTTACTGCTTAAACTAGGTAACAAGTCAGACAGGTATATCCAGGTATTAGGTTTCGAGAGAGGTTTCGAGTTGGGCCCCTAAGCAAGGCCCTTAACCTCCAATTGCTCAGTTGTATAAAAGAGATCAGTGTAAGTCGCTCTGGATAAGGACGTCTGCCGAATACCGTAAATGTAAAAATTTTGTGTCAATTTAGAGTAGTTCAGTTCTGGATGTTGATAGATTCTAGAACAAGATGTAGCCAAGAATGGATAAAATCCTGCGACGATAAAAAACAGTCTTTACTGGTTGCAACTTTCATTAAAAAAAGCATTTATTCATTCATTCATTCATTCATTCATTCATTTTCTATAACCACTTATTCCCTAATTCGGGGTCACGGGGAGCTGCTGGAGTCTATCCCAGCCGTCTCTGAAAGGGCGAAAGGCAGGACGGGTTCACCCTGGACAGGTCACCAGGCAACTTTTATTAAAAAAAGCACAAATGCCTGGTGTTGTGAGGATATTGTGTGGATATTGCTAGTCTGAGTCACTGTGAGCAAATAGATTTTTTCACCCATCGCTGGTAAATAATTAACTGAAAGCTGTGTATTGAGTACGACATTCCACAAGATCTGTGTGCTTTAAGGTCCCAACATAATAATATGAGATCTTCCTTTTATTTAATCTTTTTGACTATGGATACACTAACAAAGCAGCTTCACTAAAATAGAGTTATAAAGTTTTAAAAATATATATATTATTTCTAATAAGTGAGTTAAAGGGACCAGGAAGTAGATTCAAATCAGGATCCCATCCTCCACTCATTGACATCCCCACAAAGTCTGAAGCACAAAGTTATTTAGATCTGTGTAAATTGTAGCATTATGTTATTTCTTTACTGGAAATATGACAGTACCTCTGTGCACAAAACCCCTGATCTCCATGAAGACATGCTGTGTGCTGATTGGAGTGTAAGAACTGTCCTGACTGCAAGTCCTGTCAACCCTTAATACTGAACACCTTTGGGATGAACTGGAACCCCGTCTAAACCTCAGACCTCCTCACTTTAACAACATTAGTGTCTGATCTCATTAATACTATTGTTACTGAATGAGCAAATCCACACAGTCACATGACCCAATCTAGCAGAGAAGAGGAAATAAAGCTTATTCTTCAGTAACATTGGAATGTGATGTTTAACAAGCGTGTATGAGTGTGATGATCAGGAGACACAAACCCTGAAGTATTTCTGTATTTCACTGCCAGTAAACTGTTATCCTGACAGCAGATAACATGAGGTGGGGACAGATGAACACCAGACCATAGCAGCTCACCATGCACACACACACACACAGCAAATTTGCTGTGTCTTATTTATTTAATAATTTGATAAAAAGATCTAACCTGCTTTGTTTGCCGTTTGTGTGTGTGTGTGTGTGTGTGTGTGTGTAAGGTGTCTGCCCTGAGCATACAAATAACCTTTCCAAATGTCATCCATTGCTATTATTTTTACCTTTAATGCAACACACACACACTTGTCAGACCCCCCCCCCCCCCACCTCTTTTTACCCTGTTTCTGTTTGCTGTCTGTGGTTTGATCTATTTTCTCTCCTCCTGAACGCAGTGTTTCTTTTCTCATGTCTGGATCAGTGTACGTGTGTGACGACACGTGAGGAAAAACCTTGCAGTTAATAGGAGGGAGGATTACATTTCACAGGAAAAAACAATTTGAGCCTTGTTTATTTTATAATTTTTGTCTTTTTCTATTCCGATTTTTTTTATTCATCCGTCTATACATCTGTGCATTCCTTCATACCTCTATCCATCTGTCCATCTATTCATCCATCTATCATTCATTTATTCATTCATCCTTCTATCTGAACATTCATTAATTTGTTCATCATTTATTTATTTATCCATGCATCCATCCAGCCAGCCAGCCATCCATCCATCCATCCATCCATCCATCCATCCATCTATTCACCCATTCACTCTCAAATCCATCCATCCATCCATCCATCCATCCATCCATCCATTTACCCATGCATTTAGCCATCCATCCATCCATCCATGCATCAATCTATTTATACATCCATCCATCTATTTATACCATCCATCCATCCATCCATCCATCCATCCATCCATCTATTTACCATCCATCCATCCATCCATCCATCCATCCATCCATCCATCCATGCATCAATCTATTTATACATCCATTCATCCATCCATCCATCCATCCATCCATCTATTTATACATCCATCCATCCATTCATTTTTCCATCCATCCATCCATCCATCCATCCATCCATCCATCCATCCATCCATCCATCCATCCATTTTTACATCCATCCATCCATCCATCCATCCATCCATGCATCAATCTATTTATACATCCATTCATCCATCCATCTATTTATACATCCATCCATCCATCCATCCATCCATCCATCCATCTATCCATCCATCCATCCATCCATCATCCATCCATCCATCCATCCCATCCATCCATCTCCATCTATCCATCCATCCATCCATCCATGCATCCATCTATTTATACATCTATCCATCCATACATCCACACAATTATGTTGCAAAAAAAGGTCACAATGATTGGATAGAATTACACGCTATCGCAGAATTCACAGGCATTGAATAAATTTTGCATTATTAGTTGCGGTTGTAAAATCCTAGATGGACTGCTAAGTGTAATTAGCAAGCTAGCAAACAGGCTTGAAATGAACAAACAAAAGCTGTTTAACTGTCCAACCGTGGTCACATGTACCATAATGTGCTAATGATTTAACAGCAGTAATAAGATTCCTTTTTATTTTATGTAAGAAAGCTGCTATTTAAAAAAACCCGATCTGGTTTAATTTCTTAGCTTTGGAATCAACATATAGAATTAACATTATTCTTAAAGATTTAACAGCAGTGATGCAATGGATAAGGAATGACTGCAAACTTTTTTTTTTTACAGTCTGTTAATACAGTATAATTAGCAAGCTAGCTATCTGGCAGCCTTTCTCACGCTCAGGCAGCGCTGCATCTCCAAATGACTCAGCATAGTCATAGTGGTCGTCAAATTCATATCTAATTAAATAAGAATCTCAGCGCTGTGATGTGTGATGTGCATGCTACTTTTGCAGTAGGAGGAAAGAGCTGGCTGCATTATGCAGAAGATCTGCCATGTTGAATTGCGATTACCTTGATGAATCTCCTGTTTGCACCATGACGTAATGTTTTGGCTTCGGTCCAAGGTGGATGTGATGGTGAAGATTCACGGTAGGTGTCACACTTCCTGTGGCTATTCACAGAACTGGCCAAGAAGATAGATAGAGAGAGAGAGAGAGAGAGAGAGAGAGAGAGATCCAAGGATGACATAATCTATTCCATGCTCATGCTAGTTTAAACACACACGTATTCTTTATCTCACACACTCCTTTTCACTGTCTGCTTGTCTGTCTCTCTCTCTCTTTCTCTCTCTATTTTCTGCACATAAGCAAGAACAGAAACCTTCATCCACAGTTTAATTCCAAAACACCAAATCAAACACAATCAGGAAGCACATCCCGTTATAGGAAAATCATCAATGAACCCCCGAGTGGTGTGAAGCAGCCTGTCACATGACTAATTGTTTCTAGGAAGTGAATATTTTCCCTAAAGCAGCACATACCACAGCAAAAATCAACATTTCATTATCAAAGGAAGACACGTCACTTTCATCAGTTTATCATTTGTGGGATGTTCTGGAACATCAACGTAAACCTTACAGTTCCTGGTATTCAGTTATTAAGACAAACACAGATTGAAGTGATACCGAGAACCCAAAAAGTTGCACTTCTGACTGTTACAAGTCTCTTAGTCATGATTCATTAATACTATATCTATTTCTTAATTCAACTGAGCAGTTGAAGGGCTTTTCTCAAGGGCCCAGCAGTGGCAGCTTGGTGGTCCTGAAACCCTGCACCTCATTATTATTATTATTATGATCAGAATTAATAATAATTGCTGTCATCAATCCGTTTTTTATTTAAAGCATTTGTTTTTTCTCTGTACAACATTTTGTCCAATATTTTTAGAATATTCTGCACTGTTGGCGTAAAAATGACTAAAAATGGAATGAATAATATTATGCAAAAAAAGTCCTGGTCTGCTGAAACTGGAAATCATTAGACAGACAGACGGGCAGACAGACAGACAGACAAACAAGCAGGCAGACAGACAGACAGACAGATAGATAGATAGATAGATAGATAGATAGATAGATAGATAGATAGATAGATAGATAGATAGATAGATAGATAGACAGACCGCAACAGACAGACAGACATAGATAGATAGATAGATAGACTATGATACTGTATATACTATAAGATAGATAGACCGTACAGAGACAGACAAGACAGATAGACAGTACAGATAGATAGATAGATAGACAGATAGATAAATAGACTATATACGTAATAGACAGATAGATAGACAGACAGACAGACAGACAGATAGATAGAATAGATAGATAGATAGATACAGACAGATAATAGACTATATACTGTAGATACGATAGATAGACCGACAGACGACAGATACAGACAGATAGATAGATAGATAGATAGATAGACAGACAATAGATAAATAGACTATATACTGTAGATAGATAGATAGACCGACAGACAGACAGACAGACAGACAGACAGACAGATAGATAGACAGATAGATAGATAGATAGATAGACAGATAAATAGACTATACTGTAGACACAGACAGACAGATAGATAGATAGATAGATAGATAGATAGATAGATAGATAGATAGATAGACAGACAGATAGATAGACAGATAGATAGATAGATAGATAGACAGATAAATAGACTATACTGTAGACAGACAGACAGAAAGACAGACAGAAAGACAGACAGACAGACAGACAGACAGACAGACAGATATAAATACTAGATACTGTAGACAGACAGAAAGACAGACAGACAGACAGACAGACAGACAGACAGATAGATAGATAGATAGATAGATAGATAGATAGATAGATAAATGTAACTGTAATTTGAACGTATTTCAATAGTTTGGTGTGTATAGTTTGGTGCACAACTTAGATGGATGGATAAATAGAAGTTTTTTGCACCTGTTTACCAGCATGTCAGGAAGTTAATGTGGCAGAAAGCAGCCATGTTAAATGGCTCAATTCTGTGAAATTCTGAGCCGCCACACATCTTTATTTTTTCCTGGAAGTGATTGATTAATGCTAAACATTAAACCAGCCATTCAGCAAAGTTATTTCAGTGTCAAAGCCTCGAGCCTTCATTACTGACTGATTCATTCACCTACCGATTCGTGGAGTCACAATAATACCGAGAACAATTTCAGCTGTAATCTCAAGTCCTGTTGTACACCATTGTGTCTGAGGTCTTAAAGAATGAACTGCAGGGAGGTTTGAATCACATGCAAGTAAAGAAGAAAGTATTGTTATTACACAACACCTTGAACGAAACATGTGATTCACAATATCGGGTTCTTAGAACAGAAGATGATGACTTTACTACATTACATTTACAGCATTTGGCACATACCCTTATCCAAGGTGACTTATATTCATCTCTGGAAATCAACGCCTGATCTTCCAATTAGCAATCTAACACCTTAACCACTGCACTACCACTTCCTACTTTGCTAGCTTATACTGTTCATACCGTGGCTGTTTGGTTTGCCTTAATATTGTCCAGTACTTCATCCTGAAAATAAATAACAGCAACTTTACATTATATTGCAATATACACAATATGGAAACAAGTGATTGGACTTTGAGGTATTTAATGATAGTATTAGTGGGATCAGACAGTAATGTTGAGGTCTGGGGTTCAGTTGGGGTTCCAGTTCATTCCAAAGGTGTTTAGTATAAAGGGTTAAGTCAGAATCAAGAATTTGTACAGGACATAAACGTTCTTCTACTCCAATTAGAACACAGCATGTCTTCATAGAGATCAGGGGCTTTGTGCCCACGAGCGTTGTCATACTGGAACAGGGTTCTAGATAACGGTGTGCTTCAAATTGTGGGGATGACACCCTTATACTGGTGAGGTGTGCACAAACTTTTGACCTTATATTTTATAGGCAAAGGAATAACATAAGAACTTTAGTTTTGCTGAGCAAACATTAATCTGAAAGGATTCCTCTTCTGCACTGACAGCATCCTGAGGTAAAACCCGGAGACTTGAGGCAGTGTCTCCTCCCACCACAGCTGTCAATTCAAGAAAAAAACTCTGTCATGCTTGAATGTTGTTGTTTTTTGGTGGTGGTGGTATGGCTTCGTATTTCCAACAAATGCTAGCTTTAAGTACTGTACAGTACATGCCACCAAAAGAGTTTACGAATGAACAAATCTAGGTGGTTAATCTACGTACTGTTCCTAATATTAAATGTGAAATATTTGATATTTGATTGCCATTTATAGATTATTTAAAATGGTGTGTGTGTGTGTGTGTGTGTGGTGTGCATCAGGTTAAGGTTGCTGCACTGCATCATCTCATTAGACAGGATTGATGAAGCTGTAATCCATCATTCCTCATTCATCCTCTTATGAACCAAAACCTTCATTCACACAATCAGAGACACACTGAGAAAGAAAGAAAGAAAGAAAGCAAGACAGAGAGAGTGAGAGAGAGAGAGAGAGAGAGAGAGAGAGAAAGCATCATCCGCAGCAAAGTAGGGAGGGGGGTGGGATAACCAGGAGGATGAGAGAGCAACAGAGAAAGCGCCGTAGAGACAGAGGGAGAAGAGCAGAGCAGACGAAGGGACGCCGCATCTTGTGCTCTTGCCTCTTGTTGACAAAGTGCAGGATTGGTTTAGTCTCTCTTTCACACACACAAACACACATGCATGCAAAAACATACACATAAAACACGCACATACACACCACCTGCAGGCAGCGGTGCAGCGCAGAGCCGTAGTCGGAGCAGCTCGGTGGGCATGATGTAATAGAAACGACATCATCGCCTATCAGCATCATCCCGACTGCAGCGACATAATCGGAGTGAGCGATAACAGCGAGTGTGATCCTGGACCATCGGAGGCAACAACACCGGTGAGCAATTGTTGCTCGTCCTCTCTCTCACTATGTGTATACCAAAAACATACATGTCAGATTTACTAATGTAGCCATAATGGCTACAACTGTTGTAATTTGTAAACTGTTAACATCTATTAAAATCCCCCCCCCCCTCCTTGAACAGGCATCACACTGGGTTCTGCGGAGTGTGGGGGGCCGCCGGAGGCCATGCGCCTAGTCCATGGCACAGAGAAACACACCTTCTCCTTTAAGAAGTGCTCTGCCTTCCAGTTCGTCAAGAGGAAGGTATGATTGTTGCTCTCTGGGTGTAGGTACCTTGTTAAAGAATGTGGGTGAACCTGATTGGTTGAAAGATTGTGCTAAAAAATGTGGTCAGCTTTTTCTATATGTTAGGAATCAAATCATAATAATCAGTTTAACCCTAAATATTACATTCCCAGCGTACAAGAATTTCCACAGAACTTTTACTCACGTTTTTTAAATGTTACCACAAAACATTCTTAAAACAATGTCCATGAAATGTTCTCAAAATGTTAGTCATAGTTGATATACATTCTTGTAATCTAGAGTAATGTTTTTGCAACATCCTTATGATGTTATTCGTACTTGACAAATGTTATTAAAATGTTTAGAGAAAACGTTTTAGAAACAAAGATTTTGGAACATCTTTAAGATGGTATTTGTATTTAAAGAAAAATCTGCATATGAAAAAAAAAATCTGAAAAATCGAAAGAGTTTGTATGTTCTCCCTGTGCTTGCGTGGGTTTACTCTGGGTTCCCCGGTTTCCTCCCACAGTCCAAAAACATGTATGTTAGATTTACTTGGGGATTGTAAATTGCCCATAGGAGTGAGTGTGAGTGTGTGTGTGGCCCTGTGATGGACTGGTGACCTATCCAGGGGTCCTGTCTTTCGCCCTTTCTGAGACGGCTGGAATGGACTCCAGCAGATCCCTGAGACCCCGAATTAGGGTATAAGCGGGTATAGAGGATGAATGAAAAAAAATCGTCACATACGAATAACATTCCAAAAACGTTGTTCTTAAAACATTATTTCTTTGATGAATGTTCTCATAGTGTTTCAAAACAAATGTTCTTAGAACGTTTTTGGAACGTCCTTATGACTTTAATCGTAGTTGATGAATTTTCTTGAAATTTCATAATTATAAAATAAGGTTTTAACATTGTTAACACATTTTTTGGAACAATTCCACTTGCATTCACAAAACCGAAACAAAAAGTTCTTAAGTCCGAAATTTGTTAGCTGTGAATTTTATCACTTCTACTAAGACATTGTATGGATTTGGTTGCGAAAAAATAAATAATATAAAATGTGATTAGAGGCCCTTTTAATCAGAGCAGAAAACATACTGATTGTTACAACTGTTCTGACACTGGAGACTCCTTCCAAACTTATACCAGAACCGTCTTAATCATATCAACAGTTAGACATGGTTAGTAGTCCATCTTTGACAGAACATTTGCTATACAAGTTCATGTGAAAACTGTTGCTATTGACCCGACGGCATTAACAGAATAAATGCGTTAATATAAAATCTGACTGTCAAACAATCAAGATTCAGGAGTTTATCGTCACGTGAAGACAAAACATCTCCAGTAGAAACACCTTCCAGCAGTCTATGATATAAAACATATATATAAATATAAAACAATGCAATGTTACAAAAAATAACCAATATTGTTTGCATGCGTAGGCGTCTGTCAACAATAAGAGATGTAAGAAAAAAGCCACACCCCTTTGAGCGAGACTGATAAGTAGGCACATTTTTTCATCACATGACTCACACTGATTTCCAGTATCATGGTGTTCCGTACCGTTGCAGCAATAGTGTAAATATTACAACTGCTACACTCGCATTTCTTCAGGTCAAGGCTAAAGAACGATTCATTGTCACTGCTGATGTGTTTAGCAACAGCGCAACAATCTTATGTTCAGAGATTTTTGTGTATGTGTGTGTGTGTACGTATTTGTGTCACCTAGTCTAAGATTTATAAAACGTTATAAAATGATCTAATCTCAGACTGTGATTGATATTCAAACAGGAAATGAGTACTCACAAAGCCTTATACACACACACACACACACACATTTCCACAGGCGATCAGTCATCCTGCTGTATACAGAAATGTTGATGATACGCCTGAAGGACTTTCTTGGTAAAGTCCTGCAGGTTTGTCTTTAAAATTCCACCTCACTGCTTTTGTTTTTGTTCACAGGCGATTGTTGTGCGCCCGTTTGGCTCAGGCTCGTGTCCAAATTTGCAAACCACACACACAAACAAGCACACACTCAGCAGATGGATGGGGTGTTAGCAGCTGACTCAGTGAGATTGGTTTGAGGTTGTTATGTAGTTATGCCAACTGTGAGTCTACTCTCATAGGGAGAGAGAAAGAAAGAGAAAACCATGAGGAACTGTATTTTTTATGTGTACTTGCATCTTATTGCAAGGTGTAGGGGGTGTAGGGAGGTGTGAAAATGTGTAGCGGTGGGTGGCAGAGAGTAACAGTGTGTGGTAAAGCCATAGCATGTAATTAGTAGTAATGTTTTGCAGGGTTTAAAGAAATATGGAAGTGCAGCTAGGTGTGGCAGACTGTCTTAAATTGTTGCAAGGTGTGGCAGGGTGTACAAAAGTGTGGCAGGGTGTAAAAAGGTGTGGCAGGGTGTACAAAGGTGTGGCAGGGTGTAGAAAGGTGTGGCAGGGTGTAAAAAGGTGTGGCAGGGTGTACAAAAGTGTGGCAGGGTGTAAAAAGGTGTGGCAGGGTGTACAAAAGTGTGGCAGGGTGTGTCAAGGTGTGGCAGGGTGTCCCAAGGTGTGGCAGGGTGTGTCAAGGTGTGACAGGGTGTACAAAAGTGTGGCAGGGTGTGTCAAGGTGTGGCAGGGTGTACCAAGGTGTGGCAGGGTGTGTCAAGGTGTGGCAGGGTATAAAAAGATGTGGCATGGTGTAAAAAGGTGTACTAATATGTGGCAGGGTGTCTCATTGTATTGAGAGGTATTAAATTGTATATACGGCTGAGATGTGGCAGGGTGTAGCTAGGTGTGGTAGGGTGTTTCAAGGTGTGGCAAGGTGAACCAACATGTGACAGAGTGTGGCAAGTGTGAAAATGTGTCTTGATGTTTTGCTAGGTGTTCTAAAAAGTAGAAAGTTAAAGCAAGGTGTGTCAGACTGTCTCTAGGTTTGGAAAGTGGGTAACTAGGTTTCAAAGTGAGATACCAAAATTGCAGCAAGTTGTGGAAAGGTTGTATCGAGTTGCAACATGGTGCAACAAGATATCCAGCAGTGGAGTAGTGGTGTTTCAGACTGCTCCTTTAAACGCTAAATGAAATGCAGCACAATTTTAAATGGTTATTGGTCCAAACTAAAGACGTTCTGATGGCACTGCTTGTGAAAGGTAATAACAAAATGAACCTTGTTTGTGTTGCATTCATTACATGCTGACATATTCTGCTGTCCTTCACCTCCTGGTGGGATATAATGTTGCATAAAGAAAGAAGAAAGAGAGAGAGAGAGAGAGAGAGAGAGAGAGAGAGAGAGAGAGAGAGAGAGGAATGGGAAGTAGAGAGAGAGAGAGAGAGAGAGAGAGATGTACTGGAAAAGTTGAGTCATTGTTAAAGCAATTCAGATCGCCTTCTGTCTCATCTCTCATACAGTCTATATATAAATAGAAAGAGAGAGAAAGTGTGTGTGTGTGTGTGTGTGTGTGTGTGTGTAAAGCTGCAGAAAGAATGTGCTTCTTCAATTCAATGTGCGAAGTAGTGAGATAGACAGATACAGAAAGGGAAAGAGAGAAAGACAGAAAGAGAGAAATAGAAGAAGGAAGTGAGGGAAAGATGAGAGTGTTTCAGTCTCAAAGCCAGAAAGTTCAGCAATGCACACAGAGTGGCACACAGACAGCGGGGGATGACACTGACATGACTTTGAAAATCAGATCAAGAAGTGTGTGTGTGTGTGTGTGTGTGTGTGTGTGTGTGTGTGTGTGTGTGTGTGTGGGACAGTTTCAAAAAAAATTTGAGAATGCAAAAGCATGTTGGAGAGAGTAAGAGAAGGAGAGAGAAATTTCCTTACATACAGAGTCGATGGCACTGGCACTGAAATGAAGTCTACATTATTTATTATTCTGGTTATAATAATCAGACGGGTAAATAAAGAGATCAAAAGCAAAGTAGGAGGCAGAAGGACAGAAATTCAGCTCTCGTTTCTTCGTCTTCCTCGTTATTTCTCTCGGAATCTCTTTTGACTTTGCTGCAGTTCTAATGATTCTGTCGGGTCCTTTAGAGATGAGAGACATAAATTGAAAGAGCTGCATTAAACAAGGGAACAGCGATGAGCCAGTGTTTTAGCGAGAGAGTGTGTGTGTGCGTGTGTGTGTCTGTGCACTTAAGATTCGCTAAAGATGCAGTAGGACATCTTGGACAATGCTAACTGTAGCCTAATAGCGCTAAAGGGCGTACATCCCACCATCCCATCAAATCGCAGTCCAGACCTGCGCCTCCTGAACGTATGAAGGCGCACAGACTAGACGACCAGAGACAACATTACTACAATACTTTATGTGTCATTCACGGTTGGGAAAACTTTAGTTAAGTAAGTTAGTAACAGTACTAAAACACTGTCTGTGCGAACAGGGTGCACAGAGGGACGCAGAAAAATATGTCGACAGGCAGGTAGGAAAGCCTGTCATAATGTTCAGGCTAAACATTTTGCTTGGAAAAATATTTCTTGGTCCTACGCCTTTTACAGAAAAGACACAAGACAGTGTAAGACAAAAAAACATTGCAAAGACAAAAGACAAATGACAGTGAAAGACAGCAGACCCTGTAAGACAGAAGACTGAAAGACAAAACACAGTACAAGACAGAAGATCTAGAAAGACAAAATGACATTGCAAGACAGGGGACAGATGCACAAGACAAAAGACATTAGAGGACAAAAGACAGTAAAAGACATGCAGAGGACTCTGCAAGACAGAAGACAGCAAAAAAGAGTGGAAACGGTGAAAGACAAAGCATACTGGAAGACAGAAGCCAGTATCAGAAGGAAGATATTGCAAGACAAACGACTTAAAAGACAGTTAGCACATTAAAAGACACATTGCAAGACAAAGGACAGTCCAAGACAGAAGGTTATAAAAGACGGAAGCCAGTATAAGACAGCAATAGAACAGTAAAAGACAGAGCAAATTGCAAGAAAGAAGCCAGAAGCCAGTATTAGACAGAAGATATTGAAGGACAAATGAAAGCAAAAGACAGTAGAACAGTAAAATACAGAGCACATAGAAAGACTGAAGACACTCCCAGATAGAAGACTACAGAATATTACACAGCGTAAGACAGAAGATCTTGAAATTGACATTGCAAGACAGATGAAAGAGAAGATAGTGCAGGACAGAAGACAATAAAAGATTGAAGACACTGCAAAAAAAAAGGCAGTAGACAGTGAAACAATAAAAGACAAAGTACATTGGAAGACAGAGCATAGTCACAGACAGAAGACTATGAAAGACAAAGGACCTGAAATATCTGAAAGACAAGACCGAGGTGAGAAGCCAGTATAAGACAGAAGATATTGCATGACAAATGACGGTTAAAGACGGAAGACGCTGCAAGACAGAAGACACGAAAGTTTTAATACATCACATGAAAGTCGGCGCATTACAAATACAAGTTTTTAACAACTCCGAATGACAAATAGTTCAAAAAGTAAAATGTATGAAGCGGTAGTGCTTATTTGAAGATCGGGCTTCAATTTCCAGCACCACCAATTTGCCCCTGTTGGGCCCCTAAGCAAGGCCCTTAACCGCCAATTGCTCAGCTGATAAATGTAAAAATGCTGTAAATGTGAAAATGGTTACATATATAAACATAAAGGACAGCTAACAGGAAAAAAATAAAGATGTAGGATAATTTTTCAAGTAGTTAAAATGTACTTCGGTGTCAAAGCTTTTATAAAACAAAGAGATTCCTGTGTGTGTGTGTGTGTGTGTGTGTGAACAGGTGCGGAGGTGGATGAGAAACCCAAAGGTGAGCGTGGAGAAGCCCCAGGCTAAAGCCCTTCTCTCACCATGTCCCAAGTGTCAGGATGGACAAGACCTATGGTATACACACTTCCCCACCTCATATGCTTGCTGCCCCTACAGCCCTGGAGGGTATTACCTACCGCACCCACCCAGCCCACTGTGCCAACCCTGCATGCCAGGACCACGGGATAAGACTAAAAACTGCAAGGTCAGTCTTCTTTTATGTCATTAGATTTGTCTTAAAGGCGATTATCGGTTGATGGTTGACGGTTGACGATTAAAAGTGATTTCGGTCATCAAAAATTTTAATTAAAGGATTAGCCTGAAACGCTAAAAGCATGTTTTCTATAGAAATGATGAGTTACAAGATCCAGTTGAATGGAATTTACTGGAAGCTGTTTTATTCCCGAACCACTACTTTTGAAACACGGTCGGGTGTTTTTTTTTTTTTTGGCTGAAAATTTCTTCGCCTGCTTTATCTTCACCTTGTCGGTATGTGAGATGGTGATTTAAGATCCCCTGAGATTTCATGTTCTGGATAGATTTAAAAAGTTCTGACTTTGAGTGTTAGTCAGGCTGTGCACTCTCTTACCCTCTCTGCTCAGATATAAGGGGTTAGATGAGGCTGTAGATTCTGTGCAATGATGCTGCCTTTTTCTGATCTCTCTGTCTTTCTTGCCCCCCCCCCTTCTGGTTTGTCTTCCGGGGTTTGATGATAATAATAATTTCCTAGCGAAGGTAGAGAGAATGTGCGCTAACTCTTTGAACTCTAGCCGGGATGCTGTCACTGGCCAAACCCCAAAGAGTGAATCAGAGTGAGAGACAGTGTGAGAAAGAAAAGATGATCCATTACATCATCAGTGTTCTTTTACAGCAGCCTCAGGCCCGCGGCTGTCATCTTTAATCCTACGAGGAGCTAACTCATAGTGCTGCTCGGCTGAGAAGAAACCGTATACACCCCATAGAGACAACGATAGCGTGTTTTCAGTGTGAAGGAATTTAAAGGAGTATGGATACTTGATGTACTCTGTGTGGCCCTCCAGGAACAGAGTTTGGCTGCATTACACTGCAGGTCTTAATGCCCAATTCTGATTTGGTGACTATCTCTGATTTTTTTTCGCTTACATCGTCTTTTAAAAATGACCCGTATCCGATATCTGCATTAACACTATACACAGCAAAACAACCTGAGATAAGATGTACTGACCGGAAACGAAAGTAAAAACAGTGAGATAATCAATGGACACAGTGGTGGAAAATGATATGATTATTCAGTATGGTGCTTTCACAGCAAAACAACGATCTCTTTAAGCGGAGAACCGTTAAGAGAGAAAGAAAACTGTGTGTGTGTTTCCGATCAGCCGCAGCGTGCGGTACAGAAAAAAAAATGTATCTGGATCTGAAACATTTGTTACAGTAAACAAAATTGAAAATATTTTATATATATATATATATATATATATATATATATATATATATATATATATATTATATATGTATATAAAATATTTTTTATTTTTGTTAATATATAACATTTATATATATAGAGCTGTTGGTGTCCACCTGAGTTGACATCATGTGCCATCGTTGCTTAATTAGTGTTGTTTGAATCACATTGACACATAAAAGTCTGATCTATCTGCTTACAATGAACATGCTAATGCACGTATCCGATTCATATCCGATTTAGTACCACATACAAATGAGATCTAAATCCGATCTGAAAATATTGTAATCCTGCTTACACTGTCATGAGTCATTTCCCATCTGTACCACTTTTGGGCGGAAAAATCGGAATTGGGTCACCTAATTCGAGTAGTGTAATAATCCAAATGAACAACTGACTTCTTTAGGGGTTAAAATCTTTCCATTTTTGTGTGGTTGTCAGATGACAATGTTAACATGGTGGATGTACAGTAGAATGTTTAAAATGTATTTATAACACCCTATAATAAAAAAAAAAAAAACTTTTTTAAATGTCATGACATTGTTTTCAGTCACGTCACAGCTAGAAACTTTTCCTGGTTAATTACCAACATGCTCGTTGTCCTTTTTCTATCTTCCAATAACTCCATAACATTGATATTCTTAGTTCCTAGAAATAGCTAATGATTAAGTGACATTCCTCCTAACGACGACGCGCGTGCTAACGAAGGGCCTGAGGCGACGTTAGAGCTCCATTTCCTCTACTCTCGTTTTCTTATTACGAGTAAAATTGTTTTGAACGCCGCTCTTTCAGTGAGACGTCATTTTTCTGTTCCAGGTTGTAAGTTGGCATTTCATAGAAACGGTTAATGTGTCATAAAGTGTGTTTACTTCTTCTAAAATTAGAGTCATAAACCCAGCTTGCCCTACTTCTGGACGTTAAGCCTCTATGAGTGGTTTTATTGCAGATTTGCTTAATTTGAGTGGATTTGGCAGAGCTTTTTTTCCTTTTTTTATGTCCAGGTTCCAAGTGTGTATGTGAAAAACAAAAACAAGGAACAATACATCATAACACATTTACTGATAATATACAGCCTTTTGGGGACTTGGAAGTGTATTAAACAAAAGACACTGGACCGAAGTCTATTTCAGGTGCTATTGTTGTCTATCTGTATATAAATAAATGGTAGCACAGATTGGGGTTCGATTCCCACCACCAACACCAAGTTGTCACTGCTTAAAAAAGCATATATTGCTGGACTCCGGCCTCACCCGATTCCAGCCATATATGCTTTTTCTTTGTTAACAAAACCATTGATGAAGGGTCATGTGACAAGGAACAACCAATTAGCTTCCTTTCTTTTTTTTATTACACTTATACCTCAGCTGTAAAATGGAGAAGTAGCTCGTCAGTGCGTTATTTTTCTGTAGTTTGTAAATAAATTGTGTAGCAGTGTTACAGAGAGAGTGGAAATTGATGGATTGATTGAATAATTTCCTTGTTGTAATGGAGAGCGCAGATGATGGTTGCTTAGCAACGACACGCACCTCTGGAGAAGCATCGATCAATCGCTTTAAAAAGTAGGTAAAAGTGCACTGTCTAGTGAAAAAAAGAAAGAAAGACAGAAGGAAAGAAATAAAAAAGGAAAGAAAGAAAGGAAGAAAGAAAGGAAGAAAAAAGGGAATGAGATAAATGGAGACAGTAAGAGAGAGAGAGAGAAAGAAGGGAAGAAAGAAACAAAGAGAGAGAGAGAGACAAATACAGACAGTAAAAGAGAGAGAGAAAGAGAAAGAGAGAAGGGAAGAAAGTAAGAAAGAAAGAAAGAAAGAAAGATACAAATGGAGAGAGGGAGAGAGAAAGAAAGCAAGAGAGAGAGAGAAAGAAAGACAGAGAGAGAGAGAGAGAGAGAGAGAGAGAGGGAGAAAGGAGGAAAGAAAGTAAGAAACATAGAGAGAGATACAAATGGAGAGAGGGAGAGAGAAAGAAAACGAGAGAGAGAGAGAGAGAGAGAGAGAGAGAGTTACTTACAGTCAATATTTAACCAAATTCTTGAGTCTCCTGGTGTTTAATAAGATTCTTTTAGTAAAAACAGGTTCTAGAGTAAACAAAATGTTATGATTCACGTACAGTTCTGAATGTAACAGAGAAAAGAAAAGATGACACTCACTAGCTGTCCTAAAGGGAGGTGTTGTGATTTAGCAGGTTTTGGTGCGCGGGTGTTTAAACCGTCAGCAGCTGTGAGCGATTTTATTCACGAGCGTGACATGAAGCAGACCACAACCACAACCACACCACGTTTATATCATACTCATTAGTCAGCGCCTTGAAGATATAATTACTGATTTATTTTACTAGAAAATGTTTCATATCATGTATTTGTACTATGTGTGTGTGTGTGTGTGTGTGTTTGTAGGTGTGTTTGTAATTATGGAGCTTAAAATATGACAAAACTGTTTGACATTTGTGGCATTTGGCAGACGTCTTTATCCAGTGGAACGTACATTACTCTCTGTTATACAACTGAGCAATTAGGGGGCTAGGGGCCTTGCTCAGGGGCCCAGCGGATAGTAGCTTGGTGGTGGAATCTAAAACCAAAGACAGTATAGGCGAATGTTTTACATGCTGTGAACTCTAAACTAACATATAAATATTAACAATGACAGTGACAGTGAAAGATAGCAGTTTAGTAAAAGACAAAGTACATTGAAAGACAGAGGACAGTCGCAGACTGAAAGACAAAACGCAGTGCAAAACAGAAGATCTGGAAAGACCAAATTAAATTGCAAGACAGATGGCAGACGCCAGTACAAGACAGAAGATGTTGCAGGGCGAAAGACAAAAAAAAGGTGGAAGACACTGCTAGATAAAAGATAGTAAAAGAAAGTAAACTTGTAAAAGACAAAGCACATTGGAAGACAGGGGACAGTCCCAGACAGAAGACTCAGTGACACAGTGTAAGACAGAAGAAGGAAGATCTAGAAAGACCAAATGACATTGTAAGACAGATGACAGGCACCGGTACAAGACAGAGGTTTTTGCAGGACAAGAGACAATGAAAGATGGAGGACACTGCTAGACAAAAGATAGTAAAATAGTGTAGAATAGTAAGAGACAAAGCACATTGCAAGGCAGGGGACAGTCCCAGACAGAAGACAAAGGACTTTGCAAGACAAAGGACAGAAGCCAGAAGATATTGCAAGACAATTGACGGTTAAAGATAGAGGACGCTGCAAGACAGAAGACACTAAAGAATATAATGTTTTAACTCTGAACGACAAATAGTTCCACAGAAAAAATGTTGGAAGTGGTAGCTCAGTGGTTAAGATGTTGGACTGATATCTTGAAGATCAAAGTAGGATTCTCAGCACCACCAAGTTGCCACTGTTGGGCCCCTAAGCAAGACCCTTAACCCGCAATTTCTAAGTTGTATCAAAGAGATAAATGTAAGTGGCTCTGAATGAGGGCGTCTACCAAATTCCCATAAATGTATCATGAAATGGTTCATTCGACTTTTTTAGAGATTATTTATTCATCTTTCAGGATGACCTTTGACCTACTTTCTGTTAAATCTGAATTCTGCCATCTGAAATTTTTCATCTTGAAAATCTTTTTTAGAAACTGGATATTTGCTGTCTATAAATTCCGAACAAATGGATTGTTAATAAATTCCAAATATTAAAAACTATTTTTAAATTTAGTTTCTTTTTAATTTCTAAATTGTAAAAATAACTATCATTTTTTTTACCACCCAAATTCTAATCGGTTTGTCATATTTTAAGCTCCGTACGTTATGAGAGAATTAATGTGGCAGAAAGATTCAGCTTGGCTATAGTGTACTGATGACTCATCCCTGGGTTCTCTGCTGTGACACCCACGCACACACACACACACACACACACACACACCACATAAAAGTGGGATTATTTATAGTGTCAGGATCAGACATGTGATCATAAATCAACAGGCTTTTACAGAGTGTTTGTTCTTTGACCTGCACTTAGAAAAGGCATCATCATCATCATCATCATCATCATCATCGTCACACCACCTTTGTTGTCAGGATAATAACTGTTTGCAGGAAAGATTAGGGCTGTGTAGAATTTGACATGGTCGCTGATTGCGTTACTGTGTGCGACTGAGATTACGGTTGTCAGTAAAATGATATGAGTGTTGATTAAAGCCTTGTGTTCTTAACGACTGACCTTGAACAAGGAGGTCAAATGCGGTTATTCACTCAGGTAGTCCCGTGCATGCATCTGCAGCCTGCTTTCAGTATCTTAATGCGATTGTTGCTTGTCAGTTTGTAGGATCTTAGTTGACGTATCAAAAATAAACGCACACAATAAGACTCGTCCGGAGTTTTACATCATCAATCCGTGACACGTTAAGTATCTTGCGTTATCTCGCTAAACAATAGCTAGCAGCTAACAAACAGCAGCGATGACATGTTATATAAACATTTTTTTTTCTTCTCTTCCATAACTTTTTTTTCCTCTTGCTGTTTTGTCCATCGGACCGAACAAAGAACTCTTATGTCCTGTACAGAGTCCTAATTCTAACTCAACCCTTGATACTAAACATCTTTGGCATGAACTGGAACCCCGACTGAACCCCAGACCTCCTCACTTTAACAACATTAGTGTCTGATCTAAGAACTAAGAAACCCAAACTCTGTGTTCTAGTATGACAATTTCTCTGTACACAAAACCCCTAATCTCTATGAAGACATGCTGGGTTCTGATTGGAGTAGAAAACTCTTAGTCCTGTACTAGAATCCTGACTCGACTCAACCTCTTAATATTAAACACCTTGGGATGAACTGGAACTGACTGACTGAACCCTCCCAGATCTGATCTAAGAACTAAGAAACCCAAACCTGTTCCTGTAACTGACTGTGCAACCAACCCCTTCTGTATTATTGGAGTAAGACCTGTCCTGATTCTGACAAAACCCCTTCTTATGGAATGAACTGGAACCCCGACTGAACCCTAGAAGAACAACTGAACCCCAGGAACCCCCATGCTCCTCACTTTAACAACATTACTGTCTGATCTCTAGTGTCTGATATACTTTTGTTGTTTAATGAACAAATCCACACAATCACATGACAAAATCTAGTGGAAAGTCTTTCCAGAAGTGTGGAGGTTGAGAAATTTGGTATAGGATGATCAAAATACACCAAGATACTTTTGCCTATTTACATATATATTATATAACAGTAGCCATTTTATTTACATTAGACTCTAACCATACTTCCTTCTTACCATATATGCATTAATAGGAAATAAACCTTTCCAGTAAATGTTGGTGTACATTAGATTCTACCATTCTGTAAATGGGGACCCTATTACAAAATCAAGCACACATGGAGGGTTAAAGGTCAAAGGCACCAGGTTAAAGGCACCAGGTTAAACCCCTGGTGCTCCCGAATATCTCGATGACGATGTTGACCTTTTCTAGCTAGATTAGCTCTTGATTCAATCACACCAATCCCCTTTTTGGCTCTTTAAACAGGAGAGAATTTTAAAAAAAAAAGACTTCGGCATAAAGCGAGAGCTTTAGTTCTTCAGTGTCATGCAGTTCTTTAGGCTTTAATAAAAAACATTTCTTCTTCAGCAGCTATGCTAATATTCTACTTTTTTAGCCGCTTGACCCAATGGGTCACATTTGACACTCTTAACAGCATGGCTGTCCACCCACACGCCGAATCGAGCGCCATAGGCTGAGGAAAGAGCATGGAGTTACATAAGAATAGTCTCCGGAGCTGCACATACCGTACAATATTAACCTGTCTCTCGTTTCTCACCTCCTGCTTTTTTTTTCCATCGCATGCGTCGGCGCTGCACTACGGCGCTCGACCTCCCGCCCTTTGTCCATTTGTATCTCTGCTTAGGTTAATGATGTGAGGGGATAAGTTGGTCAGCATGAGTCAGGAGAAAAAGTATTCAGACCGTGAACTGTGTGTAACTGGTGACTTTGTTGGAAAACCAAAACTGCAGGACTGTAAATATGTTGATGCTGATGATGTATCATCACTGCTAGCTAAAATGTTAAAAATGTCCACGTTAATGTTGGCAAATTAAGCATAATTTGAGTTCAATGTGGGTTCGTTATCAGTAATTAAATAATCACAGTAATTATGAAAATGATTCAGCCATTTATCTTAATCGGATTTAGAAATGAAGCCAACAAAAAGCCTCATGCGACAGTACAGTCGCATGAGGCTAAAAATATAAGTAATGTTATATTGATTAATAAACAATATTGATTTGCAAGCAACAGTGAGAACAAGCTCACCCTCAAATCACATGCTTTTCAAAAGTCTATAAACCTGGCCGGCGCCGTGGTGCGCCGTGGTGTGGTGTGGTCGGCTGGGATGGGCTGGGGCGCCCACATGTGCAAGTTGTTGCGCTCCGGTGGCCCAGGTTTGGTTCAAGCTCGGATCCTTTCTGGTCCCATCTTTTCCGGGCAGTGGTGGCTCAAATGGTTGAGTTGCTGATCTGGAGACCAGGAAGACCTGGGTTCAAGCCCCACCAGCGCCAGCTAATGAGCTGAAGACCAGAAACACTGTTGGGTCCTTGAGCAAGACCCTTAAATAATATAATAATAATATTCATTGTGTAAGGTATGTGTACAGAGCCAATGAAATGCATTTTTCACATATCCCATCTTAGTAAGTTGGGGGTCAGAGCACAGGGTCAGCTATGATACAGCGCCCCTGGAGCAGGAAGGGTTAATGGTCTGGCTCAAGGACCCAACAGTGGTTGACTTGCCAGTGGTGGGGCTTGAACCCAGGTGTTTCTGGTCTTCAGATCAGCAACTTACCACCGTAACCATTTGAGCCACCACTGCCCATAACTTACCCAAGACTCCAGCAGATGCCTGGGACCCCGAATTAGGAAATAAACAGGTATAGAAGATGAATGAATAAATGAATGCAATGTTCAGGTGTATTAATACTTTAGTGTATTTATCTTAATTTGTTATGATCTTAGAGCCTTTGTAAATGAAGTCCCATTTGGTTACTCTCTTTAGAAGTTTTGTTCTTCTTTTTTTGTTCTTCATGCTTTTCTTAGTGTCTGTCGCGTCAGATTTTCATCTCCAATAAGATGTAACACACACTTACCTAGCTGGCACGCTGCCCTTTGCCTCCTCTCTTCCAGGAATGCTCTGGCTCGGTCAGCGGTTAGATGTATCATTAAGAAAGTTCATGTGATTTACCTATTTTACAGCTGTGGCCTTGAAAGAAATTTTATGGAAAATTTTTCACAATGACACACAGCAGTGGTGACGATTCCATGAAAAAAAAAAGAACAGAACAGAGTGAAACGGTGTGCTTTTTGCTCTGGTGTTTCATAGTAAGTATAATTGAATAGTTGATAAGATGAGGGACGTATATGATGACGGTGCAGAAAAATTCTACTGCCATGAAAGTTCAGATTTACAGCAACGGTCTTGAGAGGAATAAAATTTCTATGCATCAGCACAGAAACACACTCTTTTATTAAGTCCGATATTATGCCAGGTCTTTTCAAAGCATAATCAAGTTTGCTCTTAGGCAGCTCTTGTGCTGCTACATTAAAAGTACAGCTTTGTAATTCGTCGCTTTGTGTAATTTGCACTTGCTTGTTTGACGTTTACCCAATTTCGCTCTTCAACATATCACTTCAATATTTCATTTTTATTTACTGATCACATTATTTAACTAGTTTCATTTTCATTTAATGTGTTCGTCTGCTAACTGCTAACTAGAACCCTTGTGGGGTTGGGTCTCTACACTACCAATTTACCACCGTTGGGCCTCTAAGCAAGGCTCTTAACCCCTTATTGCTCAATTGTATAAATGAGGTAAATGTAAGCCGCTTTGGATAAAAGCATCTGCGGAAATGCTGTAAAAATGTAAATGAATCTGATTGATGTGTTTACATGCCACTTTTATTAATCTGATCATCCTCATCATTAGGGGCCATGTAAACGCAGCTAATGAGTCAAGTGTAATATCTTCTCGGTAAAGCGCAGTGTGAGAGCACATGTGAAGGTGGTATAGCCGCAGTGCAACACGGTGATTATGTGTGTATTCTCTGCTTGGTTTCTCTAATGTCATCATGGCTGGTTACTGATACTGGGTTAATGTTTTATATGGACTAAGACAGAATAGTATTGTTTTCTTGTCCTATATAAGCTATTCTGTCCCGCTGTGAATGTGTAACTGGCGGTTTGATGATACTTTAATCTCTTTAAAGAAGAGAAAATTGGTGTATTTGTATTTATAAGAATTCTAAACTTTGTCCTGTATGTGTAATGTTGGAAAAACACCATCGGAGATCTACAGCATCAAATAACTGCAGTCTTATGGGATGTTTTCTCAACACCGCTCCTATTTCCTTCCAATAACATGTCGGAAATTGCATTAGTAAAACTAACCGTAGGTGCATAAAAAAGGTTCATGTGAGTGTAAAAGAAAAAGAAATGCTGCTTTAATTATGTTAGTGAAGAAAAAAATACAGAAAGAAAATAAGAGTATATTTCTGCCTCCAGCAGATGCACCGCAGAGGTCATGACTATCAGGTGAGACACAAAAACATGAACTTTACTCTAATATTTATTTAAAAAACACACCAGATTTGTAAAATAGGCTGTTGGAAACTTTGGCGTG